>OY735201.1:31533822-31576322 GCA_963457665.1 Thysanoteuthis rhombus
TCTGTCCTCTAGTCTCTACTTCACTTTCTCCTTTTCTTCCTCTCGCTTTTATCTCTTTCTTTTTTATTCTCTTTCGACTCTTCTCTTTCACTCTCTGTCCCTCTCTTTCTCTCTCTCAATCAACTTTTCTTTCACCCTGTTTTTCTTTCTTACCCCCCCCCCGCTGTCTAACTCCAGTCACACCTCTTACACTTTTTATTTTCGTTCTCTACGCATCTCCCATTCACTCTCATTCTCTTGATGATATTCCCTATCTCTTTCTTTTCTTTTTACTCACACTTTTTTTCTCACCCTCCCTTATACAAACAACATCTGTGTAAATGCGAAGTCTTTATTTAAAAAAAAGAAGACTTTTTTCTCTCTCTCTCTTTTCTGTCTCTATACGTGATCACTTCATGCTTACGTAAGATTAGATGTTTCCCTTCCTCTTTCCCTACTGGGATATGTTCAACGATTGGTATCTCACTAAGAAGACTCCAATATACTTGAGGAGACTCCCTGTCTATACACGAATTCATGTATTCTCATTGTGCACGCACACACACACATACGTATGTATGTGTATATGACTGTGTGCACGCGCTTGTATTATTCTATTTCTGTTCGTATCTCCGGGCATACAGGCGTATTTTCTGTTTAAATGTACTCCAACCCATGTAACTATAAATATGATTGTAAGCTTTTTAAACGATTTAATGAATACAGAAAAGAGGGTGTAAGTGCAAGTTAAGTAGTGCGGTCCGTGAAAAGAAGTGCAGTTCCTTCTACAGAGCATGTTGTATCGTCGACGTTCCTGTTGTACCATGTTAGAGTTGGGGACTGGTCGGGATAATTCGGGACCACGGTTTTCGGAATATCAGATGCGAGATTAAAGCAATACTACTAGCCCTGTGGGAGGTACCACATGTCTTTTTAGGGACCGCGCTACTTAATCTATACCCAGGAAAGGTTTTACAAATTTATCAAAAAGCGAGGAATAATGTTTTAGAGGTATGCAATAGAAGCGTCTTTTCATTACCGATTTGCAGATGTATGTAGATTAAATGTATTAAAAAAAGCCAAGGAGAATCTAGTAATAATCCCGTGTAATTCACCATGAATACTTCAAGGTTCATTGTGTAAAGATATAGTTTGTTCAATTTGCCGTCATGCTGAAATATAGCGTTTGTTTGAATTATTACTGAGCTGGCATCTGGAAGTTAACCATCCATATTTATATCAATATAACGGCTTAAAACCAATTATCTTGAACTTTTCATTAAACAATGTCTAATGAATCGTCTCATCGGGTAATAGGTACACAATACAGCGTAAATATACCTCTCGATAATAGACAGCAATACGACCCACAAATATCCATATGATATTATCGGATATCGTTTGGGATACCTAATATCAAATTTGTGTAGGTCGGATCTGAAAATAAATACCCACGATTTGTAGTGTTTTTCTGTGGAGAAAAATTGTATTTTTTCAAGTACGTGTGCTGGGCCAGCCCAAGGCACTGACAACACAGGCAGTCGCCCGGGGCACCAAGAGTTGGGGGGTACCTGTCATACATATGAGACAGTAGAATTTTCCAAATACAAATCGAAAAAAAAGGGGAAATAAATACATTGAACGGAAAGCAATGAAAATAAGTAAATTCCCTGATATGGAGTCAAGAATATTCAGGAATATAAGATGATAGCTTATGTTGAAAGGCGTCGAATTTCGGCTTGCCCGGGGCGCCAAGAACCCTGTGCGGATGAAAGATTAAACAGTTTGATGTGCTGATGTGTCCATAACTGCTTTTTTTTTTGTCATAAGAGAATTTGATGTTTATTTGCCATATATAAATGTACGTGGGTGTATAGAAAGAACAAATGATTCGCGGAATATGATCTGGATTTTCTCCTGCGACCAACGCCGACAGGTCTATGAATGTCAAAAACCTTTTCCCTGGATCAAATTTGGAAAGGTTCAAAGCATCCATAAGAAAGGAAGGAAAGAAAAATATTTTCTTTTTTACGCCACAGTACGTCATATTATTCCTTGAAAAAAAAATCAATACTGGAGACTGAAAAATAGAAAGTACATGGAAAGAGGATAAGTAAGACGACAAGAGAGAAAGACAGCAGAATATGCAGCGTTCATACACAATGTATACTTTCCATGTATATTAAAAACTTCTTCTTTTTTTTATTTTATTTGAGCACGAATTATACAGTATTTCGAGTGATATTTCGTTTTAATTCTGATGCACTGGTTATTTATTTTTGTTTCGGGCGTTTTAACGGGGATAAACGATTAGTTTCATTGCTGAAGCAAAAATGATGACAAATGCTGTCAAAGATTGTCTAAACAACATCGCAAGTTTTGAACTGAGTCCTTACTTTTTCTTGTATTGACAAGGTCAGTCAATTGGATGTAATGTGTTGTGTTAGTGACAGTTAGAACGATGCATTACAGTCATTTATTGTGTGAATCACTCGTGAATAATGCGCGGCACTATTACTATTCATTTGGTATTTAATTATAGTTACTAACAAGCCTGAAGCGTACACCCCCCACATGTGTATGCATGTGCATGCGTACGTGAGCGTGCAGGCGCGTTTGCTTTCGCGTTTTGGGTGGGATGGAATGTGTATTGAGAAAATTATTCCTGTCTATCAAAACATTATCTACATAAAGCATTAAACGCATCAACTCATTCATTTTATTATATCCAGCAGCAGATATCCATCTCCTTTCTCTTTGCTTCTTCCCTATTTCTCCTTACAGTGTTTCCATTAATAACCATCTACTTATTCATATCACAATCACGATTGCTGTCTTCTTCTTCTTCTTCTTCTTCTTCTTCTTCTTCTTCTTCTTCTTCCTCCTTCTTCTTCTTCTTCTTCTTCTTCTTCTTCTTCCTCCTCCTCCTCCTCCTCCTTCTTCTTCTTCTTCTTCTTCTTCTTCTTCTTCTTCTTCTTCTTCTTCTTCTTCTTCTTCTTCTTCTTCTTCTTCTTCTTCTTCTCCTTCTTCTTCTTCTTCTTCTTCTTCGTAAAAACCTGGTCTCTTTTATTCCTACACCCCTTTTTGTTATTTCTCTACTACGTTATACCCTCTTTATTTCTTCCCTCTTTTCCACTGATTAAGGGAAAACGTCTCATTTTCCCCTGATCATCATGTATGAAGAGAATTTCAACATTGTAAATGGTGAATGCGTTCGTCTGCTTCAAACCTTAGACACTCATGAACTATTATTTACCGAGGGTAAAATCCTTCCAATTCATTATCATCATTTTCCACTTTCCCCTTGAAACAACTATGGAATATGAACATTATACATGGGCGAAACAAAAAGCAATTTGCAAATAAGAATAAATATTCATTGGCGGGTCTAGCTTAAGCTTTAGAGCTGCGCTATCCAGGGTTCTGTGGAAAAAAAGTGACATTTTAGTATTTTTTTTATATTCAATAATTCTTCATTATATAAAATGACCCTTCACGGTTTTATTCTATTTCTTCAACACGCAGAGTACTTTTCATATAAGAAAGAATTAACAATATTTTGCCTTTCAAATTGAAAAACATTTTGGATTTTTACGTGACACGGGCGCCTTTCAATTTCAGTTGTCTTACATATATCTATTTTTCTCGATATGCTCCCTTCTCACTTTTCCATTTGAGAGTGTATTTTTCTGTATAGGTTTATACGCACGCAGATAATTCCATAAACAAGGCCAAAATCCAATCGTTACGTATATACATACATATATATATATATATATATATATATATATATATATATATATATATATATATATATATATATATATATATATATATATATATATATGTAAGGGAATGTTGTCTTTTGAAGGGGTTCCCTAGAAAATTTAATCATTGAAAAGGATTTCCCGAGTAGTTGAAGTTTGAAGACCACTGCTTCAGAGGAACAGACTGAAGGTAGATTGCTTTTCAGTTCCTAAACTACTGCTGGGTTCAAATTGCATTCATTTCGCACCAATATCTTTGGGAAAGGCATGAATCCACTTTGTCCAATTAGTCGGGCAAGGAATAACTTTCCGCTGTTGGCACCATGTGATCTAGTTCATGTTACTAGGAGAGTAGATGGGCATTGTCAATAATCCCATTTATCGGATAAATGCCATGGAGAACTCAGTATGGTCCACCGACGATACAGTAAGTCTTGCGAAGAAATTCCATTTGGAACAGAAGTGTTGGTTGGAAGATAAATCGGTGTAACTGTGGCTCAGAACTTGTTGCAACCTATCAAATGTCATTTTTTGAATAGTAAGATGAAGGGTGATATGGTGAACAAAAAAGATGAATATTTTATTAAAAAAAAAAAATATGGCCCATTTGAAGCTATAACCCTTTTCCCAAAGATCCAATAATGTTATAATACCATCTCAATAAAATTCTTTATAATTCATATAGCAACGATATAGGGGAGATAACTGTGAAAAGGTTCTCTTTAGCCCTAGGCCCATCCTTCCAAGAATGTTATAGAAATTCTCTGAGAACTTTGGGAAATAATGTGAGGATAAAAGGAAACTCAGACACGAGTATGTACAAAAATATTTTTTAAAAGAAAGCACGAAAAAATATCTTAATCGAAAAAAAAAAGAATTCTTGGATCCACCCTAAATTTTAACGTGATTGAATATGTATATATATGAGAATTATAAATTGCGTTATATTACAAAGAAACTTATTTGAAATGATATTCCGTCATTACACGGCTAATATATCACTCAATTTAGACAACGTGAATAGAATGAAGTTTAGAAGAAAACGGGGCTGCTGTAGGAAACGAACCTGCCACCGATAGGGTAGTCGCTTCATCGGAGCGATGCTCTTACCATTGATCTAAATAGCCACCGGTAATGCAAAGACCCAAATAACTGCTTTCAACCTAAATTCTCATTTCGTTTATTCTCGGACTATTCGTCACTTTCAACGCAACAGTTATGTATCAAGAAATGGACACATTTGGTCCGACAGAAAGAAAATAGGGCTGTTGCAGGGATCGAACTTACCACCGATTCCTGCTGCAGCCTCATTTGTTTATTCTATTTACGTCGTCTAAATAGAGTTGTATATTAACCGTGTAATGACGGGAGATCATTCCAAATAAGTTTTTATCTAACACAACTCAACTTATATTTCATTCAGTCGGACCACATACGTCCATTTATCAAACACACACACACACACACACACACACACACACACACACACATATATATATATATATATATATATATATATATATATATATATATATATATATATATATCAACGAAATTGGCCGAGGTTAAAAAAGATAGAATTTAAGAAAAGAGAGAATGGAAGAGGTAAGGAAAATTTTCTTTGCATTACCCACAAATGTTTGCTTTACACTCGCCGAGACAAAAAAAAGCTGGATACATGGGCCAAATGCAAAATATCCCGTTGATAAATTTTTGACAGACAACACTTAACGATCAACAGAATTTGACAGTTACTGACAAAAAAAACTGTAACACAGATATTGGGGGAAAAGCTTTTCAACCGACCCTTTTACAAAAATCTTCAGATGATTTGATAACTTATAACTTGGTAATATCCAATGGTTCAATTAAAAGCAATATTATATTTTTAAAGATAATTGTATTATAATTTTCATATATCCCTCTTTCTCTTTCCTCATTCTCTCTCTCTCTCTCTCTCTCTCTCTCTCTCTGTCACACACACACACACACATACTCAGATAATATGCCCTAAATCCTAGCTATAAGATTCAAGTTACGCGGCCTCTCCATCTCTCTGTCTATCTCTCTGTGTGCGTACTAAGGTAAATGTATCCTTTCATAATGAACAGCGTGATTTTTGCTTGTCTCTCTGGCCATGATAATGAACTTTCCCACTTTAAAGTAACATTTTTGCTGACAGAAATATTTCCTACTCGCCATTTGAAACAATAGACCCTGCCACTGAAACGAGTTCAGTAGTTTCTTTTCTAAAAAAAATCTGCTAGTAAGAATTGGTAGTCAGTAAGATTCGCCTGACAGTGTTTTTATCATTTTTCGTATTTTTTTTCTATTCTAAACTCAACCACCACCGAACCTGACTGTAATTTCTTCAACCATTAGGGATCTGATAAACAAATGATACGACAAACCCGCGCCGAAGCCATGCAGAGACTGCCACGATATTTCCATTGGCGAGACTTCGAGACCCTCCAAGGAGAGGGTATACGAGCATCAGAGGTCCCTGGAGCTTGATGATAATTTATACGTCTTGGTAGGCCACGTTTTTGAATTAAAATTAAAATGTCGAAATGTAAACCAACGTTTCTATCAATCTTCTCTTTTCCACACAATCAATATTTACAACATTAATACAAAAATAGGTTTCTTTAATTTTTTATTTATATTTCCAAATGAAACGGTTGTCATAGAGAATCCAATTTGAAGTGTTATTGCTCGTACCTCCTCAGTAAACATCTCGTCTTTCATCTATAAGGGGTGCTCCATCTGAGTGTACTTTTATCAGTTGAGCCTTTCATGTTTTATCTCTCTGTTTTCTTTCGGGGTATTGTCCTTTCTAAAGAGGTTATCGTGGAGTTCATCGGTGTTTGTAAGTGTGGGTGGACAAGTGCGGATTCTCATGTAACTCATAGTTGAAGATTTTCAAGTGTGTGTGAGGAGCTGTGGTATGGTGTTGAATTTCATCGGCTATAGATGTATAGGAATGTTAGTAGTAGTAACAAAAATATACACGCTGATCTATGGCAGTTTTATTCGTTGAAACATTTGATTGTTCGAATCAATTTAGATTGAGTAGAAATCCGAGGTGTGTTAGAATCGCACTGAAATTTTGTATCGAATGTTCACATGGTTTATAATAAGTAATGTTCCATATTTGTATCGAATTTGTTGAAGTTTTTTTTAATAATGGTTGAATAGGTTGTTATAGCTGGATTAATGTAAGTATAAAATGTGTTCTTTTGCAGGAGTAGCCAGTTTATAATTGTTGATGTTTTATGAGGAGTATGATATATTGTTTTTTGGATGGTTCTGTTTTCTATTGAGACCATTGGGGGATGGGCTTTTTAGTCTCAAAATCAATCCATCTTTTCAGGTGTCTGCGTGGTGTTATTAGCTGAGCTCTTTTCTATCCTTCCCATGATTGTAAATCTAGCATCTTCGTTGAAGCCATTGTCTACCAAGTGGAAGCGCTGTCGAACGAGTAATAGTTTGTTGCGCTCGACTGATTTTAGTCTATAGTTATTTAATCTACCGTAAAATGGTCGATGGTACACCAGCATCCTCGTTTCCTGAAGTATATCCTTTAAATCAGGTTCTGATTTTGGAATATTCCAGCGGTTCTTGATTATTTGTGTTAGTGTAGGAGGAGTTTATTAAATCTTGCCGGGGAGGAGGCGGTTTGATTTTTCTTTTTGTTATTGATTTGAGGGCATTTGCTCTTGGGATCGTTTTCACTTTGCATATCTGTTCTTCGATTAAATCATGGCTATGAATTGATAATTGTCTGAGAGTGTCGCTATGTTTATTAAATACTTCATTAGCAGAACGTAATTTTCATAATCAAATTTGATTAAGTCATGTTTCATATTTAGGTTTGAAAGGAATTCGTAAGGTTTTGTTTTCCGACCTGTATATACAAGATCTAGATCTAGCATAGAAGAGATCATCATCATCATCATATATATATATATATATATGTGTATGTACATATATATATATATATATATATATATATATATATATATATATATATATATATATATATATATATATATATATAGAGAGAGAGAGAGAGAGAGAGAGAGAGAGACCTTATTATACCACATTTCATTCCCTGGGTTTCTTTTTCCCCTATTCCCTCTCTCTCTCTTTCTATACATAAATTAATAATGTTAATACTCTCTCTCTCTCTCTCTCTCTCTCTCTCTCTCTCTCTCTATATATATATATATATATATATATATATATATATATATATCGACTTGTGAAAGCATCATGACCAGCAAAATGGGATAAGAATGACATCTACCGACTCGTCACAACTGCGCATGTCAGAGTCAGAGCTGTATAAGTAGATAAGCCGGCCTTAAGTACTTCATTTTGATGTGGCAGGGCATTTCCAAAAGAGCGCGGCTTGCTAGACGCACCCGTTCAGTTGTGGTAAGTCCGAGGAGAGAGGCATCACCAACACTTACCCAGACCGTCCATCACCGAAATTGTCTTCAAATGAGACGCGAGCGTTGGAAATGGACCTTGTATCAACGGAAAAAAAAAGTCGCCTGGTCCAATGAATCTTGCTTTCTCCTGAATTATGTAAAAATCAGTGCATGTGTGCCTCGGTATGCTATGGATCCGATGGCACCTGAATGCATTGCGGAGAAAATAACAAACCGGTGTAGGCAATGTGATCGTTTGGGCAAAACTTCCACTGAGAGAGACTGGGTTCTGTCATTCGTGCGGAATGTACTTTGAGGCGTATCACTTCCCTTAACATCTTTGAAGACAGAGTACAACCCTTCATGGAAACAATCTTATGCATTGGTAGTGTTATCTTTCAGCAGGATAATGCTTCCTGTCACACAGCATGAATTGTACGGGAATGACTTGGGGAACACGGAGAAGACTCCCCAGATCTCAATCCCACTGAGCGCATAGACTTAGACTAAGAACCACCACCACATTACTTGCAGTAGTCGAAGGACTTGCTGTCAATACCCTGGCTCCAGATCCCAGAATAAACCTTTTAGAGTCTATACCTGATCGGATAAGAGCTGTTTCGGGGCTCATGTAGGAACAGCATCTTATTAGGCAGATGGTCATAATGTTTTGGCTCATCAGCATACGCACTCTGTCTACAAAGTTGTTATTTTTTCTTTAATTCAGTTTGATATTTAACAGTCAAGTTTGCTCTGTAAACGAAAATGTGCCTGATAAATTGTGTATGAATATTTTGGGGTGGCATTTGTAGATTAGTTATGTCTCCCCTTTTCCCGCATTCATTTAACATTACCGCCAAATATTCTGGTTCTCGTGCGATCACTCAAGTTGAGCAATATCGAGCCTGGCTAGTACCTTGATGAATGACCGCCTGGGAATACCAGGTGATACAACCAGCCGAGGGGGCATCCATGCTGATCTTTGAACGTATTCATCATTTCTTTCCTATGAATGCTTCCAGCCTGACCAAGAATTGGGGAAATGTAACTCTTTCCATATTAAACATCCATGCACAGTAGTTTTAAGTCATACAGCTGCAAAGACCATCCACCAAGACGAAAATATCCACACTACAAACATATGTCACTCACTAAGAAGGCTTACCCTTACTAAGCTGTAAGATAATCTCAAGAACTATCCTCTTCTATGACAAGATTGAGTAGACTTTCTTAGGCAGCTTTCTTACATCGTTATCAACCTTTTTTATTGTGCATATCGATTCACTATAGTCTTCCTTTGGAAACAAAAAAAAAAACAACCCCAAAACAAAACAAAACAAAACTAATTACGATGGGTTTCTTCGGACTCATTGATAGTCGTAACAAAGATTTATCGTAGCATTAGTAGGCTATCAACAGAGGATTACATTTCACTGTTGGTTAACTCGATCTCACCCCGGCATACAGACGATAACTTTCCAGAAATAAATTGGCCATTATTCATTCTACATTTAAATGGCGAATTCTGCGATTTTGGATTTCTCTCTTCAGAGTCTTGTTGAAGGCGTTTTTTGTTTTTCGTTTTTCACCTTAGTTTCGTCCCAGGATTCTTGAATCGATTCACCAGTGGTTTGACCGAAATAAACAACATGGGGATGTGGCTGAGGAAATAAAGCTGCAATGCAACAGCCCCTACTTACTTTTTTTGTAAAAGAAAAGATGTTGGCATTAAAAAAAATAAATGAAGAATTAATTGAAGACAAAACGAGAATGGAGAATTTCATATAAAGTATAAAGAACCAGAATAGAAGAAGCGGGAAAAAAAACGACAGCAAACGGGAAATAAATATTTGAATGTTTTTTTTGTTTTTTTCGTGAAATAAAAACTATTGTTTTCTCGTTAATTGTGCGATTTTGTTCCGAGAAATAATGAAGCCATATTTTGCAAAATTTGTTTGGAAATTTTTCCAACTTCAGTTTTTGCTGGAATAATCATTCTGGTTTGTGATATATTGCAGAAATTTGGTTTGCGATCCTTGAATAGAATAGAATAGTTAGATGTTGCAATGACCCCCAAATAAACAAATTACGAAGAAGGTGGTTTGTTAATTACAGCTGCATAAATAACATCAACAAAGTTTATAACTCACAAACAAAAAATCTTTAATTCATATATCAAAACAA
The DNA here is from genome assembly GCA_963457665.1 of Thysanoteuthis rhombus. Lineage (NCBI taxonomy): Eukaryota > Metazoa > Mollusca > Cephalopoda > Oegopsida > Thysanoteuthidae > Thysanoteuthis > Thysanoteuthis major. Next base: position 31,544,189 of record OY735201.1, read on the forward strand.
ATGAGCGAACAAAAAAAAGACTGTAATTGTGGAAACAAAGATATACGTCATCTAGATAATCATTGTGTAACAGAAAACAATATATACTTCAGCACAATATCAACAACTGAATAGCCAAATATTCATTTTTTCATATAGGAGCAGGGTCTGTAGTGTACGTTGGTTAGAATGTCTCTTCTTTTTTATGATTGTACAGTCCAGGAATGGAATTTCTTGTTCGTTAAATTCCATTGCGAAATTAATGTGTCCATGCAGATTATTCAATATTTGATGTAGATATAGAGGTTCCTCTTTTGACCAGTTCTGTATTAAGAAACAATCATGAAAAGCAAATCCACGATTTTTAAAAAACTTTCGAGAATTCAATTCCAAATCTTTCAGCTATTTTGGTATATAATTGCTCTTCTAAATAACCAATTGTAAATGTCGTTGAATTGGAAAGTTTTCTTCTCTTGAATAAATTGCATGGATTTCAGAATGAAATTCTCATTGAATTTGTTACATGATATTTTTTGTATCGATTAAGCCAGAATTCTGGTGCCTCAAATCTTACTTCGGGGCTAATATTAGAGAGTAGGGATTTCATATCAAAGGATCCCAAGAGGGTATTGTTTTCAGTTGATTTGGGAAGTTTTCTCTTGAAATCCGTTGTGTCTTTTAGAAAGCTAGGGACGTTCTTTAGTTACAAGGGTTCAGTAAGATGTCAAGAAGATTGCCCAGTTAAGTGGTTAAACATGATAGTCCTGCTATTATCAGACGTAATTTCAGATCTTTGATATTCATTCTAACATCTGGTGTCGATAATTTCCCACAGGTAACAGTGATTGTTTTGCTCTTGTGTACTTTTGCACTGTGGCGACTTTACATTCTTTTACCTCAAATATTTTTTAGGTATGTCTGTTATATAGAATCTGATCTATTTTGCTAGGATCGGTGTTTAATTGTTGGTAGTAATCTGTATCTAAGATAATGTTTCCCGGCGTTAACTTGTAGTGGGATTTGTCCATTATAATGACTATGCTTCCCTTATCTGTTTCTTTGATGATGATTGTGTCATCTACTGATAAAGATTCATTAGCCTTCCTTTCGTTTATGATGAGGTTTTGTTTGATGTGTGACGCTATATATATATATATATATATATATATATATATATATATATATATATATATATATATATATATATATATATATATATATATATATATATATATATCTATATCTATATATATATCTATATCTATATATATATATATATATATATAAGATTCAAATTAGTTGACTATATATATGGACGACAGCTTGAATAAAAAATGATAGGAAAATACATAATCGATATCTTAAACGAGAAAGCACCGCTCACCTGTGTCCCTACCTAACTACCTACATAAAAACCTGTGTGTACTTACGCATAAATCTCCACACACACGTACGTGCGCGCGCATGCACTAAAACACACACGCACACACATACACACACATATACATACACTCAGATACACACACGCAAATGTAGGTGCATTTCTGTGGAGAAAATACTATCAAAGCAAAAAGATATATTATTATATGCAAATGTGTATCATTATTTTATGAAGTACGCTGAGGTTCCGTTTGGTGTTCGGAAGAAAGAAAGAGATATAAGAGAAGATGAGAGAGAAAGAAAGAAAGAAAGAAAGAAAGAAAGAAAAAAAAACTAATTTAAGTTTTCTCTGTATTCAAGCCGTCAGTGTCCTCCTGTATTTTTCTTTGTATACGTATCTATTTATTCTGAAATGGTGTTGATTGTTGGGATCATTTCACCCTCACTTTCTTTCTCACTCTTCGATCTCACTTTCTCTCTGTCTCCAACGTTTCTGCCCTCTCTTTTTCCAATCCTGCCTCCTGCCGATATGAATAAATGTTTATTCTGCATTAACATCGGTTATTCCACCCATATTTGCTTTAAAGGGGCGACAACCTATCGAGAAACATTATCCTCATCTATTATTTAGATGATACATTCTGAAACATTAATTTTTGACTAGCATTTTCTTTCATCTCTGATGTTTTAGTTGCTTTTTATCGCAACTTACTCAGACCATCAGCCTGCAGCCTTGAACAAACGCTATAAACACAATGAAGTACAAGGAATAAGCTCCAGGTGAGATTTGAAATCGCATTCCTTTGACCATGGAACGTGCTAGAACGGCACTGCTCTACCTACTGGGCTATAAAGCTTTTATGGCTTGCAGAAGATCAAATATGACGCCGAACGATTGTTGAGAGATAACGGATGTGCTTGGTCTTACGGTTTATAGCACAGGAAATAGAATTGGCAAACCGAATTCAAGTTTCGGCTGAGCTAGTTTGTGGTTACTTTGTATTGAACAACTTGTGAAAGACATGAATCCAACACTCCCATCAGATAAGGTCAGGATTACTCACTGCTGCTCGTACCACGTAACGCAACACAACTTGTTCTATGCTACTTGGAGAGGAAATTGGCACTCCCAAGAGTAGAGCCTCTCGCACGAGAGGAGATAGGCACCACCAACCGTACAACCCATGGCATTTTACTTTGAGTAACCTCATCATCCCAGGAAATTTCATGATGGACTCAGCTCAGAACCTTGTCAATCTACTAAATCATCGAATAAGTTGAATTAAATAGAACAGAATAAACAAACAAATAAAACGGAAAAGGGACAAATAAAAACAAAATTGAAAAGGAACATTTACTATTCTGTTCAAGGGTAAATGGCTTGAAACATCAGTTGATTTGAAAAAAAAAAACAACTCCAAATGAATCATGAAAACAAATGTTATCGAATGGCGAAAACGCATGCTTTTATAATAGCTTCCGAGGTATTGGATAGTTCTGTGAACGATATACATTTGATAAAAGGGACCTCACCTACTGCTCAGTCGCGAATAAAAAAATAGCTATTAATATATTATTTTTTTTACACTGAACGAAGGACTTCCCATACAAATTGAAAAAAAAAATCTACTTATTGATCAAAATCTTAGCTAGTCTCCAGCGGCAGCCATTTTAAATCATTGATGCCACATCATGCTAAAAATCCAGACCAAGCACTCGGTATTCCATGTTAGTTGACCATATTAGAGATATATTCGCGGTAGTCATTCGTTCCCTTCATTCAAAATGGTGACATTTGCGCCTGGATTGCCACATGTCATCGTACGCGATCGAATGTCAAGATCCCCATCAAATCTAGCCAATCGATTTGTCGTTAAAAATTACGGTCTCCTTTATCGATCCGTCCGTGGTTGATAGTCAGGCCAATATTTCTGGGTCATGTTTCCTGACTCTATGATTCCACCAATAAACAATTTCAGTTGTAATATTGTGAAACTAGGGATTTCGTGAAATCCCTAGTTTCATAATCAATGTAATAATGGTTATCAAGATGCTGACCTTTATTATTTTAATGAGTTGAGTCTTCACAATGTGTGCACTTACTGCTGACTAAGCTGTATATACACCGTAAATTCTGAGTATATACTTGATATCTACCAAGTTTGGCTTATTTGACTCGATGTCACTGTAGTGGGGACAACAAGTGCATCCAGTAAGAATCGAACTCGTTACAGTAGTAATGACAAGCATCGTTTGCTTGTTAACCATTTATTGTGGAACTTCGGAGTTCACGCACTAGTTTCACAATCTTACTGGAACAATGATATTATTTGATCGGCGGAAATCTTTTGAGACTCCCGTTACAGACTAATGGTATATTTGAGCACTTATGTTAGTAAAAACGGTCTGCAAGACAAATTAGTTGGTCTCTTCTTCACCACATGGCTCCCACGTAAATTTGATATCAGGAAAAAAAGTGTGATAAATATTCAACTAAGCTGCAATTGAGATTTATAGTGAAACTTCTACTATTGTTGGAGTTGACTTCAGTCTTAGTTCAGACGTCTGATTATCACTAAAAAAGCGAAAAGGTTATAAAATTCAAACGGCAAATCCAGAGAGAGGAAAAAAAAGAGAAAGCAATGAAAAAAAAGAAAGGCAGATTCTTTTTGTACATCATTTATCAACAGAGAGAGAGAGAGAGAGAGAGAGAGAGAGAGAGAGAGAGAGAGAGAGAGAGAGAGATGGAAAGACGTGAACAATAAATTGAATTATCTGGTGTCGGCGACCAGATTTTTTAAAATTAGAATTTATTACTTATCTTTTTTTAAAAATCTTCACTAAAGTCCTTTCTCTACTCTTCTCAGCCCTAAGCGTCTATATTAGAAACTTGCAGACACAAACCCCACAATGAGTAGGGTGAGCAGTTTTTTTTTTGTTTTCTTTTAATCATTTGGATTGGTGGTTGAAATAGTTGCGTTTTCCTACCTCTGTAAATGTCACGCCAACGGAGTGGGAGTGAGGTCTGACCCTTTGGCAGTCTTCGGACCAGCTAGGCTTGGCTGAACGTTTTCTCTTAAACGCACTATCTTACATGGCTAAGGAGTTCCACCAACCCTGAAAATTTGCCCAAAGCTGGAAGGATAAGTGGATTCATACGTTTCCTTTGTGCGAAGAATAAATAAACAACTTCAACCAGAACTCGAACTTGATTCACCGATTACATCACCCGTGTCGCTTAACAATACGTCATGCCACTCCGCACCTTCCTAACAAGCGTATTCAACTTTTTCTCTGTCACCGCCCACCCTGACATATTTTGAAAAAAAATAATTAAAACATGCTACTTCACACTCAACATGAAAAAAAAAAAAATAGTTTTCTCCAAAACAAAAAAACGCCCATTTGAAATGGCAAATCGTTCACTAGAACGTGGTACCACCCATGTTGAAGACCCCAGGCATAGAGTAAATCTTCGTCTGAACTTTGCTCTTCAACTCTCAATTGTATCAATCATATCCTTAACTTAAGTGATCAAATACCCTGGCAGTACCAAACTTTGGCCCTCGATGCTGTAGCCCAGTACAGGAATTTCCGTTCTATGCACCACAGTCTTAAGCCCATCTGTCTAGAGGCAACCTCAATCTTTTAGTGAATGCTCAGCCAAGGGCTCTGTGTATCATTTCAACATATTTTGATAAGAGTCGGTCATGGACCGAACTCAAGACCTACTGATCACTATAAAGGACTAAAGCTAATTACGTCTCACATGTCTATTGTTGATGGTATCCTTAATTATATTTCATCAATGAGTACTTTCATGTCCTTATACCTGACTATGTTTCTTAATTGTAGTTACAGTAACTAATACCGCCCTTATGATCCTGCTTTATGATATAACTAGTTTTCAGAAGATGATAGCTATTATTTATCAATTTTGCGATTGCGTTGTACTTATAATAAGCAAGACATATGTCAGTTCAATAATTCAGAAAATATTTTACCTTAAAGTGGAAATGTCTTTGCAGCTATGAGAAATTTTCGTAGAGGGTACATAGCCACCCCCGTGCCAAGAAGGCAGGGAGAGAAGCTTCTCCCATGGTCTCGCCCCCCACTGATGACGTAAGCGTGATTTACGACGTATACACATCGCTAATTATTGTGTGCGGATGGAATACCGCTCAGAGATTATGGTTAAAGCGTCAACAAAAATAAGGAAGAGATATTTTAAGGATATTAGAAGGTGTGCTTGGCGAACCTCTAAAAATTCCTAGTGACTTCTCTTGAGAAAAAAAGTTCTTAGTCTTATAAAAACAATGTTTTCTTTTAAGTAAATAAGCCGGCAAGATTCCTGGGTTGCCTTCTCTTAAAGCCGCCTTTTCGCTATTAAGAAAACGTGCTTTGTTTGGCACAAAGGTAACTCACGTCTTTGGACAGGGAGAATATTTGATTTGACGCCAGATTACCTCAGAAACGAACTTCTTCTTCAACTTCTTCTTCTTCTTCTTCTTCTTCTTCTTCTTCTTCTTCTTCTTCTTCTTCTTCTTCTTCTTCTCCTTGCTCTCCTCCCCTTCATTCCTCCTTTGTTGATGCTGTTGCTTATCATTATTATCATTATTATTTGCAATCTCACACCAGTTGCCTGGTGGTAACCGGTGGAGTTTGAGTGACAGCAAGTCTCCTCAAGTCTCCAGCTGTTCTCTCCTAGTTCTCATAGGTCGCAGTAATACTGCGATTTACTGTTTCACACCGGTTGCCCAGTGGTCATATTATTATTATTATTATTATTATTATTATTATTATTATTATTATTATTATTATTATTATTATTATTGGAGGTGCAGCGTGGCCAAACGGTTATCGGAATAAAAATGGTCTTGTCAAGGATAGTTTGTGTTCACTTTGCACTAATGCACTTGGGAAAGGCATGAATCTATTTTTCCCACAGATAGCACAGGGCGAAGTGAGTGACACCTGTTCAGGTGCTAGTCACACATAGCCGGGAAACTAGTAATGTGATATGTGGGGACCAAGTAGGGCCGCTGATGCCTCAGTTAGCAATAAAGGGGGACTTGAATAATAATAATTAATATTTGCTCCATTTTCTTCATTTCTTTCATTATCATTTCTTTCATATTACTCTTTTTCTTATTCTTATTTTCTCCCTCCTCAATATATGTCTTCTCATTCTTTCTTCTCTGACCACTTTACTTTTTTCTTTTTATCCACATGACAATCCTGTTCTTCATTGTTGTCTTCTTCTTCTTCTTCTTCTTCTTCTTCTTCTTCTTCTTCTTCTTCTTCTTCTTCTTCTTCTTCTTCTTCTTCTTCTTCTTCAGTACCTTTAATCTAGTTGCTTGACGCCATTTTGACGCCTATCCACTTCACTTTTGGCGGGAACCTGACGACCTGCCAAACGCACTCTTCTTCTTCTTCTTCTTCTTCTTCTTCTTCTTCTTCTTCTTCTTCTTCTTCTTCTTCTTCTTCTTCTTCTTCTTCTGTCGTCTGTTTTTCTATCGACATGACTTGTCTTATTTGCACACCTTCCACCTATGATCTGTCGTCGCTAGTCATCTCTAGCCATTCCTCTCCACCCTATAAACTTACCCACACGTTCTCGCACACAATCAAACAAATCTTGTGACCAAGAATGTACTTATGTTCGCTTGTCTATTTTTGCATTTACCTGTAATTATAATGTTGTTTGAATAGGTTCCATATTGTTTAGCTAAACGGAAGTCTGGAGTTTTATGCAGAAACAAGATGACCCAGTGTTTCTGAAGATAAAAATGAATTTGTGATCAATACATCTGTCTTTACATGTATTGTTTTAGATCGGTAACAAATATTTGTAAGACAAAAATGGCACAAGGCCACACTTAATGAGCATTTAGTGAGAGAAAAGAACGACAAGACTTTCCACCATCTGTTACAGAATGGCAGATATTTCTAATATATCGGGTTTATTGTAATTAACCTGATGTTGTAGATAAAAGTCAGTAAAACAAAACTCATGTATAAATCATGTTAAATTAACAAGAGAGGAAATGTGGTGAATTTTCTTGAAAATTAGCTATCTAGTCATAATTTGAAAACATGACTGGATGTGACAAGTGTTGTTATTCTGTACATGCTGACGATAGAGCACTTCAAATAGATACTCGAGGAAACAAACCGAATATATTTCTATATTGTTGTGTGGATGTGAGGTGGTCCGACAGAATGTTGGTAATTTGATAAAAGGAAGGTGAAAAGAAATTTAAGAGAAAAAACAGGTGGTGTTACATCTCATTTTTTTTTAATAATCACGTGGGCATGTTCTGATGCATTTCGATGGTTACCTATCATTTTAGTGAAAGACCTTGCAGCAGTTGCAGAGAAAACTGTATGCTGTTTACATGTTTTGAGTTTTGCGGAATGAAATGAAGAGTTTTCTGTATTGGTGGTTGTTTGGTAGGAGTGCAAGAGGGAGATGTTTGTATCTGTGTTGATGAGACTCAGGTGGGCCTGAAATAAGATGGGTCTGTGGGTGGATGGGTCAGGAGGTGTTCGTGCCTGTGTCTGCGCGTATCAGATTGGTCAGAAATAAGAAGGGTCAGCGAGTGGAAAAGTCATGATGATATTGGTCAGGAATGTTTGTGAGGCTGTGTAAAGAAAAACTCCGGAGCAATCGTCACAGATTTTTGAAAATAATTGACTGAAGCTTTTTTTTTCTTATATATATATTTTGTGTTTAAAGCTGTATAGCTTTCTAGACTATATATATATATATATATATATATATATATATATATATATATATATATATATATATATATATATATATATATATAATTGTATTGTGGATGTGAAAGGATCCGACAGAATGTAGATGAAAATGACGATTGGAAGGTGAAGTGAAAAACTCAAGAGATAGGTGTTACATCTGAAAATTTTTTTCATTATTATTCCGTGCATTTTCTCGAAGTGGTAGTGTATTAGAAATTGTATCATTTTTCTGAATGACTGTCGGTTTTTAGCCAATACCTTGTAAGTTGGTGTTATAGTGTATCTTGTCTATGTGTTTCTGCTTTAAAATTAGAGTATTTAGGAGGGTTACAATCCGAAAGTGACCATACATATGAGTTACTGTATTACACTGGGATATGACGGCTGCTTCGACACATCTACGTGTCGGGGAGTTGTAAATTTTCTTGGTGAGATAGGCTCGGTGAAAGTTGAAGTTGAGGTGTAACTATTATCGCTTGAGTTTTTCACTTAACCTTCCAATTGTCATTTTCATCTTATCTCTCTCTATATATAGATAGATAGAAATGAATTGTCTGAGATAGATTGAATTTACTGTTAATAGTTCAGTCCGAAAAAAAAAATGGTGTGTGGTCAATCTACTTGTAAGTTTTGCTGTTTTTGTCAAGAAATTTCAAAAGAATGAAAGTAATCCCAGCAAACATAGTTGTTAGTAATTTGGTATTTTCAAAATGTAACTACAAATTAAAACCGAAATGTTCTCCGTATTCCGGATCTATCAACTTATATCTATTTTATCAGACATTTTACTTCAAAAACGAACCATAAACATCTGGGGATACGTTGTGAATTTTCTGGTTTCTGACCATATTTGACCAGACGGACGCAGATGTGGTGCCATAGCCAATGAAGTTTTACCTGCAGTGGCGTGGTACTGCACCGTGCAGTCAAGTCTAGCGGGCTCAGGGTTCGTCCAGAGACAATGCGTTCGCGTGACTGGTGTCTTCATATTGTACCGATCTTATGCCAATTCTTGTTCTTGTAGGAGTTCGGATAGATAGGAATATGCCTTTCTTCTTTCTCATAGAATTCAATGTACAATTTGAATTTTTTGTTACTTATTTGCCTCTGCCAAAGAATTTGTGGAGGTACAATATAATTAGCCGCGTCCATCCTTATTTGGATCTGTTTAGGCCCATTCTTCCATCCGTCAGTCCACTAGATATCTCAAAAAGTTCTCTATGAATTTCACTGAAATTTTGTGGAAAGGTAGACAATGATTAAGGTTTGGGGTGGATCTAAAAGTTTTTTCTCCGATCTCAATTGATATATATATATATCTATCATTGTGTCATCCACAGACAGCTGTTTCGTTGTATCATAACTCTTCAGTGTGGCTATAGACTATCCATTTACCCATTCAGTACCACGAGGCAGGATTGTAACCTTCACTTCAGACCCGGAGGCCGGTATCCTGCCTCTGCTCCACGGAACTGAACAGTCTGTAAAGCTGGATTTAAGCGATACATCTTTATCTAGCTTTCAATTCCCCATCCGCCAAAGTACTCTATCCCTATGGATTCTTCTTGAAAACAAGTTTTCTTTTCAAGATTACGAAAAGTTTTTTTTCCAAATTGACAAATTTTAAATTTCAAGGGGAGTGACTCAATATTTGTACACATCGCCAGAATTCTTTTCACTCCCTCTGTTCTTCAATATTTTATTTTCGAAAAATTTTCGGTCACTCTACAGCGTCGGTAGAGGCATGCGCTCTCTGGATGCTTCTTAATCTCAATTGTGTTGTGGCCAGTGAATGTCATGGTTTTGTACTGGGGAAAACTGTTGTGCACACTGCGGTGAAGAAGGTTTAGATGCCTGTCGCTACATCTCGTCATCGATTGCTAAAAGAAGAAAAACACATTGCCCTTTTTTTTTTTAACCGCAGAAGTCATCGCATCTGGCACTTGTCAACTCCTTTTTATTATTCTTTGCTTTCTATTATTATTTCTTCTGTTGAAAGTCTGTTCGAGTGGCTTTATTTTAAATGACAGTTTTATGATAGGCCAGGCACCGGTCGTCCTCTTGCTTCGCCCTTCTTACCCTAGGTACTGCCGGCAATTGCTTGGTGTGCAGCTAACACACAGACATACAGACCCGCGCTCAGACACGGACACACGCACACGCACATGCAGAGACACACACGCATCATGCTAAATAATGACCCATAAAACGGGGCGCTTCGTAGTAGATACATACAAACGCCACAATCCGGTATGTCTCTTAGCTGAATTAGTTGACGTAGTTTCTCCTCGTGTAAAAGCTCGGATTTCAACTGCAGATCGACGGAACACAATCTTCCTAATTTCATTTGTTCATGCACTGTTCAAGTTAGGTTTAGTAAATACCACACGAATACTGCACACGCAAAGAAAAAAAAAGGTAATAACAATTTTGGTTTAACGACGTTTTTCATCTAGTCGTATGGTACAACGTTGGGTTCTGTTGTTGTGGTCGTCTGCTTTATTCGGGGAGTTAGTTGGAAAGAAAATGAGAGGTTGACCTCGGGACGAAGTTTCTTACGGGTATGGCAGAAGCAAAGTCTAATTCCGTCTGCTTTCGCGTAGTTATTCCCCTTGACTAGCTCAATGTTTTCTTTCAATACGTGTTCATTGTTGCATAATCATACAGATTCTTTTGAACACAATACCACGCTGTTTTATATGCAACAAAAGAAAACTTTGATTATCTTTCAATGCCTAAGATTGTTGTTATTCATAATGAAGCGTATTTCTTTGAAAGCTTATCTCAGTTATTTTTTCACGGACGTCGTCATCTATGAAGGAAAAACACACTGAGATGCTTCAATAATAGTCCAGGCATTTTACAAAAAAATGGGTGTCAGCCTTGCACTAAATAAAAAAAAACGAACGAAAACAACTCAACGGATTATGTATTCTCAATATGTGATGAATGGGAGGAAAAAATGTCAACAAAACTTGTGTTATGGGAAAATTCTGATAATTTAAAATGGCTGCCATCCGCCCTAGTGACAAAAATCTATCTCAAAAACCGGGCAGTGTATCAAGTTGAAATTGTTCTGGGACTAAGGAAGTACAATGTCGAGTTTAAAGTTGTTTGGACGAGTGGTTCTCGAGGAAGCTGGAATCAATCGGTAGGGGAATAGGTCCAATGTAACGTCCCTCAGAAATCAGTCACCAAACGAAAAGTTCTTCACCGTCCAGTTCTGATTTGGGATAACTGTGCAAGTCAAGGCATGTCAGAGTAGGATTTATCATGCAACCGAATGGAAATAATTCAAGGTGACTGATTCCAAATCTGCTGTTTGATATTTATCATTTTGTTGTTATTACAGGAGAGCTCTTTCACACGAAATTCGTTGACTTCTTTTTGTTGCAATTTGCAAGAGGTCAAATTACATTTTTACTGGACTATAATCAAACGTCATTTTGACCTGGGTAAAGTTGCTGTACTACATAACTTGGAGTGAATCGTATCTCGTGGTTCAATAAGTAGGATATCAAAGACCAAGGGAGAAAAGGAAATGCATTAGCGGAATAAGATACATTAGATACAACACGCATGAAAGTAGCTTGAGGTTCAGTGTGTCCGAGTCTGTTTCTCCAGTAAATGTTAACATTCTACCTGAAAAGAAATCACATTAAAGAAAGACTCAGCACCTTTTTTTCTAAGCTTTACATTTGTGTGTCGTTATAATTCATGTTCACGCAATCTCTCCTGTTTCTCATTGAATCTCAAAATACACGCTGCGTGGTTCGAGGACAAAAATAATAAAAACCGTTTCCTCCCCAAAATTGTTGGCACCCGGCAGAACATTACATTTGTGACTTGTAAACCTTCGGTAGAATTCTGAACCGCTTTGAACTTGTGATGTAAGAATATATACCTCATTATAATTCACCATAAGTCAGTCTGTCTGTGAAAACCTACCACAGAAACCCCACAACCAAGCCTCTTGTACGAAGGCGATCCCTCAAAAAAGTTTCAGCAAATTAGTTTTCGACCATCATCTTGCAACTGCCAAATATGCTGTTGGAGGAACTATATTTGGTCCGGCACCGGTGGTAACTGAGCAGCAAATAAAACAATCCTTGACTGCAAACATAGAAATAGAAAGAACTGTGCGTCTTGCAGGACTCGAATCCACGTCCACAAAGGAAGCAGCCAGGGTACAGCCCTGATCTCACTGTCTGAACTAATGACGCTCTGATAAGACCAGCAGTCCGAGAAATTTATTTATCTATGCTGTCTCAGGCGGTTCGATTTGCTACTTGGTTAACATTGAGGCTTGACGAAATATAGTTCCTCCTCAAAAAGTATTTATCATTATCACATTCGGTCGGATACAAACTGCCCATTCTACTGATATATGTGTATGTGTACATATGTAAATTAAAGAAAATAATTTATGACGTTGGACTTCTGAGACATTCCGTACATTAAGCAGAAAAGAAAAGTCCCCAACTCAAATTTTGGCAATGTTAGGGAATTCTTTGAGTTGTCTCTGAAGTTTACTCGACTCTTCATTGCTCGTGCAGTCAGTCAACGTTGTTTACAAGCCTCGAGAAAGGTTTAGAAGCTTGAAAAATAGGTTCTATGTGAATTTACGGAAACAGCGTTTAAAAGGTCGTCTTTTTCTTCATACTCATCACAGAAAAAGTCGTTTTTAGTCAATATAGTTCCTAGCAATAAGAAATGGTTTTATTACGAGAGAATCCCAAAACAGTAGAAAATCGATATTTAGACCCAGGACAGCCTTCAACATCTCATTTTGAACGGAATCTACTGGGGGAAATGTTTTGTGGGACACAAAAGGAATTATTCATTATGAATCGCTGAAACCTGGCCAAACTGTTATTATGCAACACTTTAGTGGTTCTATTGAATGATGCTTTGGAAGAGTAAAAACCACTTTCTGGGCAATGGGAGTCGACTGGTGATTTTACTGCATGATGCTTATTGCAAATACGACGCAGCAAACGATTTTGACACTAAGATGTAGGTTCTTTCTCATGAAGTATATTCTCCATACCTGTCAACTTCAGGCTATCGTTTGTTTCACTCCGTGTAAGAACAATCCTTGTATGGTCACCCGTTCCAACTATTTCAAGATACCGAAAAATTCCTCGAATCAAATCTGGAATCATTTTTTTTTATGAAGGAAAGCTCAATTTACCTGAAATGTGGCGTAACCTCTCAGAAAGCAAAGGAAATACATTGATGACTGAATGATAATGCTATGAATTTATATTGGATAATCTACTACTGCTACTACAACAAAATCCTATGACTTTCTCCGATCACCCACGCGCCATTCCATGACATGAGAGTGACACCCAATTTATTTCTGGTTTCGGTACATAGATGACATCTTCATATTTTGGCTCCACCAGGAGGGTCTACAAACAGTGCAGACTTGTGTGAACTCTTTTTAACCACACTTAGAATTCACTATGGAAAAGGAACGTGTCAGTAAACTTGCCTTCCTAAATGGGTTTCAGGAATCTATTTAGAAAAAAAAAACAAACTCTGGATTATATTTGAATTTTAATTTTCCACCATCTGCTCTTGTGTGAAGAAGAAGGAGAAGAAAAAATGTTGCCTGACAAAATTCCAAAATGGTGACTCTTGTACAAAAAGCTACCCCCCGACTTCACGATTAGTAAGTGGACAAACGAATTCGATTGATGAAAAAGAATATAAGACAAATGCAATCCTGCCCTGCCCAAAGGGATATGGCGGTAAAATTCAAAGAATATTTGGCACAAGAGAAAATCATGCTCAACTTCATATAGAGAGATCAGAAGATAGCACGGTATATCAGAGAAAAGACAGGACTCCGAGACACCACAGAAACTGATAGAAAACCCAAACAACAATGGGCTGGACACGTTGCAAGAATGTCAGACAACCGCTGGACATCACGATTCACAACGCAGATCCCCTGAGATCAGGCGTGAGGCTATGGCCAACAGAAAGTAAAATGGCGTGACGAACTAGATAAGCTCAGAAATTACTGGCCCTGCGATGCCCTTGATAGAGAGGACTGGCGAATTTCGGGGAAGGCCTATGTCCAACGACAGACGCTGAAAACCTGCTGTTGATGATGATGATAATGATAACGTTGGGATATATTCCGATAAAATTAACACTGAAAACAAGTTATCCCTGAAAAAGCCGCGTAACTGCGTTAACTGGATCGAATTGTGTCAAGTCTTTGGTAGGCAACTTATTGGGGTAAAGGTACAGCGGAGAAAAAAGTGCCCTAGACGAGAATACACGCTGTGAAACCGCAGGTGTAACTTGTTTCATACGCCCGTTTGATCAAGTCTTCCCATTAATTAAATGTCGTGACGAAGACAGTTTTAATTTCGCTTCCCGCTGATCAAAAGCTTCAACAGACTCCAAAGTTTTCACTCCATTCAACGCTCTATCTTGTTACACATCCCAGACGAGACTATAAAATCAAATTTGTTTGTTTATTTGCATGATCGTCACAAGCGTCTGAGTCCTGTGATAACCTGAAAGTGATAATGGACTGATCCATGAGAAATAGATGAACAGAACTAAAAAGCAAAATGATAAAAGCGTTGTAGAATGTGATCGTCGGTTGTCATAACAACGAAGATTACGTTAAAATTTTAATGGACCAAAGAAATGCTGTGTGAGTGAGCGAAAGAAGATAGAATTGTGGAGATAGTGAGTTAAAGAAAGAGTAATCTATTGAGTGAGTGAGTGAGTGAGTCTCTTTTTCTCCCAACTGTAGCCAATTTTATGAAAATGTCACCACAAGACAGGAAGAGGAACGTGCAGTTGCTATATAGTTGGAAACAAAAAAAAATCTTGGAAAAATGGACCCAAAACAAACAAACATCGTATTACGGTCAGAGCACACCACACACACGCACACAGACACACACACAAAAGAACTTATTAAAATACTACTACAATAAGGTCAAAAATAGCTCAAAATTCAAATATAGTCAAACCAAAAAGTTCATGGCCAAATGATTTTTTAGAATAACCAGATTTGTCAAATCTGGCCATAGTTTTTTCTTGATTTTTTAGATAAAATGACATTAAATTTTTGTCATGAAATGAATGATATTTTTGATAAAATAAGTTTCTTTCTTGGACTTTTTATTCATACCACATGATATCGTTGATGACTTTTCTTACATAACATTTTGTCTTAATACTTTATGCTCGACCACCCTTTTAAATAACTTGTGTTGAGTTGAGACTTTGAAATAAACGTGAAATTTGAATACTTGAATTATAAATAATAAATCGCCGAATGAATTCCTTTGGCTCCTTTGTACCTATCCAGATATGAATAATCTCGTCATTTTTGACGGGTATATGCTAGTTCAATATAAAAGATGGGGAACCAGCTTGGAAAGGGGTGGAACATTAAATTAACGTAGACTAAATGTGAAAATTGGTATCACATCCAGGGGAGGGGGGTAAAGAATTGAATGAGAAAAATGGCTGTTTGAACCTCCCATGTTTGATGCCGAAGAAAAAAGGGGGCAGGTAAGGTTTCTTAAACACTCTGTACAAACAAATTAGAAATACGTGCTGGTCGTTCCAATTTTTTTAGACTAATTAAACAATTTTAATTTGAGTATCTCCCACTGTTGCCAGTGGTCTGTGTTCGAACCTAGATGAAAGCCATAAATCGGATGCTGATTTTCAAGGATGACAGACCCTTTCTATTTGGAATAATAATCCAACGCAATCTTTCTGCAAAAAAGACCCCAAGGTTATAGGGACGAACTCGAACGAGTCTCGCCGAACGCATACGAAATCCTACCCAAACTTCAAGTCTACATGGAACTTGTGCGCCGGCCCAGGTTTAGCAAGCTACTTTCGTAGAGCGTTAGAACTGTCACGAATCCATTCGTTTGTGGGTTCCCAAGATTTGCAGTCAGTGAGTTAGATAATCACATATTTCCCATGGGACCCGTAGTCAGTGTTGGAGCTTGGGTATAAGTAGAGG
Organism: Thysanoteuthis rhombus; assembly: GCA_963457665.1. Taxonomy (NCBI): domain Eukaryota; kingdom Metazoa; phylum Mollusca; class Cephalopoda; order Oegopsida; family Thysanoteuthidae; genus Thysanoteuthis; species Thysanoteuthis major. The sequence continues at coordinate 31,560,336 of OY735201.1, forward strand.
CGGTGTATTGGACATCTGTTCTGTCAATTGTACGTATATTATGCAAACTATAACTTACATGTTTATACCCACGTATGAATTATATGTATTTAGCACTGATCACAAAAAAATACTTAATGAGCATTTTGAAATGGGGTCTATATTTCCCATCTGGCTTGAGCCTGTAACTAGCTTTGTATCGACCTAGACTTAGTATCAAGAATGGTTGAGTTCAACATCTGCTTAAAGAGAAATTAAAATTTCTGCCTCTGTTCGTACTTGCATTTGCAGGTAAATTCATTATATTTTAGATTTGTCTTTTTAGTTATTTTAATATGCTTTAGCAGAGCGGGAATATTTGCCTTGGTGTGAGGTATGACCATAGCATTTCCTAAGAGCACTGCAAGCAAGTTGATGTCCATCTGCAGTGGCCTATGCACGCAATCCAATATGGCCACCAACGATAAGCATCAATTTCGTCTCTCCACTGCTTGTAGCTCCAGATTGTTGTGTAATACCGTTAAGTATACGTATTTTGCTGTGACAAATCAATTTCTTGTATTATTTACGCTTTTCATTTGAGGTCAGAAATCATTTTGTTAAGATCTTTTAAAAAAAACTGCCATTGCTCAGAACTTGAAATGTATTAAATCTCTGTACAAACACATGTATTGATGAATAGATTGTTATAGATACTATGAGCTCGGCTATACATTTGACATATTTTTGATAAGCTTGATCAGGCTAATAGCATTTAGAAACTTGATGAGGACCCAACTCATTACATATCAGTAGATAGGTGAGGGGATCTGGGTTTGCATATTTTAGCTTTCGATTAAATTTTCAATAAGCAATATGTCCTGATGTTTGAGTCATATTTTCAAAATAAAGTCATTTTCAATGCATATACTGTCTATTAGAAGCTGAATGAATATTCCATCCAGTTGTTGAGATGAGAAGTACGATAAGTAAATAGAGACATGGAGAACGGGGAAAAAAACTTAACCATTAAAATTGGCAGATCTATCACAAAAAAATAATACTTTCTTTATGGATAAAATAGTGAAACGTCAATCACAGAATAGGGCAAACATGGCGGCCTTCATACTCGTGAACAGGTTTCCATGGCGACTGTCTTGCTGGGAGCAGCAGCAGCTATGACATCTGCCAATCGGAAAAAAATAAACGAAAAAGGAAGGAAAAAAAAAACTGCCCATTTCACATTGACTTTTCAAAATTCACATTTTTTTCAAACACAGAATGGAATTTTAATGGAATTTTTCACCAAACACGGATCTAGTCTTCTTCCTCGCTCTCTCCTTGAAACTTCAATTGGATCCAGTTTGAGTAATAATGGCTTAGGAAAGCTGTCATCGCAATTCCTTGTAAATTCTGATTCATTTTTCCTTCTTTCTCAGCTTTTATTTTATTGGGTTTTACCTAGTTTTATACCTTCTGAAAACGCGTTTGAAAATAAATCCTTCAGAAATGGATCTTTTTTTTTCCTTCTTTTAATCACGTATCATTTTTCGAATAGATCTTATTTAAAACTATTGAATGCGTTTTATACCTTGCCGAGAAAGGAGACAAAGAACTGAACAAAAAAAAGTTTTAAAAAAAGGGGGAATGTTTTCTTTCCATTATTAACAAATGGAAGCATTTTCGAAAATTGCTTATCAGTATTCTTTTTTTGTTGTTATCCTACGTGAGAGACACGTGACCTGACATATTCTCGACTCCTTAATTAATGTTGAGTTGAATATTTGTTGAACTGGTCCAACTCTAGTTCTAGATACTGTTCATGGAGCACAACAGCAACAACTTCCGAAACCAGCCTTATATAGATCTTACCACAAATGGTTTTCCCCAGTCTCTGATTGGGAGGGCACAAGGTCACAAGTTGTTTGGAGAACTTGATGTTCCTCAGTGGTCACGCATCGAAATACTGATCAGGTTCGACGCCGCTTAACTCTAGTAATCAGATGATAACCGTGAGGTGACCATGTTTTGAGGTGACCATGTTTTAAGCCAACCAGTCCTTCGCAAATTGAATTATTCGTATGGCTTTGTTAGATGTACTAATTTTGACAGATGATTCACAATGCAGGAAGGCTGGCTCCTATATTATAGAAAATTGGTGCAATACAATCTTCCTTCTTCATAATAGCCTGGTTTAGTCCTGTTTCTGTATAATATAACGCAAACTATATATATATATATATATATATATATATATATATATATATATATATACACACACGCACACACACACACACACACACACACACACATATATATATATATATATATTAGAATAGAAGCAGGAAATGTCTCTCTCCTTGGCAGTCTTTAGAAGCTGGAAGTGTGTGTCTCCTGGGCTAAACAGTTATATTGTATTTTGGTTGTAATAATTTTGTAAAAATCATCAGTAGGGGTGTTACAGTAATGACTGTTTATTGTAAAAGCTGAGTTTTGAGAATGTCAGAGCGAATACAGTAAAAAATAAAACAAAACAAAAACTTTGGATAAGGATCTCCATGCGGTATTTCGATATCTAAGACATCTCTCATGAGATGTCTTAGACTTTGAATTACTTGATGGGCTCTTCTTAAAAAAGACAGAGAGGGAGATAGATAGATAGATAGATAGATAGATAGATAGATAAAAAGGGCGGAGACGACAACAAAAGCTCGATATGGACATTTATAGGACTTAGATGAATCGTAGTTCTCAAAATACCCTTGTAAACCATTTGTCTTATAGTTTGGGATATACGATAATATAGAAATTATAGACATTGATAATAAAAAAAAAAAAAAAAAAAAAAAAATAATAATAATAATAATAATAATAATAATAATAATAATAATAATAAGAAGAAGAAGAAGAAGAAGAAGAAGAAGAATTGATTCTTTCGATATAAGTAAAGATTACTTAAAAAATTCAAATATTGACCGTGGTCGAGTGATGATTTCATAAATGAATCAGAAAATTTTGATTGGATGAGAATCTTATTTGACTCGATTGATCCATCCAAATTGTTAACCTGGCAAAGTTTTGTAACCATCGATGCTGGCAAAATTGGGTTGCAGCTCCCCAACTCTTATTCTTTCATTAAACAAATACTAAAAATCACAACCTGTTTTTGTTTTTTTTTTCGCATTCCAGCCTCCACTTCCGTCACCATCAATGACCAATCTATACGTAACGACATTTTTTGTCAATTGCGAGCCTCTTCTTGCTGAGTGATTATCGAAAATACACCTATCCGTTCTTTCTCTCAGAAACCTTGTACCAAACCACCAACTACCGTTCCCAACAAATTCAACACGGAATGGGCTCACAACAGCTGCTGCCTTTCAGTAGATTATTGGCCCCTGTCACGTTACAGTCAAAAGACTTTGTTGGATACATCGGTTCTCGGACGACCGGAGAAGTGAAACAACGTTTAACCTTGTCAGTAACTTGATAGGTGACCAGGTGGGTAGACTTGGTACGACATGCACTTGGGGATCATGCCGGAAACCTTGTGTGACGATCCCGTCAATCCTCCTCGGAGCTGACCGATCTTTGTAGTACGCTCAATAATGCAAGACTACCCTTGTACTCTCTGACTGGACTGGCTGCAAATTCCACGAAATGAATGAACTGGCCTTTGTCAAGTTCGATTATGGAGTTTACAGATTTTCGCTACTTCTGCCTGATGGGGTTAGACAGTTATGGGAAAGTGGTTTGCTCAAATGATCACTCATCCATTCTCTTCTCCATCTTGGCATGCTAGTGACAAGATTTTTATCAAGATATCCAGCACTGGAACCGGGGAGTGAGGAGAATCGGATTCCAGCCATCCTCAAGGACATTAGTGCGAAATAAATGTAAGCAGCCTCTGTCGATATTCGAACTCAGTTCGCCGACACCGTTTCCGTAATCGTGAAAATAACCTGCGCCTGAAATACCGGATCGTTACTAATATCATTTTTGTCTCCTCTTTTCGTTAAAGAAACCAACGATAAGCATTGCTGCTTGGTTGCCGAGGACCAATCTCTCAGGCAGCACCTCCCCACTGCACCAAAAAGAAGTGAGTTCAGGAGCACGGTCTGATGTCTGCGGCGTGAGTCGATAGAACTGGGCCATTTGTATATAAATACCCAACCCGCAAAAATGTGTAGGTCCTGCACTTAATATTAAAAAAAACCCCAAAAACAAACAAAACATACGTCGCATTTTGTCCCTATCCCTGTAGGTAAGCGATTAAATAACCTGTGTGTTTTGTGGGCGGAGATGATGGGATGGTGTTAGGTGGGTGGATGGGTGTAAGAGCGGTATGTGCTGTTTTGAAGTACGTTATTCGTGGCTGGCGTCTTTTATAGAATGTTCAAAAGCGTTCAGTAACCTGTAGCTGACTTGGGCCACATATCGGAGGTGGAGGTGGAGCGGGTGAATAGGGGGAGGGGCAGACCGATTGAAAAGATAAAATAAAATGGAAAAGAACAGAGAAGAAATAAAGAAAAAGTCAATGGCTTCGGTTAGAAGTTATTGTTGAAAAATAATGGCTAAATTTCTGGTAATATGATAACATCGCTCAGCTATCAGATAGTGTGTGTATATGTATGAGTGTATGAATGTATGTATGTTTTCATGTAAGTGTGTATTTAAGTATGTATGCATTTGCATATATGCGTATGTATGTAAATAAGCACTCTCTGCCAGAGGCATGCATTCTTACACCAAAAAAAAAAAAAATGTGATATCTTATGCATACAATAGATTTGAAAATGCGTATATTAGTGTGTGTGTGTATTTGTGTGAGTGTGTTATCTCTCTTCTCCTCTCTATCTCTTTGTCTGTCTCTCTGTCTTTCTCTGTCTCAGTTTCTTCTCTCTTCATATGTGTGTGTGTATATATATGTGTGTGTGTGTGTGTGTGTGTAGGCGTGTTTATTTATGCGTTTGTGTTCATGTCATTTATATGAGTGAATATATAAAAACACACACTCGCACACGCACGCATAGACACACATACACACACACTTATATATATATATATATATATATATATATATATATATATATATATATAAACACGATGGAGACGATAGAGACGACGAACGTCTGTTTCTTTGCAACTTTGTCCTTACCCTGATCCCAGGATGAACATAGGAAAGAAGATGCAAACCTCTGGTGACCCCTTAAAGATCCATTTAGACATTTATGGCTACACACAATGAGATGCAAATTTATGCACAAAGGTAACTTGGCCCAAGATCAACATAAGGTAGGTCGCGCTGACTTTCCAGTACTTTTCCCATCCTAATTTGCGAGTTTATTTTTAAACATTCATCTATTTCTGAAAAAAAACAAAAAGCAAAAGACAAAAAAACAGAAAAAAAACAAAAAACAACAACAAACAAACAACAAACAGTTGTAGTGATAATAATCCAGTGGTTTAAGTTATGGAAGAGGCGGACCAATTTCAAAATCCGACTAAAGAAATTAAAAACTCTTAACTTCATGCGCTTCCAGTCAATTACATCGTCAAACCTTACGGGAATTTGTCAGTACCGAATCAGATTTAAGAAAAAAAGTTGAGGTAGTATTTACAATGTAACTATAAATACTTTACTTTACATTCGTAATGAAAAAAAATCTGGGAATGTGAATTCCTGTTCTCTTCAATGGTTGAGCCAGTTTAACAGTAATTTTTTCTCAATAGGAATCCGGCCCCGATTCAATTCAACAATAACACTACAAACGTCTTTTTTAAGTACCTAAGCCAATACACAGAGAAACACACAAACACAGACAGACATACAGACAGACAGACAGACAGACACACGCACACACACACACACATATATATGTATGTGCAAATTTTATCTTGCTGGGATCATCAGTATATATATATATATATATATATATATATATATATATATATATATATATATATATATATATATATATATACTAACAACTACATGTGCCTACGTGTCTGAAGTAGTGCAAAAATTTGCAGATCAATTCACAAATATAGTGAATTAGATACATATTTAGTGCTACACTATTCACCCTTGTATCAGACAAAGCATATATATATATATATATATATATATATATATATATATATATATATATATATATATATATATACTGATGATCCCAGCAAGATAAAATTTGCACATTTTCTCATAATAGCGAAGTATGTGTAAGATGGGGGGAAAAACACCGAAGAATATTCACATAAATGGCATTGAAAGATATTGGGGAATAAGTGATTGAAGTTTCACGAAAAAGTGTCTGGAAAAAATTCTCTTAATGCTTAGAGTTCAGTGTAAAGATTTCTAGATTTTCTATAGTAACAATCTGAATATTTTTTGGCAATAAAAAAGAAAAAAAACATTGATGATTAAACGCCTGATTTTGCAATTGTTTTTTCACAGAAATTATTCGATGAAACTTCTGTTACTGACAGAATAGTTATGATATATACGTTGTTAACAGTTTTTCAACAGAAAATCATTGCAATTGTATTTTCTCTGGGAATGATATGTGAATGATTTTTACTGTAAAGAAATTTGTTGTACATCCAAAAGGTGCAGATCGTTAGGGATCAGAAATGAATTGAAGTATTGGTAACAGAAGCTGACTATCATTTGTATGTAGGTGGGCCTCTCCCTTTTGATACGCGATCATCGACATTTGATGATGGCTAATATGAACGTATAAAATCACAATCGGTTTGGATTCTAATAGCGAAGTATTATTTGATTGATGCAAAATATATGAGCATCGTCTTTTGCTCAATGTTTGTTAAACCTTGTCTCTAACGTTCACTCAACTCTTTGTTGCTTGTGCACATCATTTACAAGCCTTACAAGAATCTGAAGCTAGCTGCGAAAAGTGACATCGGTCATTGTTTGAATACTTGTTTTATTTTTAGTCAGTGGTTTCCAACCGGAGTGTGTGTATTCCCCGTCAGGGAGTAATTTAGGCCGTCCAAGCAGGAAACTACGAACTTGTTAACCATCACACAATGATAAGCTTAGCTTGAATTGGCACGGGACTACAAGGTAAGGGAACCCAAGGAGCGAACTCAATAAACTAGCGATATAATCTCCGAGACAAGTTCACTCAACATCTCTCTACGGTAGGCGTCCGGCGTCCACCTCTTATCAAACAATAAACCGCTTAACTAATTCCTGCGGCTTAATCCCTCAATCAATTAATCTCAGCGATCAGAAACTCGAGTTTTATGTCCGTGTTAATCCGAGTTTGACTCACGGCTATTGGATATTCCACTAATCCCGATATTATTGAGTGTTTAACATTTGCAGATTAGCCATTTTCGGCTTCTAATAGTTCGATTGAAAAAGATAAAAGTGACCGTGAATTAAGAGATTATCTCGATTATCTCTTAAAGGAGGCAATTAGATTAAATCATTATCGAATTCAATAAGAATTTATTCATCCATTCACTTATATTTGTCTGAAAAATAGTTTTCGTTTATTTTCCATTCAATAAGAATTCATTCACCCATTCACTTACATTTGTTTGGGAAAAAATGTTCGTTCATTTTCCATTTATTTCGTTGTCTACCGAAGTACGTTTTAAAAATTAACCTGTGGTATTATAGTGTTCCCGCCTTCTTCCTTACGGGAATCTGAGACATCATAGAAACTATTAAAAAACTAAAATGGCAATGGACAGGCCATGTTGCAAGAATGAAAGACAACCGATGGACATCATGACTCACTACATGTATCCCCAGAGATCACATGAGAAACCGAGGACGCATCGCCCATGATAGAGAATTGAGGCGAATCCTGGAAAAGGTCTATGTCCAACGACGGACATTAAAAGACTGATGATGATGATGATGATGATGAGTTTTTGTCATATGAAAGACCCTATCCCAAAATGATCACCGTGAGCAGCCTTCTTTCTACAATGCATCGACCTCCCCACAGTACCACTCCATTATTCTACTAATTCTCAAACACTGAACCAGCCATACAAAACCGTAAAACAACAAAAGTCGACAATCCTGTTGAATTAGAAAGCTTTACAGCTTTACATACTAAATACCTTTTCAATTTTTTTTGTGTCACTTCAGTCACATACTTCCTAATATATGTTCATACAACTTATGAAATTTCAAGTGTTTTTCATGATTCACACATACTTTGTTATTATGGTTTGCGTAAATTTTATTTTGTTAGGATCATCAGTTGTTTACCATGTAACTGTTTCGGGATTTAAAATATAACTTAAAATTTTTGTGTAAATGCTGGAAGAAGGAAGTGAGTTTCGTTTTACATAGAAAGATCGTAGTTTCTTTCAGCATTAAAGCTTTACAGACCATATATAGAAGTATTCAGATATGTGCGGTTGAGGTAGTCTTCCTCTTATCCGGTACCAGGGGTACTAGGGCTTTAATCGAAGCTTTATTTTTCCTCCTTTTTTTAATCACCTTCCACATGAAATGAACGTGGGATTTCATGTGATTTGAACAAATGTTTAATTATTCAATTGACTGCGTATAAATCAGATCTACAGGATAATACGGCTGTCGACTTTCAGAACAGACCCATGGTATAATACGGCTGAGTGCAACTTCCAGGACAGATCCATGGGATAGTACGGCTGTCTGTTACTTTTACAACAGATCCGTGGAATAGTACGGCTGCCTGCAACTTTTAGAGCAGATCCCATTTTCTTCATTTAAAAAAATCTATTTATGTTGTCTAGGCCAAATGATACATTTACCGTGTAATAACGGGAGATCATTCCAAATAAGAGTTTCGTAATATAACACATTTTATAATCATATATATATATATATATATATATATATATATATATATATATATATATATATATAAGTTTTTTTTGTTGAGTGTTTAAAGCCGTAAAGCTTTCTAGAAGTATATGTATGTATAACTTATCATTGTTCGGGAGGAATAGGATTTGTTTCCTCCTTTGAATGGGATGCAGAGTTGTCATTCGGTATTTTTCAGGACTGAAGGAACATTCACAGAAGATAACATTCTTAACACACGAGTGATATGATATGGCATAAAATATACTTGCACAATAGATAAAAATGTGTACGGGGAAAAGAGAAAGTTAAAAAGTTCGTTGAGGGGGATAAAAAGAGAGAAGAGGGAGTTAGTCTAATAAAAGGGCGAGAAGAGATAAGGGAGAAAAAGTTAAGTGGGTAGGGTAGGAAAGAAACTTAGGTAGTTTAATAGAAAGTAGGGAGAGGGGAGAGGGGAGTGGAAAGAAAGGTAGTGTTTTAGTGGGCGAGAAAAGCGGGCCTGGGAAAGAAAGTTAGGTAGCTTAATCAGACAGTGAGGCAGGAGAGGACAGAAAAATAGTTTAATAAGAAGGTAGGAAGATTTGAGATGTGAATGCTGATTTTCAAAGCAAGTAGGCCCTTGCAACTCTGAAAATCGTCACGACACAACTGTCTTACTCTCAATCCCGCCATTTTGTTAGACTTAGTAAATATCTAGAAGATTAGAGTCAGAATTTAAGTGTTTGCACTCAATTAAAAAAACTATAAGTTTTATGATTAAGTGTGGGCGAAATGCATGTACTCAACTTTAACTAGTAACCTTCGAACAGGTCATGGATAATAGGTTGTGATATGTTGCTGGAGGCCCATCTCGTTGGGTTTTACCCAGCTAGCGCAGGGGTTGACACGTAGTCTGCATCCAGCTCTATTAGTGTCAAGGATAGCAAAAGTTGGATGATCCTGTGGCAGATGTTTTTCTTCCATGGCGTCTTGAATTATAATTACTTATTTGCTTTAATGCGTTTTCGAGTTTTATTACTCCTTTCCTCTTTTGATGTCTCATCGCTCAGCCAACAACTGTCACATTGTGACTGCTTACAAAGTGGGAAAGAGAGGCTACAAATTGATTTCTATCAAGAAGAGTTAAAGTAAAGTATAGTATCTTACATCAATATAATTTAAGAAGGCTTCAAAATGGAGAGGATAGTTAACTCAAAGATGAATATATCACAAGAATGCTAACTCTTCGATAGCTCACAATGTCGTTCAGTACCTTTTTTCGAGATCATCCTGACTGCGTGTGAGAGTGTGTACGTGTACGTGTGTGCATCATTGTGCTCAAGATACTTGAGTTCAGCACACTTTTCATTTTTAAAAACGACCATTGTTATTGAATATCAATTGGTAGTTTTTTTTTTTTTTTTTTTACTTATCTTGCGTTTCTTATGTGCACGATTCCCCAAAGTTCAGAACCTGGCTACGCCTCTAATGCTGACATTTTTAGAGTATATGTATTGAGAATGAGAACAATCTTTCATATTTTTTACTTGTTGTTTCCCCCCGAAAAGTTAATTTTACCGCCCATCAATGAAAAAATAACTATTTAGACCAGTTATCTTCAACAACCAAGCTGCGGAAGAGTACCAACCTGACAGAAAAGCTTGAGCCGCCGGGCCGCAAGGGAACGTTTCGATTTGGCGATATGAAACTAGGAGTTAGCTGCTCTGTTTGGAAAATGCAAACATATTCATTTCCATAGATCTGAAAATTAAACTCGTTAGATAAACACTTTTTAGAAACGACATTGGGTTAGCCAGCCACTCATAAGAGGCTTATACTTGACTCATCACTTATACCCCGGTCGTGATTAACCGGCCGGTCCGCAGGAATATTGTCAATATTAAACCGGCCCGTGGTGACAAAAACGATTGCCCCCCCCGGTTCATACTACTCTTACGATACAGAGAATCTACTGAAAATTACTTTGTGACTAACTTAATCACCGTCGCCGATTGACCGAACACACGTACACACTCGCTTACTCGTACAAGATACGAAACATTATCGGTCCAAAATAATTTTTTTATTGATTTAAATATTGTATCAATTAAGTCTCCTCCTTATTAATTAATAAAATGAATGCACTTGAAAGTAGGTACATATGCACTTAGAGAAAACTTCTCATCATTCAGCCTTGAGCTTGAACTACAGTTGCGAAATTGTAATGTCCCAAGATCACCCCGTGGGTATCTGAGATGTTAGAGGAACTGGGCATACGACTTGAGGGTTAGTACAAGCTATGTTGCACAGAGCATTTTTTAAGACCACTTCACAGACGGACACAGATGTGGTGCCATGGCTAATTAGGTATTACCTCATGAGGAGTGGTACTGCTGAATGAAGTTGAGTCTAGGGGCTCAGGATTTGCCCTGACTCAAAATGAGTCGTACAAAAAAGAAGAAATCCAGTAGATGTCACAAAACAAAGGGACTAATGATTGAAGCTAAGTAAAATCCTGAAATCAGACCATTTGTTGTATATATCAGGCCCAATCCCTTAAACTATCAAACTTATAAAATTTGAATTTTTAAAAACTTTTAGAGAATATTGTAAATTTAAAGTGGTATTATTGTAGCATATTAAATTCAATCACAATTTTTGGAACTTGAATAAAATTTATTTCTCATCACTGAAATTATTTCTCGTTGATTCAAAAGTATAAATTAGATGAATCTCTAAGTCCAACATTATATAATTACACCTTTTCAACAACAAATTAGTTATATGATAGTAAGGAGGACACCCACTTCTTCGAGTTGTTGAGGTACATAAAAAAAAGACTTTTGAAAAAATCACTACTCTAATCTCTAAGCTGATGTATTTACTGTACCGAGTGAACTCATGTTCATAGTTTTTTCTTTAATCACTGAGCCGTTGTCCTCACTCAATTGTATTAACCACTGAGTTGATATTCTCTCTCATCTTCTGTAATCACTACGTCCTCAGAGCTTTGCTCGAATCAGTGAGCTGATATTCTCGGTTCTTTGATGCCACCCCTGAGCTTGTATCTTCATTTCTTTTTGCTATAACCACTGAGCGGATGTCCTCAGTCTTTTTCTCCAACAGCTGAGCTTATGTTCTTAGCCTCCTACCCTAACCACTGAGTTTTAAGTGCAACAAATAACGATGTTTATCGTGGATTTTGTTTGGATTATACCGACCGTTTGCTAATTGGTCCTTTAACCAGGGTTGGGATTTGAGTTAATTCAAATATGATTTAAATTCCTGGAATCGTACTTTATTTTCTACTCTTAGTTGCCGGAAATATATTAGATTATGATAAAAGAAAACATTCGAAAATACTTGAAAGCACTCATCTTTATCACGGAATGTTATTTACTCTAGGGTGATCGATATATCGATTTAGCAGCGTCATTTGTAAATACAAAGATTCCCCTGGTGTGTTTAGAATTTACTGAGGAGACATTAGCTTGAAGTCATCGTTTCGCATCGATCATTTTATCACAAATGAAATAGTTTAAATTTCAAAAGTACGAGAAAAGTTCCCCGTTTAGTGCAGAAATAAATAGATAAAAGACAACATTATGGACAGTCTCCGAAATAACTGGATGAAGTACACTTCGGTCAATGTGCCGAATGTATGAGAATAAAGACATACGTATAGCGATATCTGTCAAAGCCAATTGATATTTCATCAGCTCTGGAAAGTGGCTACCAGACGAGATACACAGTACTATTCGATTCGATCGTGTTGAATGAAGTTCAGCATTTTCAGTTGGATGGTACAATGTATATTATGATAATAAGTGTATGCTAATATGTAAAAACTATAATTCATGCATACTCCCACATATATCCAGATTTCTTTTTAAAAAAAAAGTTTACACGTCGTTCACCTATCAGCAGTTCCAAGACTATCAAGCTCGTATCTCTTATTTATGATGTTATAATGACCCCATATAGCGCTGTCCCCTTTAGCACTACATTCTTTAGGAATCTAGAGTGCTAACCGATGTATCACTGCACATCTTTCTTTAAAAAAAACGAATTTAACACGTTTTGAGTGAATGTGACGACCGTAAGTCAATGTCAACTCGAGCGTTTTTTCAAATAATTTGTGGCAATCGGCGTTATAGGGGCCCCACTCCACCAGGCTGTTCTTGCCCATTGCACTAACGGGAGTAGGGTCGGGACATTCCATGATGGCCACGGCATGCAAAAGGCAACTCAACAATATTTGTCCCTACCCATTTGTGAGCGTGAGGGTCTCCATATTTTGCTCTTCTGAAGTGGTGAACACATCTCTATTTATCCCAAAGAAGACCTGTTGACCCGCAGTCTAATGCGCTACCCCTGAGCAAGGTTGCCGGTTATCTTTTGACAACCAAGACCAAATTCACATTCTCTTGGGACCAAATTGGATAGCTTCAGCGCTAAAAGAATTGAGTGACTTGAAATCAATCATCAGACTAAGCTTGCTGTAAAAATGGATTAAAATACATATTTTTCTATCCATATTGTACCATTCGTGAGCAAAGGATTGTTATTTTTTGAAAGTATCCCTCGATACCAATTATTTATTTTTGGAACCAAATAGCTTTGTTCGGTACCAAACATTCCCAATAATGGTCTCCATAAGTACCAAATAGCAATCCTGCTCCTGAGTTATCTTAACGTGTACTTAATGTTAAGCATTGTCAAACACATATATATATATGTATAGATTCGTGGCGTGTGATACATGGTCAGATTGTTATTATATCTGGCGTCGTAGCGGATTTCTGATATACACTCTGTCAATGTCAGAGCGGATTTCTGATACACACTCTGTCAGCAACGACATCTCCCACTACGGGCACCGATGCTTCCTGCCTGCTCTTCACTCGTCCCACCTTTCGCTCCCTTTTGCCCAGCTCAGCAAACAAGAAGAGGTCTTATTCTTTGTAGTGTTTAGCACGGTCCAGGCGGTAGAGGGCGCTGGGTGTCGGCAGTAGTGTCAGATATGGCGGGTCGATCGGGGATATGGAGTCTACCAGTGATCATCCGCTATTCGACTTCTTCTCAAGCGAGTCGTTTTGTACACAATTCATTGCTTTCCTGTTTCCCCTCCGATACTGACGCGGATTTTTTTTTCTTTTTTTGGTCGGATAAGTGCACAGCTTTGATGATAAACAGGCAAAAGAAAAGGAAATTAAAAATAAATGTATTATAGATAAATATATCAATCAAATAAATAAATCAAATAAGAGAGAGGAAACGAATGGACAGAGATGACTGATGGTAGGGTCGATGACTGATAATAACTGATCGGGGCAGTTGCTCGGATCTGGATTCTGGAAGTGGTGATGATGAAATCGAATGGATGACTAGTCTTGCAAGATGGCCTCCTTCTTCTTTCTCTCTTTCTTTCTCTCATTAATCATTCCTTCTTTTCTTTCTTTCCTTATATCTAATTCCCTTTTCCTCTTTTCGTCTCTCTGTCTTATTTTCTTTCTTTCTTTCTTATTCTCTTTCTTTCTTTCTCTTTCTTTCCCTTTTCTTTCTCTTTTCTCTCTCTAATTTATCTTTCTTTGTCTGTTTTTCTTTACCCCTTCTTACTTTGCCTTTCAATTTCTTTGTTCCTTTTTCTTTGTTCCTTTCTCTCCCTCTTTCTTTCTTTCCCCATCCACTCTCTCTCTCTCTCTCTCCCATTTACTTCGTCTATTCGTATACATCTATCTTGGACAACTTCTGTCTCTCACTCTCTTTGTGTCTGTTTGCATCTATCTATCTATCTATCTATCTATCTATCTATCTATCTATCTATCTATCTGTGTATCTTGATATACATACTTTCATCTATCTCAGCCTATCTATCTCTCTTGGCCTATTCATATCTATCTATTTATGTGTGTGTTCTGAAGAAGAGCAGCATTTCAGACGTATTGTAAACGACAAGTCACCACCAACCCTCTTCCATAAAGAGTAAAACAAAAACATACAATAAGTTTTTATGGAAGATGTAGATGTGTGAGAAAGTGTGAGTGCCTGTTCACAAATAATCTTGCATATGGTATATTTGTGACACTAGCAATAGTACACGTCCGTTCACCCGTAAAACATTTCCACCGGTATCCGAGTATTTGTGTTTTTCATAAGTGTTCCACGGCATGTCCGCGTAATATTTCTCTTGTGTTGAATTGTGTGGCTATTAAATGCGGGTTCCTGTGAAGTGTTTGCAAATGTAAGCTTCAATGGCATTGTGTGCGTGTATACGCTACTTCATATATACGTATGTTTTTCTACCTTACTGCAGCTGCATTAACTTATGGGGGTATACATTATTAATTCAGATACATGCGTGTAATGCTCTCTCTCTCTCTCTCTCTCTCTCTCTATATATATATATATATATATGTGTGTGTGTCTCTGCCTCTGTCTGTCTGTCTGTCTGTCTCTACTTTATACCACAGCATAAAAAAGGTTTCCGGAAAACTGCAAAACGATATCGTTTTCAAGTGAATTGAAGCCAAAACAGATTAGGAGGCTTAAAATACCGTCTGCAAAAAGTGTTTAGATACTTGTGTGTCATAGAAAACGTTTTTTTTTTTTTGTTGACATAAGTATATAAAATACTTTTTTCCAAGGAATTGTTCTAATTTTTCATCTATCAACATAAAATTTTGAAAAAATCTTCCACTTTAAACAGAAGTCAACATTGTCAAGCGGGTATTGTCAGGCGGGCTATGTCCACTTCCCCTCAAAAAGAAAAAAAAACAACCAAAAAACGATATTCCAATGGAGATGGCTGACGACAATATGATCCACTGCTTTTCATTCGGTGTGTGCAAACATATACATTACGGCGTGGTGGGTGCGCTTGTATATTTGTATATTCTGGTGTACGTTGAATAGGAGAGAGAAGGAGAGAGAGAGAGAGAGAGAGAGAGAGAGAGAGAGAGAGAGAGAGACGTATAGCAATTGAAAAAGAGTGGTGTGCAGAAAGAAAAGAAGTGCCCCAGGTTGCATACCCCAGAAAAGATATGGTTGATTTGGAGAGAGGAGACATGAATATGAACAGGAGGAAAAAGTGAGATGATAGATAGATTGATCGATATGAACAGCCTAGGATAGATGGGTAGATAGATATTACTAGACTGGGACATATATATATATATATATATATATATATATATATATATATGTGTGTGTGT
>OY735201.1:31583822-31606322 GCA_963457665.1 Thysanoteuthis rhombus
CCGCTTTTTTTTGCAAATCTAAACTTTTCAGTGATTCAACAAGAGGCGAGATTATTATTTGATTCATGGTTCACCCCATATTCCAATTTTGTAGTTGATAACTCGGTATGCTGCCAAAATACGTTGGTCATATGACGGTTTCTTTTGATCGACTCACCAGATTTGTTCTGGTCAATTACTTTTTAATCATGGAGAGTACACGCCACATCAGCTATTGAGTAGATCACGGTAGCAGGCTTGGTAGCGCTGACACAAATATGCGAGAGTCCCAAAACACAATTTTTTTTTTTCGCAAACAAAAAGTATGTTTTTTCCAAACCGAAAAAAAAAGTGCCTTTTTTATGCAAAAAACTATTTCATTCAAAATAAAAGAAAGAAAAATATTTCAGAAGTGGTTTACTCGTGCTGTGGCGTGCCTAGTAGCGTTGGTTCAACATAAAAAGAACCTAGAAAAAAAATTCCCCAAATCCAAAAGTCGTTTTTAGAAGATGTGTAGTTGAGCACCTGCGCGAATTTGCAAGGTTTAAGGCCAAGAGATGTGTCCGGTAGCACTGACACAATTTAAAAGAGTCCCCTCCCCCAAGACCTCCTCCCTGTTTTTAGATGTCTAGAGGAGTACTCAAGCAAATTTGCAGGGTCCGAATGGTTCTTACGGTGTTGTTAAAAAATTCAGTGACATCTTCTGTCCAATGTTAGGGAAATCTTAGAAGTTCACCAAGCTCTTTATCTCTTATGGAAACAGTCGACTGTTTTCCTTGATTACGAATCCGAGGGAACATTTTGAAGGCAGGGAAAAATTGCTTCCTCGGGAATTACGGAAATGAACATCGGTAAGCGTTTGTTCGACACCGAAAAAAAAGTAATTGCTTGGACAAGATGGTCACGAACAATAAAAACAGATTTATAACGAGTAACAGAAAAAAAAACAAAGAAAAAGAATTATGTCTATATCCAAGAGAACTTTCAATATCTAAATTTAAACGGAATCTACAAGAAGGAAATAAGTTTTTGGTTGGATTCAAATAGAAATGTTTACTACGAATGGAACCTGAGAGCAAGCTGTTACTGCGCTACGCTACAGTGAGCAATTGGCTCATTTGTATGGTGCACTGGAAGAAAGAAAACTGTTTTTCTATGCAATGAAATCGATTTTGATTTCGTTGCTTCACATGATATCATCTGTTTTCACGTTGTAAAAGCAACGCAGCAAATTGAGATGGTAATTTCTTCCGTATACAATATGTTCTCAAAAAGTAACACATCGCTTGACCCTACACCGCTTGCTTGGTTAGCAGCTTAAAAGATGTAATGAGTTCATCGAATTATAACCAGGGTCGTTTCTTTATGATGGAACGCACAATTTAGCTGAGCTGAAAGGTGGCGTAAGGTTATAGCGTGCCAAGGAAAATGACTGAACAAAGATGCCATGAATTTACTTGAATGAAAGATTTTGTTGAAAATTGCTGTCAACCCGATATAGCAATATAACTATCTATCTATCATTTTTGCGAATTCACATGTATAAGTGCATCTACATCTATATAATTGATATATATATATATATATATATATATATATATATATATATATATATATATATATATATATATATATATATATATATATATATTTATACACACACAGTATATGTGGTACAAATCTGGCAAGCAGTATAACATAATATAATAATATATCAATGATAAAAAGCCACTTCTGATTTGTAATGGATTTATTTCATAGAGTGCTCGATACGTACACCATTTTACTCATGAAATTAAGTTGTTTTAGAGTAGAGCTGGAAATAAACAATAGAATGTGGATTCGCTACACAAACTAGCTCATGTTTCTGCCCTCTTCAGGCCTGATCAGGCGAATTCGCCTCTGTGTATGTGTGTGTGTGTGTGTGTGTGTGTGTGTATAATGTCTATATGAACAAAATATACGCAAACACACACACATACTTACGCACATATAAAATGTATAACAATTGGATGTATATGTGTATATTTATATCTTAATCTAAATATATACATTTATAATATACTTTTGTATATATTAGGTGATAGCAGTTTTCGAGCTAAAACCAATTTTTAACTATGTCTTTAGTATCTAGTTTTCCATAAAGAGCAGTGGGAACTATGGCTCGCACGTGATATGTGTGATTGTTAATAAGTTTATGCTGAGATAAATACATTCATAAAGGTATAATGTTTTTGTAAATACGTATGGGCGTATATATCTACTTACATACGTTTACACCCACACTAACACACAGATATATACGTAGGTATGTGATAATCATATTTTACGTTACAGACATTTATTTTCCTGCATAATGTCTGTCTTTGTCAATGTACTTATTTTTATCGAGAATGGATGACATAGATTGGATATTATCCAGTTAAACTTTTAGACCAAATTTCAACAAATAGCTACAACCTATTCGCCTATTTTGTATATTACACACACACACACACACACACACACACACACACACTCATATATAGAATATATACCTCCGTCGGTTAAATAAAGGGTTCGGTTCGTTACTTCCCTGCACCTACCAGATGATACCTGATGAAGGCCGTAGAGTACAACGGCCGAAACGTTGTATGACAAACAACCAAGATGAGGATGGTCCGAATATTAATAGAAATGATTATATATATGTGATTATAAATTGTGTTATATTATATAGAAACTTATTTGAAATGATCGCCCGTTGTTACACGATTAATTTATCACTCGTCCTCGACAATGCAAATAGAGTAAACAATTTAAGAAAAGGGTGCTACAGCATGAATCGAACCTGCAACCGATAGATTAGCTGCCTCAATGTAGAGAAGCTCTTACCATTCGTGATACATTAACTGTGTAATGGTGGAATATATCCATTTCTCAACACACACACACACACACACACACACATATATATATATATATATATATATATATATATATATATATATATATATATATACATATATATATATATATATATATATATATATGTAAATAATCTAGGAAGGTTCACTGCTTTAAACACTAAACATTAAAAATTTTCAAAAATATTTTTGTCACTTCAGTCACTTATTTCTCATCATCTGTTGATTTAATTTATGTGATTTCCTTCTTTTTTTGTTTTATACATACTTTGTTATCATGGTACTACGTGCAAATTCTTTCTTGTTAGGTTTATCAGTTGTTTATGATGTAACCGTTTCGGGGATTTTAAAAAACAAAACAATCATATTAACATGGCACCCCTGCACTGTTTAACACTCCACTTTCAGATATGATTTTAATATTTAGTTAATGTCATACAAATAGTTTGTTATTGTGTATAGGCTATTGTCATAATGTGATGAAAATGGATGTTATTTTATTCTACACATCATTAAACTTTTGAAACACAAGGCTTACTTACGTAGATTACCTAAAAAAACGTATTTAACGATGAGGAATCAGTAAGTATAACAACAGACCTGACTTGTTGTTCGTGTCACTCTTATTGAGTGTTCACCACCGTAAATTTTAATCTCAGATTGTTGTTTTAATCTCAGACTTTATTCAAACCAACATGTGATCTCATCTTTAAGAATACTAATTACACAGAAAAAAACCCATTCGAGTTGATTTTCTACCAACATATGAAGAATTTGGCAATTTTCTCATTAACCTTAAAGTTAATTTTTCCACATCGTACACCATCAAGCTTCCATCAATGTGTTTTTTCCTCTCAGTTACCTTTATATATATACATAGTTGAAACGAAACGAAACCACTTGGTAGCTGATAGTAACACTTTAATGGGCTATTATATTATACTTGAATAATTTGTTACTTGGCATTCCATCTTCGATCTCCCATCCAACCCTACTACTTATCAGTCAAACAAATAGATCAGAGCCAAATGTTTTCTCCTATCCCTGGTTCCATTCAATACAATGATCTTTCACACATACATAGACTAAATCCATATCTTTTGATATTTCCCTTAACATCAATACAAATTTATTTAATCTAATATACATTATTCATTCACATTATTTTTATACTGTCTTCTTTAATTTTCGTTTCCATTTCATTATGGTCAAGCTGATAAATTTCAAAGGAATCAGGATGTCTGGTCATGGCTTTACTAAATTGTCTAAAAATCTTATTAATTTCGTTGCCTTGACTGACCATTCGTACCAATAAAGAAACAATTTTCGGTACAAAGTCAATAAACCGAAGAGTAACTCTTGCTATTGTTGAATATTCTGATAATATATATATATATATATATATATATATATATATATATATATATATATATATATATATAGATATATATATATAGATATATATATATACATAGAGAGAGAGAGAGTCTGTAAAGATGTGATGGAATTTTTTATGAAGATTTTCTTATGTCGTTTCAATCAAAAAGAAATCATCATCTTTTCTCAATGTTATTAGCTGGTTATATATATATATATATATATATATATATATATATATATATATATATATATATATATATATATATAACTTTTTATATATACATAAACTTTTTAAGATTTGTGTGATTTCTGCTTGTTGAAGTTAATCTTGATCGTGATAGGCTTCAACGAATAGCACTTATCCACTTATGGTTTATCCAATGCTTTTTTCTCTAAGAGTTTCTCAAACAAGCAATACAACATTTTTAGCCATACTTTCCCATAGAAAAAGATGCACTCAGTTATTTTTTATCGCCCATCTCGAAAATCGCCGAAAATGCTTGGAAACACCAGAAAAAGGCCACAAGAAACAAATCAATCAACCCTGACACGCCCCACGTGACAGATTCGAGGTAAACACTCTTTATACGGCCATGAATAAGTAACTGCAACATATGTTATTCAAACTATAGCAACAAATGGCTTTGTTGTAAATTGAAACATGTTTTTGATAAAATCCACATTTATGCAAACAAGAACGACAGCAACACATTCGTCAGGAAATGTTCGATAATAGTTTGCCTAAAAACTATCAACTTTATTCGAAAATGGTCCGCATTGACAAGTTACATGCTACGGAACTGATGACTCATGCAAAGAATTAATCAATACAAAACATACATTTTTAACCCACCTCTCTTCACATAGATACAGTAATTATGGAGGAATGGATTGCCCGACTGCTTACTCATCCACTCTCTTCCCAATTAACCATCGTGACATACCTGGAATAAGACATGTTTGCCAAGATGTCTGAAGATTGGACACAGTGCAAAGAGAAGTGGATTTATATTTTTCCCAATGACATTAGTACAAAGTGAACATAATCAGCTTCCACCGGAATTCGAACGCGGTTTGCCAATGCCTTTTCCTGTGTTTATAACTGTTACCTAACTCCACGCAATACAGATACGTTACTGTGTGAGTAAGTATGGACATAGAGTAATATCAATGCTGACAACTGTACCCGTTCTTGCAATCACCATTGTGCTGCTGGTTTCTTTGAGACCATCTCGAAACAGAAAACTGGATCATATATTTACTTTTAGTTACTTCAAGGATATAAAGGTACAGATAGAATCTTCGTGCTTAGCAGTCGTGGTAAATCTTTCTTGAAAGCACTGAAAGTGTTGAAAGATTTAATAGTCTTTGACCTCAGGTTTCTACCGGGGTGTTAATTGGCTCATTAGGAAGAGAAAGAGACAATGAAATAATGTTATCATGTAGAAATGCAATCATCATTTTTTAGTTTGGCTGTAATAATGTCACAGTCATGCATTTTTTCGATCTAATTTACTTCTTGCTTCGCACGTACGCTGCACACACCCACTCAAGCACACAAACACTCACCCATTTCCTTTGTCTCTCTCTCTCTTATTCTCTGATACATGAACAGATAAAACTGAAAACAGCTGTCTGTTCTTTATTCCCTTTGTGACTTGATGTATTTCCAGCAAGAAACCGTGTATTTTTTTTGACGTTTCAGCCACATAGAGTACTGTCAAAAATGAAAGAAGAGAGAAACAGAGAGATCATTTTTGAAAATATGTCTCTATATTTTCAAGTTTTTAGATTTCTTATGATTTCTAATCATCCACTAGAAACCGTCATCTAACCAGTGTATCTTGATCCAATGCCATATTGGGGGCGAGCAATTAAAAATTGGAGGAAGGGTCGACCGATGAATAAGTTACTTCCCACGCCTTTCGTTGGATCACCACGAAGTCCGAATAAAAGAAAATAAATAAAACGCAGCCTAACACAAACAGAGTGTCAAATTTAGCATTGACTTGCATTGTAAATTGAACCCACCCATCCTTCCGAAGACCAGTCTGGTGGGAAATTTTCTGAAGACGGAACAATGATGTTTTGATGACAGTTTTGGTTGACAGTTTGTAATAATTTCAGACTCCATGATTCAGTCCACACGCGCACTCAAAATTAATTCACATATATGTATTCGTGCGGCACAAATACACACACACACACACACACACACACACACACACACACACACACACACACTTTTGAGCCTCAAAAATTTAAGTAAACGGTCAGCTAGTTCGTTTTGCAAGACAGAAAGACTGGGTCGGCGTTGGATGCAACCTTATTCGTTGACTCTGCTCTTACTACTGAGATAACGACACTCTCGTGGGAAGGCAGGGGTATGAAACGCATTCATATTACTCATTTCCTTATTTGACGATTGTTGGCACAATAGACAGCTATGTCAATAGTAAGAAATATCAGTAAATGGACAATTTATGACCAACATACATTCTATCGAATATATGTTGTCCATTTATTGATAATTCATATATATATATATATATATATATATATATATATATATATATATATATATATATATATATATATATGAATGAATGGATTGGCTTTGCGAACGATGATTTCGGGAGAATTTTCCATGATTATTCATCCTTGGTCAGCGAGGCTGTAGGCAGTGTGGCCCTTCAGCTTGCAAGTTTTAGGGTGAAGTGTGACGTGTACACAACTAACCCCTACCTTTAAAGTAACGGTTTGTATGCTAAGGTCTATCAAAGGTGGCTTGGATATTATGAGCAAGGCCTGAAGCTCGTATGTTTGAGGGGCGTTTCCTTCTACTGGTAGATGCCTGAGCTAGCTAAGAGAGGGGGAAGGATTCCACCCCTTTGCAGGGGTATTCCGACTGTAGCTGACCTTGGTAGTAAAACTAAACGACATGAGCACTCTGTAGTAGGTATATGTCTGAGCCGGCTGACGAGTTCAACCGTCTCATTGAAGGAATATCACGACGATATGGCCCTCTGTGCAATTTCATGTGATACTTCATCCGATGCAGTTCCCCAAGCTGGCTGTAAGTGTCACACCCCCATAAAAAAAGGGAAGGAAAGGGGAGGGAAAGGCAATAATTTTTGCAACTAGACAACAGTTTTTAATTAGGGAATAGGTGTATTAGTATAGGTGTATACCTACCTTTAAAAGTCTGTTTAATGTGGTCTGACTTGCTTGGGCTTTAGATTGATACAGATTTCGCTCGATTAGTGAAGTTTTAACCAAAGTCCAGTTATAGGCTTTTATAGCATTTTCTAGTGTTTTTAAGCATTACAAACAACATTTTCTCCTGAATTTCGATACTTGGGAACATTTGAATAACAACAAACTAGAAAAGATGTCAAAGAGAGTCGTCAGATGCATTTTATCAAGTATAATTATTACTATTATTTTTCCTCCTCTTCTTCTTCTTCTTCTTCTTCTCCTCCTCCTCCTCCTCCTTCTTCTTCTTCTTCTTCTTCTTCTTCTTCTTCTTCTTCTTCTTCTTCTTCTTCTTCTTCTTCTTCTTCTTCTTCTTCTTCTTCTCATTATTATTATTAGCGTTAATTATACTAATACTAATACTAATAATAATGATAATAATAATAAAAAACTTTGTCTTATCTTTGTGGTTTGTGAACTGGCTCTTTTCTAAACAACAAAACAGCAACAAAAGTAGTTGTAACAGTTATAGTCCTTAGCACAAGCCGATCGATAACAGCTCTGATTAGAATGACCTAACATCGTCGAAACTTGTTGGGTACGGATGTCTATAAAAAAGTTCCTAGAACGGCATCGTGCAAGATATAGTCCGAGAGCATTAGGAAATAAATAGTGGTAAGGTGATTTTTTCAGTAGTGTTCCCTGATACGGTGAGGAAGAAAATACTAAAAGTCTTCAGGTCTCCTCCCAGTGTTTTTTCAAATGGCGTCCAAGATGGCCGCCAAATCCTTCAAAATACCTATTACTCGTTCAATATTTATCCTAGACTAGGTTTCTCAATAGTGTTTAGTGTGCTTGATAACATTTCAAAAGCTCATCACAATCTGACTGAAAGAAAGATATTATTTTCAAAATGGCGTCCAAGATGGCTGGAAGATGTATTATTAAAAATACTCATTACTCGTTCATTATTGATTCTAGACAAAATTTCGATTGGCATTTTGTAGTATCCAGGGTGCTTAATGACATGATAAAAGTCTACCAGAGTTTAAACATCAGAAAGGTTAAATTCCCAAGATAACGCCTACAAAATATCTCCATCTTTTTTCTGATCAAGTTTAATGCTTTCTAGAATGCAGGTAAGCTGATTTCTTCAGAATAGTTTCCTGACATATTACAAGTTCCCAGGTTCCCACCTGGTGCTTCTGTTTTTAGGACTTTTTTTTCTCGAGAAACGAGTTCTTTTTTTGTAAAACACGTTTATTTGAATTACAACCGGTCTCTACTAAAGATGTAACTCAATAGTGTTTCAGCTGTTAAAATTTCTTCTTTGTTTAGTATGAGGAAACGTTCACACAGTATATTTTACTTCAATCATTATTTATTTAGCAAGACTACTTAACAAAATACAAAACAAAGCATGTTGTATGAAATACAAAGTACAAAAAAAAAAAAATATGACGTGTTGAAATGAATTTATCCAAGCAAGCAAGCAAGTTAAATGAAGCGATGCTTAGGTATCGGTTTAGGCCAATTCAATTCTATAAGGAAATGATTTTCGGTGCAGGTCAACAGACAGCAGGCTCCTATAACTAAAAATTAAGATAATATCCATGTAAATAAAACAAATTCCAATGGATATTATAGTCAAAGAACAAAAAAACAAAAACAAAACCGCGTCCACCCATTTTGTTAACAAGAAAAAGTACAGTTAAAATCATATAAACTAAACCCATTTGATGATCAATAATGGCGGCTGTACACAAAGCATTATTTGAACACGTTCAACTTTTTTACATCAAGAGAAAAGAATATATTTCATTTCACCAAACAAACAATTTAAAGTTAGCTAAAAATGTTTGATCAATACGATTGGTGAGGAGGGTGCAAATTAGACTCGAATGCCTCACTATGAGTACGACACCCACCTTTATATTTCCATTTATTTTCCTATTTACATTACGAATATCATAATAGATATGAATAATTCGTTTAGCTGATCTAAAAAAATATCAATTTCAACGGAATTCTTGTGGGAAAAAAACACTCAGAAATTTGCAACCTATCATTTTTAACTGTAATAATTAGAGATGACGACTTGTTAACTATCGTGATTTTTTAATCATCCTAAGTCTCTTTGGATAGTTAACGTTGAACGGGCAGACGTAAATTTCCACACCTTCATTCACTCGATATTTGTACAAATAAAAAGAAATAAGAGAACTGTTGAAAGAAAAATTACGATTATATGCCGTAACCATGATGGATAATAAAATAATAATAAATAAACGAATGATCCTTTAGAAATAATATTGAATAAAAAAAAAAGTGGGATACCAAATAATATCAAATGCTACATATCAAATTAGATTAACTAAACTAAATCGAACAAAAAACCTACCGCAAAATTGTAAAATAGAACGCCCCCACCCCCCGAAACATGGTGGCTGTTTTTTCAAAAACTAATTCGTATAAACTAAACATTTATAATTATCTAAATTGAACTATACAATTCTTCCTGCGATTTTCAGTTTCAAAATATAAACAAATAGCTCTGGTTAATCGCTCAAAAGAGACCGTCACGCGACCAACGTCTTTCGGTATCATGCTGTGTTGAGCATGATCAATTTAAAAATTGGAAAAAGGGGTGATCATTGGATGTTTAACTTCCGTCACCTTTAGTCGGGAAGTGATTACTAAAATAGTTCGATTTTTCTAGAACAAGCACGGGCAGGAACCAAAAGATCAATTCAGCATAAACTTACATCGCAAATTGATTCCCCATCCTTAAACACCGATTTAGGGAAGGGATCAAAAAGTTTTTTTTATAGATATAATCAAGGGAAAATATTTATATTTTTAGCCCTCTATCTCCATCGGTGCAGTCTGTATGCTTGATACATATACACATAGATAGCCAGCCACATCCTCTTAAAAACTGAAGAAACTCATGGTGGCTGTTTTGGCGAAGGTATTGGTTAACGGGGAAAAAAACTCGTCAAAAATTGATAATTGACATTGCTTCATTTAATAAAAGTAAATCAAGATCAAGAGAAATTGTCATGTGATCAATGTCTTCCAACAGCATACCGTGACAGGAGTGATCAATCGAAAAATTAGAAAAAAAGGGTGAAAAATATCAATGAATAAGTTACTCCTCTTGTTCCTGTGGTCACTAAGAAAGCGTGAGTGCTACCAGATAGGAACCAATTTAGCATAAATTAAAATCCTATTTAAGGATGGAGGATTTAAAAAAAGCCTTTTCTAGACGTGATATTTTGTAAATGTTTGAATTTTCAGCCTACTGCACTGGTTTTACTGGTGCAGCCTGTACACATAACCGGCCAGACTTGCTTAAAAACTGCAAAAACCTATGTGTACCGTTTAGTTGATGGTTTCTAAAATACTGACACAGAATTGTAAATCAAACCCTCTACCATGAAAAAAAAAACCCTACTTTGATGATTGATTTTCAATAATTAATTTGCTGAAAAACTTTCCTATTGTCTCATTTGTAGACACATAAATTTCATAGTGATGTGATTGGTGGTTTTTATGAAATATACTTAATTTTTTTATAATCACGGAAAAACATCTTCCTTTTTCTCTCAGTCCCTCTCTTACCTAATCACTGTTCACTCTTTTACTCTCCCACTCTCTCTAAAACGATATAAAGTACCTACTCGCTCTGGAACTGAGTTATTTTTCCGCAAGCGGCAGCTGAAAGAAACCAGATAGAAAAATGTGTCCAAGGAAGTATGAATTTAAATTGACGCTCCTAAATTGTGTAGCTTGTATGGTTATTTAAATAAAACTAACTTGCTAAAAATCTTCCATGGTGTCCCAGTCATTCACACTGAAAATTTCATGGTTTTAAATGGTGTGTCTTTCCTTGCAATTGGCGAGTACATACAATTAGACGGACAGACATTTGGTGAATCGATAAATAATTGATATTTGAATTCGGTGCCTGATCATTTGTAATCAACTTCCGTCCCTTTTGTGCCTCCGTATTCAGTTTTGACAATGGTTTAAAGTTATGTGGACATAAAACGAAACAATGCCTTTTTAGCAAATGATATTTATTCATATTGAAGTTATATAACAATTTAGGTAGATGTTTTGTGCCAATATTTTGGGGGTTAGGGATAAGATTTGCATTAGGGGATAAAGCCGAAAATCGTATAAAAGAAGAGTGCTTCCCTTATCCGAATCTTAACAATGTCTTCTTGATTTATTCATAGCTAATAATGTTGCAGAGAGTCGCATGGTTGGTACAACATCAACAGATTAATTGAATATGATGCTCTTGCAACTAACACGGCCAACAAATCAATATATGTTCCAACAACCAACTACCGCTATTTGATCTTGGTCAGATTTGGTCATATCCAGTGCAGTTTAAACTATTACTACATTAAAGTCTGACTCTGCTTGTTTCACACTGATACCATTTGACCTAACATCTAGGGCCAATGTCCAAATGAGGCACAATTTGTTGCATTATTTCCAATGAACGCACTTCAAGCTGTGGTTATTCGCAAAGCAGGTGTTCTTACAATATCAACAAAAGTCTGGTTTTTTGTTTTCCGGCTTTGCACTGCTAACTTAGTTGAAGGGTGTGCATCATAACCATCGAACGCAACTGTAGTATCGCTATGATGATGTTTGACAAGGTATGTTCTGTAAGTATTTGTACACATTTTATTAAGTTGTTGATTAGGGATAAACCACAGCATGAAATAAACATCTTCCATCAACAACGTTGACAGTATCATCCGGAACTGTGCTTTGAAAATCAACCATGGACTTCAGCATGGTCCCAAGAGCACTTGTGGTGGTTTTCTCCATTTGTTAATCTACAAAGAGAGATGAGGGCTGCGGAGCTAATTCGTACCGTAGGGAGGTTTTCATTTCAATACAAGTGTTCTGAATGCAAGTAATTCAGTTGAACATCACTGATGGATCAATAACTGTATCTACCCCCAACTACTTTGATTGTATCCTGCAGTTAGTGACTTGACCTCGTCTTTCAAACATAGACTCATCCTTCCATAGTTATTGGGCATATCTAAAGATTTGGCGGCCATATTGGAAAAGCTCAATGAGGAAACTTGGGCACTAAACCAGGCAACTATGCTGAAAATAATCTGTTTGCTTATACTTATTTCACACTTTTTAGACCTAATACTCTTAATCTGATATTTTCTTAAAGCTAGCCTTCTTTCTTTCTCCAAGTGTGTGTGTGAGTGAATGAGTATGCGCTTGCGTGTGTTTGAGTGTTCTGTTCTTAAAACTATCTAGAATATTTGAAATTGTTTGGCACAATAGGAAAAATTCCAAATTTGCAATTCAAAAAAAAAAATAATCAGAACGTAGTTTAAATAGATATTTCGTTTGTGTTATATTTTTTATAATGAATTGTGGTCTTCCGTTTAAATGTGAAATTGTGAATGTATAACAACAGAAAGTCCACGTTTGGCGTAGCCATTTTGAAATGAAGGAAGGAAGAAGAGAAAAAGGAAAGGAGAAAGGATAATCTAGACTTGAATGACATCATGGCCACCGAGGACCATGACATCATCAGTCAATTAATATGGTCTCAGATGTGGGGAAAATGTCGAGATATTGAACCAGAATATGACACATGATTGGTCAAAGAGGTCAGTCAGATACAGACGGGAAAGCATCTTATTGAAGACATTTAAAAGAATCACCTCTTGACTGTCAGCAGCCAACACGATGAAAGAACTTTCGACAGATGATGTTTGAGCCTCTAGCTGTGCGTGTAACACTTGTATGAGAGCACAGGGGCAGGGTGCTGTGTCTGCTGCTCTTGTATGTCTGCTGTCTCTTTGAATGTGTGGGAAGAGAGGGTTGAATTGCATGAACAGATATTCTGAACCGTCGATCCATACGTGGATAACCCCATCATTTTTGATAGGTACTATGTTTACGTATATATATAAGCATACATATATGTATATATACTGATTGAAAATGACAATTCATAAACAGATCCATTAGGGACTCTCTGAGCATGACAAAAAAAAAAAAAAAAAGAAAGAAAAGAAAAGAAAAGAAGAAAAGAAGAGAACCTCATAGCGCCTTCACACGACAAAATGAGGAATCTTTTTTCTAGACCAGAAAGTTGGCTACTGCGACACACTCATGAGGAAGTACAGGGAGAAGAGCCACCGAAACGTTGTAATAAAATGAAAATGAAAATGCTAGTTACTTCAAATCTCAAGAAAAACCCATAGAAATGTCAGTTATAGTTATTATTCAAATTGGCAAACCAAACCACCGATTCTACGTAGCCTCCGCTCATCTTCCGCTTTAATCTTCCAGAACTCAAATTATTATTAACTTTTACACAATCACGGACATCAAAAAACATCAGCTGAATGGATTACCTCCTAAATCGTTGAAGGTAATATCCTTGGGGATCTGATATATATATCTCACAGATCTCATCACAACACATATGGCCTGCTCCGCCATCTACTTGATTAACTACTACACCTACCTATCACTCACAGTTTCAATATAAAACAAACACCAGTTTCTTGCAACACTGCAGTTTTTGACGAAGCTCAGTACGGGCAAAAAGTCGCAATAAAAGATTATTTGTTTCAACAAGCCTCCCCCAAATTGTCATTTCAGTCTCATATTGTCGGATTAACTATAATCCCAAATAACATGCACACACGTACACACACATAAACACAATCATATATACATATATTTATATATATATGTATATAGTTTGGTAGGTAAGTTGGTAGGTGGGTAGATAGATGAACCTTTGATCATCAGACAATTCAAAGATATGAAAGATGATTGTACCACCGAAAACATTCAGTTAACAAACGAGAAACGTAAGTAATGTGGCATATTTGGTCACGTAATGTGATCAAAGGTGGATTCGTTACGGCTGATGTAAGTTTCGACAAATAGAGGCGGCAACGCCTGTATGAAGGCAGAGCCAGAGCATCAACCCACTTTTCCCACTTCTTTGGTGACCGGTAGGAGCGGTGGAATAGGTGAGGTTTTTAATGGCACGGACAATGAACTTCGCACTAATGCCTTGGGGGAAGATGAATCCATCTATTCTCGTTAGAGCAGGGTGAATTGAGTTACGCCACATTGGGTGTTTTTCTCCACCAAGTCCATGTCACATGTCGCAAATGGGCCGAGTAAGTGATAATGTGATAGGTGCAGCGTAAGCAGAGCCGACTAGAGTCGTAACCAGTTTAAGGGCACTTCCTACTTTACTCCGGCGACCTGCACAGGAGAACCCACGCAGCTGGAGGCAGTCGGTCAAATAATGACTGGGAGCTTTTAATCTTGTTTATTCTTACTATGTCTCTCGCTGCATGCAATGTATTAGATGAATCGTTTCTGCAACTGATAAAAAATGAATAAATGAGAACAGGTAAATAAATCTATAGATGAATATACCACTTATCTTTATATGTAAATGGATGAGCACATGAGATTTTAGTAGTTGGAGAAATCATGGACTGTAACTTTGATCGGGATTGAGTTCAAAACGTAATGAGTCTTTGTTAGTTCGGAATATACGCATACGTCTGTTCAACGCCATTTTGTACATGGAATCATATTTCACTGTGTATATTCCAATGCATGTAAGATTATGTTTGTATAATGAATGCTTTTTTTTTCATCATTGGGCTAATTACGCACAAGCGTACGTGTATTTATGTATATACGAAAAAACGATACAGAACTTTCTTGATCCCATAATCAAATATTCTATTTTTAGACACTCAAGATCTAGTAACTTTATTGACAGATTCTTTTTGAAACAAAAAGAGCGTATCTAATCAAAGAAATGGAATGTTCTCCAAGAGCAGCCATACAGAAAAGTTCAGATTAAGACCAATTTTATAGAATCTAGGCACCACGGAAAAGCAATCCCTATATCTATTAAGTTATTTTACCTTTATGATATTATTAATATCTGACTTGATAATCCGTCGAGTTTGCTTGTTTCGAGTTTTTGTATTTTTTATATGTTGTTTTAGTTATACATACAGTTCTTACCTTTTGTGTATATATTACTGAATTATAAATTACATTATATTACAGAGAAACGTACCTGAAATGATTTCCCGCCGTTGCACGGTTAATATATCATTCAATTTAGACAATGTAAATAGAATAAACAATTAAAGAAAATGGGGCTGCCATTGGAAAGGAACCCGCCACTGATAGATAGCGATGCACTTTCCATTGTGCTGAACAACCAACCGATAAGGCAAACACCGAATAACCGCTTCCAACCTAAATTCTTATCTCGTTTATTCACGGTCTCTTTACATCTCTCTCAACGCGAGAGTAAGTATTTGAGAAATCTATATTTTACTGTACATTTTACTGAAAGATGATTTATGATTTTTCTTTGTGCCTATGATTATTATAATTTTTTCATTATCATTTATATGCTTTTCTTTAGTGTCAATACGTTTCCTTCATGTACTTACCTGATAGATTCTTTTTTTGATAATCACCGGTAAATTTCATACCGTCTGATACATCACCAACACTAACTTTAACCAGCGAAGTAATTATTTTTACGTATAATTATTGTATTTAATCCAATTTCTTTTTAGATTACGATTAATTCTTTCATTATATTTATTCAATTATATTTCAATGAGATATTGCTTGAAATAGTAATTTGCACGTGCAAACTAATAACTAGATATTAACTTGGAATGCTCAAAGAAAAATCCATTTAAAGTTACTTCAATTAGACCAACGCTTATAAGATGTTTTGAAGCAAAATATATACACCAGTGTTATAGTTGGATTTCTTTTGCGAATTTAATTTTTTTTTTTCATTTTTTTAATTCAATTGAAATTAGATATTCCGGAGATTTTTGAATTAATATAAAGCGAGGCAACTCATAGTATTTAGATTTCCTTATTTCTCATCAACCAAATCTGATTGAACTAATTTCGAATACTGTGTCTAAACAAAAAATAATGACGTCTTTCATTTGCCTGGTACAAAATATTGTTCATCACACTTGAAGAATGGATTTACCATGGAATACGTGTAGAGTTCTTTCTCTCCAATCTTTTGTAATTATATATATATATATATAATGCTCTTCCATGGGAATAGAGCACTCTGGTGGATTTAAGCTGAAATAAATATATCGCTTAAATTCAGCCTTACTAACCGTCCAGTTCCGTGGCTCAGCGGTAGTCTGAAGTGGATGGGATAATGGATTGTCTATAGCTACACTGAAGAGTTGTAATATAACGAAACAGTCATAATAATACTATATATATATATATATATATATATATATATATATATATATATATATATATATATATATATATATATATATATTCTGGTGCTACTTCATCACATCTTCAGCAATGAACCTGATGTCATAGGGTGTTCTGGGTTTTGATCATAGAGAACTTTCGCCTTAGTAACCCAGCTGGGTGTGATCAACCCCTGTGTCCAAGTGGCGTGCTCGTCCACGGATCCCTTCTCTTAATCCACAATTTAAATGTCCGCTGCAATAAATTACTAGCGTAGCCCCGGTAGCCAACTTCAATTGGCTCACATCGGGTTTTTCGACCATTATTTTAGCTCTCTGAAATGAGCACAGCATATTCTATCATCTCCCTCGCGTTCGCCCCCCACGATTCTTTCCTTCCTGGGTAGAGTCAATCCCAGTAATACATCTTGCCAAGTTGATTTTGATGTACACACCATACCTGGGGAGGAGCAGAGTGTCTGCAATGTTTTCCAGGAACATGAGTGGCCTTCCCTGGTCGACTCTGACCTGCCAGTCACGAGTGGTGGCTGGAAGTTCCCCACGGAGGGCCCGACTGCTGTGATGCCTTATCCCTAAGGTAAAGGACTGTTTGGGGGTCATGTTTTTTTTCTTGCTGCTGTGAATGGCCACATTATTTGTGTCCGCCAAGGACTGTAAAACTTGGTCATGATGTCAGCAGTACCATCCTTCCCCCATGCCCCCAAACAGTGATTGAGGATAACCTTCAGGGTGTCACTCTTCCGGCATAGTTGACACGCAGGGATATCTACCATGCCCCTAATAGGCAGGATAGCTAGGCTCAAATGAACATAGATATTCTGAAAGCAGTGGATCTGCTCTTCATGCGAGGTTAACTTCAGAGGTCATTCAAGGTCATCAGAGGTCACTTCTAATATTTGATAAAATAAATGTAAGGGAGACAACTTATTTGTCTTTAAAAGACTTTTAATAGGAAGATCGGTATTGTACCCAATGAAATTATAATGATCTTCAAGACTTTCATTCGATTATTTTTGTTTCAATTTTTGCTTTTTTACAGTGTCTTTTCAATATTTCCGGGTGATTTGTCCAAGTTTTTTTTCCAAAAAATATTGCAAAATACACCTACTTCATTATTCCCGACAATTTGACAACATAGTAAAAATATATTATCTAATATATTTCTTCTTACTGAACTGAGACCACCGAGCTAAAAGCTGGGCACTCCAGATGATATTTGAAAACTTTTGCACATTTTTCTCATATCGTGTATCGCACATTCTGGTCAAGTCCGTATACACCCATGCGAAAATATTCGTTATAGTCGAATATCGGAAAAAGATTGCAAGTATTTTTTCCAATCCATATGACTTGAGAGAGCGAGAGAGAGAGAGAGAGAGAGAGAGAGAGAGAGAGAGAGAGATGCTTGCGTTTTACTTATGAATTGCAGGTTTGAATCATTCTTATTCGTTTAAGAGTCAGCAAATATTTGTGAATGGAAATAACGTGAGACAAAAAGAGACGGAGAAAAAAAAGCAATAATTGAAGAAAGAAAGAAAATAAGACAATAGACAATGAGAAAGAAAAATGCATGGAGTAGATAAAGCCAGACTGACAGACACATAAATGAGACGAGAAAACAGATAGACAGGAGTTGGGAAGAGAGAGAGTGCGTGTGACTGTGAGAGAGCGTTTGAATTGAAGACGCGAGAACATTTAACGCCCTCTGGTGGTTGCCTGCCGAGGGATTGATGCAATCAGGTACGATAACCCCTACCAACAGTTCACGAGTGAACGCTTACAATTATGGAATGAGGGATTACGGAAGGAGCGGGGAACGTTCAAATATGAAGCCATTTATCGGGAGGAAAAATTCAGTCGACTGGGAACACACGCATACAGAGAGATAATAAGAGAGTGGAACATACGCATCCTTGCAGATTCCAACTTCTCCTCACACACAGACAGGCTCGCAGACACGGCTATAAAGGCATTCATATGAATAATTGTGCATTCATGTTGATATATAAATGCAAATAAACAGAATACATCGAAAGGATATGAAATCATATCGAATAGAATCAACTCAGCGTGTGTTTAGACATGAGAATTCTATTTGGATCAATTAATTCCATCAAGTTCATATCTATTATTAATATCATTCTCACTTTTTCTATCTACTAGTCTGCTCCTTCCCCTCTATTTCTTTTGTCTTTTTCTTTCATTTTTTCCTTCTTTCTTTTTTCTTCCTTTCTTTCTTTTCTTTCTTTCTTTTTTCTTTTTTCTTCCTTTCTTCTTTCTTTTTTTCTTTTTTCTTTCTTTTTTCTTTCTATCTTTTATCTACCACTCTGTTCATATCTGTCTGCCATGCCCTCTTTGTTATATATGCTTGTATCTGTAGATTCAAAGATGTAATTTCTCACTTCTACTAAACAACCCACAACACAGAAATATCCCCATTTCTTTCCCCGATCTCAAATATGTAAGCAGCATACGATTTTCTCTGCACTGCTGCAAGTTTCTCTGAAAAGGATGGCTGGTAATCATCGAAATGCATCGAGACATGTCCAAGTGGTAATAAAAAAATTCAAGATATACCACCTGTTTTCCCCTTAGATCCTTTTTCTTCATTTTCCAATTTTTATTTTCATCGACACTTTGTCGTATCACCTCACATCCAAACAACGAACATATATATATATATATATATATGAATAACCCCTGTTCGGTCTCCACAGGCAACAGAACGCCCTTTCAACAGTGCATTCTATGCAGATGTAGATCTGAGGTTACCCAGTCGCCAGAATTTTCCCCTAGGCGATCTTATTTTAGTCAAGATGAAAGCAGACATCTATCCGTCTGGTATCAGCTTGGCTGCAGGGATTGCCGTAAGGGCGTCAAATGGTGCATCAAAGAGCCTCTCCTGGTTTATCCTTCTTTTAGACTGGTTGACTTCTCAAAACAGAGGAACCAATCTACCCAGCTATTTTACCCACAGCCGGAGTGAATTCATGCCTCCCCCAAGGGTATTAGTTCGAAGTGTAAATCAACTGCCCCAACCGGAGTTTGGAATTGAAATTCGAAATCCAACTGAGCTTACTTATTTTCACTCGGAAAAGCATCAATCCACTCCTCCTTGCGAGATATATATATATATATAAATTGCCTTGTATTACATGGAAATTTATTTTGAAATGATCTCCCGTTGTTATAGGGTTAATATATAACTCAATTTAGACAATGTAAATAGAATAAACAATTATAGAAAATGAGGCTGCATGCCTCCGATAGGGTAGCTACTTCAGTGCAGCGATTCTCTTGTCATTGAGGTAAACAGCCGCTGGTAATGCAAAGGCTATAACCACTCTAAACCCTAATTCTCATCTCGTTCATTCTCGGTTTGTTTGCCTCTTTCAACGTGATAGTTATGTATTAAGAAATTGACATATTTTGCCCGACAGAATGAATTATAAACTGCGTTATATTATATAGACATTTATTTGAAATGATCTCCTGTCGTCACATATTTAATATATAACCCGATTTAGACGACGTAAATAGAATAAACAATTGAAGAAAAAAGGGGCTGCTGCAGGAATCGAACCTGCCACCGATAGGATAGCCGCTTCAACGTAGTGATGCGTCTCGAAACATATACAAACACTTATTTTGACCACTTTAGGACAAAGTCTTTTAGATTATAATGACCGGCTAAACAAAGCATATACAGAGGCATTAATCTCCTTAATTCAAGCGCTAGTGACCAATTGATTTTCACAACAATAACTGTTTGATATCATTATCTGTGATAATAATAAACGCAGTAGATATTCGTCCGGCATCGGATGCATATGAAATATAGCTATTCGTCCGTCCAAAATGCGCGCTTCCGAACGCGCTTGTGCCACAACAGTTTTATTTTTAAATTTTGAATAACTTTCGAACACGATATCATCTGTTGGAAAAGTAATGTTAAGGACCACTCCACGGACTTCTGTCAAAACGCAACAGGTGTCGATAAAACACCTGAAAACTTAATTTCATCGTAATAAAACATTCGGTTATTGATAGATTCTATCAAATAGAAGAAGGCTTTCTGAATATTAGCAATTAGAAATATTTCTTAGGACATAGAAGATTTGAAAATGATCATACTTGAACTTGTTCATATTTAAAAAAAAGTAATCGTAGTCAATATCTGGGTGATCACCGCTTGGGAAGCTATCATTTTCTATTTACTTGCGTACATTACGGTATCGAATTAGATTTGACCCAAACTTTAGGAAAAAACGTTCATGAATAATTGAATAAATCATGATAGGTTGGGCGAAATGTCCCGAGTATCAGGGCAAAATAGTAATTGAACGAAGTGTCCTGTTACCTACCAAAATTCAGTGTATGTAGTGTATGTTGTAAACATGAGTATACGTAATTGTTCCACTTTAATATGTAACCGTTAAACACGGGAATTTAAACATTTCATCTGACTAGAATATCAATATAAGAATGCTAGTTAGTAGTAATTTTGGT
Organism: Thysanoteuthis rhombus; assembly: GCA_963457665.1. Classification (NCBI taxonomy): domain Eukaryota; kingdom Metazoa; phylum Mollusca; class Cephalopoda; order Oegopsida; family Thysanoteuthidae; genus Thysanoteuthis; species Thysanoteuthis major. The sequence continues at coordinate 31,605,121 of OY735201.1, forward strand.
GAAATTTCACAAAAAGAAGTTCTCTGAACGAAATCGGCTTTCGGCGGACCGACTGACTCTCTCCTGTGTGTCGACAACGTGACCCTACAACACATCTCATTAGCAATGTTGACAGCAGAAACAAAACATAAAAATACATCAACAGTTAACAACCGTTATCGTATTTTTTTTATGGCTACTGGCCTCTGGCTTGCACTTACCATTGTTTTAGGTTTATCTGAGGTAATTTGAATAAGTTTCCAGTCTGACCCTAAAGGGAAGGATCAACTATCGTCCAAGTTCGACCTTGTGCTCAAAAGCTGAACAGCCCGGCATAAAGCCAGACGTCTGGCCATCCAAATTACAAACACTCAAGGAGTTTTCCGGGTAAAAATAACCATTCAATAATTAGATCCGTCAACAATTTTGGGTGGTTGCCTTGAGTTTCTTGAAGATTTTGAGGGGGAAAACAGAACAGAAAATGGTCAAACTTGAATATTATAAGTATCATGGGTTATTTACCGGATAAATTCACTCAAATCAATATTTTGTTAAGATACTGCCTATAGTTTTGAGAAGGTTCATTAATATTGAAAGACTTTTTCGGATAAATTATATTCAAAAATTAGATCCGTCGACATTGGAGGATGAAGAGCCAACCTCCAATAACGCCCGATAATTATTGTTATGCGTAAAATTGCTTGAAATATCTCGTATTCGCATACACGCTTGAAAGTGCGCATGCTACACCGGAAGAATAACTATATTTCTTGCGATTCTGGTTCCGGTAAACTGCCTATAATAAAAAGGTTTCTCCAGTAAATTCACATGCAATATAAGCATACATACAGTTCTACATATACGCAGACACGTATGTAACTACACGTGCGTATGCCGGCTTAGTGAATTTGATAGTTGCATATTTCTTACATACGCTAGTGATCTGCGTTCGATCCCGGATAAAAGCTAGGATTTCGATTGTCAAAGTGGGTAGGCCTCCATCCCCACGCCGCCAAAGCTTTTTAAACATCTGTACATGCGTGCAAAGAGGCACAATTACACGTGCACTAATGTAAGGATTTCTTGGGGGATACGAATGTGACAATGTTGTTTGTGGGTAGGGGGTTATAAGTGGCCTTGGTAGATGAATTTGACGCAAAGTGATCGACGACGACCGGGGAAGTGTGGAGGTAGGATGGGAGGTGTGTGGGGGGTGCTGATTA
>OY735201.1:31611322-31661047 GCA_963457665.1 Thysanoteuthis rhombus
GGAGTGGGATTTTGGAGGAGAAGGCGGACGAGTCGGTGTCCCTTAACCGATTCTTCTGCCACTTCATATTTATGGATTCGCATTGGTTTGGTTGCCAGGGATGATCACTATTATCCTTGCTCGTACTCTCCCTACTTGCTCTCCTCAATGGTTCTCTCACTTCTGCGTCTGCAACTCTTCAGTGCCTTCAGGGGTGCTTCTTATATCTCAATATGTACGGACGCTCGCACACAGTTAAGGTTATATTTTTCACGATTACGCAGCAAAATTGATATGCACTTTGAAGTGGCGTATATGTATACATACATATATATATATATATATATATATATATACGCTTTATATTATTCTGTTGGGTTATATATCCATTTCTTAATAACACATATACACGCAAGAGCGTGCACACTCACATATATTTATTTAAGGGAGTGGGTCAATAAGTCTGTGGCCTGATGCAATCATCATCTGAAATATATATACATATATGTATTTATTTTTGAATATGTAACAGATTCGACTCTCTGCCTCTCTAACTATCTCTCCGCTTCTTTTTCCTTCTATCACTAAACACACACGCACTGGTTCACGCACACCCCACTCACATTATTTCCCGTTGGAGTGATTTCGTGAAATATCCAGCCAGTTATGGGAAATGCTGTATAACACTCTTTGGTCAGTCCAATTATCTGAAGGACCTCGTCGAAGTGCTAGGTTGGAATTTCATGAAATCTCAAGAACACACACTCACACACACATACACACAAACACACACACACACACACACACACACATATATATTGTGTCATCCACAGACAGCTGTTTCATTGTATAACAACTCTTCAGTGTGGTTATAGACTATACATTATTCCATCCAGTGCCACGAGGTAGGATCGAAACCTAGAGGCTGGCATCTCACCTCTGCTCCACGGAACTGGACGGTCAGTGAGGTTGAATTAAGCGATATATTTACTCACGCATATATTCTCCATTCACTGGAGTGCTCTATTCCCACGTTGGAAGAGCATTGCATAAGCTTATAATCAACAAGTTACCTCTCTCAAAGAGTGCTCAACCCTGAATAATATATATATATATGTGTGTGAATGTGTGTGTGTGTATTAACTGAAACACCATCCCTATTACTGATATATATATATATATGTGTGTGTGTGTGTGTGTGTGTGTGTGTGTGTGTGTGTATCAAACCCTTAAAACGTTTAAAATGATTTTTTCTCAAAACATTTTGATATAATTTTGATTTAGAAAAAATTCCTCCACTTTTGACCATTTAAAGTGTGGGTTTCCCTTCACACCCCTTGAAGAATTACATATAAGCATATAAAATAAGATGATAGGTATTTTTATAGGACGACAGACAAACATGCAAATACCTCTCATATATACTTAACACACACACACACACATACATATACACTCGCGGGTGGACCAATAAGCCTGCAACTTGACGTGTAGATATTGGCTTAATTTTGATTCAAAATCCTCACTGTATAATGTTTGATCTAGGCGATTGATATCCACCACTGAATAAGGTGGATTGACATGGAAGGGGATCATGTTGAAAAAGAAATATTTGCGTGAAATTAGTACTTTTTTTATCTTCATGTTACGGAATTATTGATGCACGTTCGTCTCTTTCTTTCTCTCTCTCTCACTCTTTCTATGCAACAAAAACATAACATTTAAAGTTAACCTTTAATTAGTATTCATAGATACATGTATAATTATGAATATACACTCATACTTCATTCTTTCATACGTTACATGTTTCTCAGAATGCATATGTATTGAAACCCAGTTGAGTCTCCTCAGTAGCCAATATTGGCCAAACCGATCAACACACACACCCACGCACATATATGGTTTATAAATCCATTCTTTAATAATAATAATAATAATAATAATAATAATAATAATAATAATAATAATAATAATATATATATATATATATATATATATATATACATATATAAAGGAAAATCTTGAAGACAATTTCTCTTCAAATGGAGGTAAACAATTTCAGATTGGCACATGAGTTCTTGAGGCCTAATTCTCAAACGTTGACTCGCACAAACACATACACACAAACACGCACATGCACACATGTATACATGAAGGGGTGGGCACAGTTAACGAAAATGTTAATAAGATAAAAAGCTAAAAAAAAATGGAATCAACGATAGCCGTTAACAGCTAACCATTATTACATGAATTTAACATCAATACGTTTTGTTTTTTTAAATTCTGAAGCCTGTTTAGCATTCTTATATGAGGTGATGATCAAGGTGTGTACATAAATGAATAAATGAACAGTGGAATTAAACATTTGTTTACATTAGACATACTTTTTATTGAAAGCTCTATGTCTAAGCAAAAGATTCAAATTTCAGTTCCCTAGGTCTGTTTTCAAGGGTCTTGAAAGGAAAAAAACTCGAATCGAAGCTAGATTAATGTAATAGAAGTTGGTGGTTTGCTGTTATCCCCGCTTCCACTAGATTTTTTATAACCAAGAAATTGAATTTGTTCCATGTCGTTATATACGTGTATTATTAAAAGTAATGTGGCAATTGTTGCCTTCCCTGTTCCAAAATAGCCGCCACTCCAATTGAAAATGCATTTAGAGTCAAAGAAGCAGATAACCACCCTTACTGTAACCCTAACCTTGTTTTGGAAATCTAGCGTTTCTAACCATTAGTGCTATGTGTAAAGATGATCCTTGGGAATTATTTACCTTTTCTCTAATCTAACCATATAATGGCCTTATATGCAATTTTTTTCAGTTTATTTATTTGTTTGTTTGTCTGTGGTCTAATGGAATTGTCTCATTGTTTGATTTAAATTCCTATTATGACATGGTAAAAATAACATCATAGAAACTCTCAAGACTTCTTCTCTTATCATCACATATTAAAATAGCTTCATACAAGTTGAGACTTGAAAAAAAAAATTAGAATTAGAATACTTGAACTTTTGAAAAAAAGTTATCTAATGAAATAACTCCTCAGCCAACCAGCCGCCTCTCTTGCAGAGTGGACCCGAAGCGGTCCCCTCAATCAATCCACGATATGGATATCGAAGTTATCATAAAGTGCACCAACTGAAGATACGTCGAACATATGTAATAGGGGTTGGCATTTAATGAGTGAGTACCTAACCAGTGGTGGGTTGTCTGGCTTTTATATAGATAACCTCTAGGACTTGAAGTATCAACCCCTGGTACACATGTTCGATGTATTTTCTGTTGGTACTCTTTAGGAAAACTTCTCGCAACCCAGTGATTTATGAAGTGTGAGAAGGCGTTTTAAAGTGCCTCTAATGGAAGACGACGCAATACTAACACACGAGTTTTGAAGTAATGGAGTTGTGATCTAACCCATTTTTGTATCGAATGCGTTGTCATGAGAGATAACGTTGTCAAAGCAAACAACTGATTTTGAATAGAAAAAATATTCTCACTGGAGTACTCAATCCTATTTGAAATCTGTTTTTATCATTATTACTATAGTGATTGGACTTTGAAATCCTATGAAGTACTTCCTGAAAATGACCCCATGTTCACCTATGTAGGTAGTGCTTAACTCCGGTGAACTTCTAACGAGAACTGATTGCTTGGGCATTGAGTACAAGTTTTAGAGTCTTGGTATGACTCGGCTGGTGGACTGAACCGCAGCCAACGGAACTGGAGACAAACACTTTACTACTAGGCCACGGTGAACTATGAACGTCTAATACTGCTCCTCAAATAGCATCCCAGTGTTAATTTGCTTCCTCACGAGGACAAATATAACATGTCGATTTAATGAGGAGCCCTACATGCGTTCGTGTTGGCAGAGGTAACAATTGCTGAATCTCCTTCGGCCACAAAGGCGTCTTCACAACTATCCCTTTTATTGCAATGGGGAGGTGTTAGCACGGAGTTTGAATCTGCGGGGAGTAGACACGCCTGCTTCTATCTTATGCTCTGACTTGCCTGAAGACAAGCCATGGCTGATCCCTGTCCAAGGGGTCGACTTGGGGTATTTTGTAGAAGTTGTTCAGCTATAAAGACCCCGTGGTTCAATCACTGAAAGTGGCCATGCGTATACTGGGCCCTCTCCTGGCTAGAGGGCGTGATTTGGGTTCTCAACGTTGGTTTGCTCTTTATTTTTTGATTGCACTTCATAATCCTGCAGCTCAATGATCTCTCGTTTGTGAACTCCGCAAATGAATAGATTCATAACCAAAAAGAAAAAAGGAACATTCTTATCAATTTGATCTTTAAAGCTCTTCTCGAAATTATTTTTCAGTGACTGCAGATGTATACAGTATTCTTCCAAATCCTGACTAGAAATACAATCTTTTACCAGGCTCATTTTAGGAGATTGCGAAGAGAAAAAAATCCTCTGCAAATATTCTGATAGGATAAATCAAGCTTTCTGATTAAAGTAGATACAACAGTTTTGGCGTTTGATATATATAAATTGTCACATTCAAGTTGCATGTTTGACATATCAATTTCATCATAAATGTAATCTAAACACGCCCCAGGAAGATGAAGAATTTTCATGCAGAATTTATTATAGACGGATAACAAAAATTGCCGAATCGAATGGATTGAAAAAGTGCTCAAGGCAAGAGCATTTAGAAAGTCAGTGCACTTCTGTATAAAGAAAAAAAGCGATCAAATTCCTCTTTGTCCTCTTCACGGAACAATCTGCTGTTTGATGAATGCGCTTTGATCGTGTTGACTATGCAAATTGTAACAGAAAGGGTTGAATAGAGGGCTGAACTTTCAAGCAACAAAATACCGACTACGATTAACTAAACGAATTGCAAAAAGATTCGGAAGTTCCTGTTACATGAATGCAATTAATGTAGCACGGCGACCTGTCTTTGATGGTGCCCCATCTGTTGCTAAAATATCGATGTTTGCCACTGGGATACAGCATTTCCATGAGCTATTCCCTCTTTGATAAATCGTACGTAAGTCACTGACAACACGTTGTTATCTCACTCGGTTGATTTATCCAATTGCTTTCCAAATTCACTTTCGTGTTATTCTACACACGAATGTATGGATTCATAACCGATTCCCCATTTTCTCAATATATATTATTATATTATATAAAATATAATATGATACGGTACTGTTGTTGAGAAAGGTGGATTTCAGAACATTACCCGCTGTCATCTTGAGGGCAATTGTTAGAACTTCAGATACAAATGGCAGGAGTAATGTCTCAGCGAATGTACGAGATTTTCTGGATTGTGTAATTATTACCATGAGAAGCATTGAAACCACCATCAACATCAGAATCAGTGTTTTCCTTTGTGACGGGTGAAAATGCATGAAAAATGCACTTTTTGAATGTCAACTTCAGTTTGTGATATACTGCAATGCCAGTATCAGCTTTACCTTAATGTTTCTCATGAAGATGAGCTTGAAGTCTTCCATAGCCTCATTGGAAAATACTTCTTTGCAAATGAGAGACGCTGCAGCCTTTATTAATTTATTGGTAGTGGAATTAAATATTATTGCGAGGAGTCAACATCATACTGTTAGATTTTCTCTGGTTTCGTTTTTTTTCTTCCTTTTTTTTTTGCAGAGGTTGAGTATTGGCTACTGTCAACTTTTTTTTAACTACTTATCCATATCTTACTCACATATAGATACATGCATACATGCTCATACATATACATATTCATACAGAGATAGAGAGAGAAGAAGAGAGGGATTTGCACTTGATAATAATCGCACATGATAGTCCTAACAATACATGTTCATGAGTGTGCTTCATTTCCGTCACGGTACATAAGTTTGAAAACTACAAAAAGAGGATAATTGTGAATGGTTTTATCCCCTTATCCAGAGAATGATAGTAACACTACAATGTACTAAACTCGATAGTTCGCCACAGGGTTAGAAAGAGGAAATGGGGAAGTAAGCATTTAATATAATGCTAATTCCTTGTCGTTTGTAAGCGTACACTACTAAAAAAACATCCATTCGTAAATCTGAATAAGATTTTATGGAATCTCCACATAGCTCTCTCTCTTGGAGCTCAAACGCCCCCCACCCTTAGGTCCTCGGCCATCTTATAGTCCCCTTGAAACAAAACAACGCCCCCGTGGGCGTTAGTGCTCACGTTGAGAACAACTGGCCTAGAGAAAGACGGATACAGGAAAAGACAGAGAGTGAGAAACAGAAAGAAAGGAGCAAGGCAATGAGAGAGAGAGAGAGAGAGAGAGAGAGAGAGAGAGAGAGAGAGAGAGAGAGAGAGAGAGAGAGAGAGAGAGAGAGAGAAGACTCTTAGCTACAGTGGCGCACATGCTTGTAAAGAGGAACAGATAACAGTAATATCGATGCTTTTAGCCGCCGTCCCACAATGTTGGGAAGACGGAAGGTGAGGGAATCAGCTTCCGGCGGATGTTGGCTGCTAGAAATCGTACACGCATCGCGGGAAAATCGAGAACCGGCATTAATGTCATCTCTTGTTTGACAACATCGGCCATTGTGAGCAGAGAAGGGAAAGGGGTTGTTATGGTTGGCGAAGCATTAGAGGAAGGATTAAGATCAATCCATTAATGGAGTATGTTATAGGATATCTGTTCTTTCGTTCATTACAGATCTCGGAACCTTCTTTACGGCCTTTTTATTTATTTATTTTTTTTTATTTATTCAGAAACGTTAGCTTAGAGAGGCAAAAGGCCACTATCGTCTTGCAACATGAACGGATAGAACTCATTACAGTTGTAATTGTTCACTAACAATAGGTCCATCGTCACCGAACACCTTGGGGTACCTATCACGGGTGTGTCACGGACGAGATAGCCTGACCGGAGCCCATCCCACTCAAGGCCTCCTCAATTCTCTGGGCGCTCAACAGAGATGAATTGAGTCTCATTTCAAGTCTCTGGTATGATATTGTCCCCTTTGCTACCTTACAAACCATGGTTTCACAGGGATGCATTTATCTATCTATATCTATCTATTTATCTAAACCTTCTTCACGACCTTTTAATGTTTCTTCGGAAAAATAATCTTTGTATATAATTTCTCTTGGTTTTCCCTCTTATTTGCATTTCTTTTTTTCTCTCAATTTGGCTATCAGATTTCATCTTATTCAGTCTTGTAAATTTACTGTCTACAGTTCCAAGAACAACAGAAATATCATATCAAGACCAGATTCGAGTAGGTTAATAGCGTTTGTAAGGAGTTGAGTGGTCCGTAGGGAGAAGAGGGTGAGAGAGAGAGAAAGGGGGTGTTAAGAAAGCTATCATCTTAATAACCTGGGGATAGTTAGGGAAAGAGAGAAAGGAAGAGAAATGATTTCTCTTTACGTCACACTACGTCATATTATTCCTTTTTAGAAAAATCAGTTTTTGAGATAAAAAGATAGAATACAAGAAAGATGGAAAGAAAGAAAGGAAGAAGAAAATAGGCAGGCTAAACAGTGTTTACAACTATTGTATACACTTCATGCATATTTATAACCTTTTCCTTAGTAAATGAATTATATTGCATTATGGACGATATTTTCCTTTTATTTTTGATTCAGTGATTATTTATTTTTGTTTCGTACGTTTTAAACGGGATTGACTTGAAAAGTAAATGGGAAACAGATATTTTTCGAATATCATTATTATTTTCATCCCAGAAAAAATGTTGCAAAATGTTGCCAAATGCTGTCAAAATTGTATATACAACGTCGCAGGTTTTGAACATCTTCTGTTCTTTTTTTATTACTCATCTATCTATCTATCTATCTATCAGAAAGGAAAATTGTCAACCCAGAACATAGGTTTATTCAGTTTTCAAGTTGGTTTGGCTGGCTATGTATGTAACAAGTGTACAGGCCACACTGCTAGAGAACTGAAAATTCAAGTATTTAATCTTATTATGTCAAGAAAACGTTTTTTCTTCGATATCCCCAGTAGATTTTTATTACGGGGTTCAATTTGCATTGTAAGTGTAATTTAAACTGACCCCTCAGTTTGTATCCGCCCATTTCGTTGGAAATTAAAACTTTTCTAGAGGTCGTTGCTCCCAAAAGGGGAAAGAAGTAACTTATTCATTGATCACACGTTTTTCCAATTTTTCAATTGATCACCCCTACACGCCATGTTGCCAAAAGACATTCGTTGCATGACGGTTTCTATCGATTGCCTAACCAGATCTATCTATCTCAGTCTCTTCTTACCTTTTTATGGATCTATCTATCTATTTATCCTAACCTAACCAGATCAAGCCTAATCTAATCTAGCCTAGAATAGTATAGTATAAGGCTATACTGGGCGAAATAAAGTCAGGAGGATTGTGTAACGTAAATCTTTTGACTAGGGGAGTGTTAGTCCATCTAATTGCCTTTGAAATCAGTATTCGAAATCCTGGCTTTTATATCAGTTCAAATTCTAACCAGTGAGAAATATGCAAGTATCTCAGCTACAAAGCAAACCGTGATATTCAATGAAGTCAAGCTAAAAAAGGCATGAGGCCATAATTGTTGACCAGTCAGAAAGAATGAAACTCATAACGGTTATAATTAGCTACTATAAAACATTGGGAACCATCGCTCCACAGCGAGGCATCTAACAATTCATCTAACAACCCCCATATATATATATATATATATATATACATATATATATATATATATATATATATATATATATATATATATATATATATATATATATATATATATTAGTTCAAATATCCTCTATACCTGTATCTGTTCTTATTCTCCAAATGTTCCCGTTTTCAAAGTATAAACATTTGTTTTTTCCTTCTTCTTTCTCCCTTTCTTTCCTTCATTCCTTATTGGTTTCCTTTCTTTCTTTCTTGTCCCCTTCTTTCTTCATGCCTTCTTATTGTTTTCCTTTCTTTCTTTCTTTCTTTCTTTCTTTCTTTCTTTCTTTCTTTCTTTCTTTCTTTCTTTCTCCATTCCTTCCTTTTTTTCTTTCTTTCCTTCCCTTTTTCTTTCTTTCTTTCTTTCTTTCTTTCTTTCTTTCTTTCTTTCTTTCTCGTTCTCTTCTTTCTTCATGCCTTCTTATATTTTCCTTCCTTTCTTTCTGTCTCCTTTTCTTTCCTTTTTTCTTCCTTGTTCTCTTTTTTCTTCATACTTTCTTATTGTTTTCCTTTCTTTCTTTCTTTCTTTCTTTCTTTCTTTCTTTCTTTCTTGTCCTCTTCTTTCTTCATGCCTCCTTATTGTTTTTCTTTCCAATCTTTCTTTCTTTCTTGCTTTCTTTCTTTCCTTCTATCTTTCTTTTTTCCTTATTCTCTTCTTTTTTCATGCCTCCTTATTGTTTTCCTTTCTTCCTTTCTTTCTTTCTATCTCTCTTTCTTTCTTTTCTTCACATCTCTCTTTATTTTCAAACACGTACGTACGTACAATCCGTAAATAAAAGTCGTCTGAAGGAGACATAAGCCTCAGTTCGCTTGAATACGTATATACTCGGGAAATACCAAATGAAAAATTTCCCTCCTTTTTCCCCGCCAAGAAAACAAATGGAAAAGACAAAAGACCAAAAGATGAAAGAAAAAGAAAAAAAGACGATATCTGATTGCTGCACGTTTGTACAGATGGTTTCGAGGAGACGAGTTGGTTTTAGCAGATTTTTAAAAGCTGCTACAAATCAATCAGAAAATATCGATAGAGTCGTCCATTTGTCGACGCTTTAGAAAATAGCGAAGCGGATAAAGAGAGCGCCGAGAAGGCGTACTGTGAAGTCATAAATTGTGCTAAGTACTTTATCATTCAGACTACTTCAGACGGCAATTGTGCGCATGTGCGATTGATGCAGTGGTAGGGTGGTGGCTTGATTCTATTCAGGACAGGGCTCCCTGTTCTCATTTCAACGCTTTTATATAAGAACAATCTATCTCTCTCTCTATCTATCTATCCACAAGGTCTAGCACGAAATCATCCCTATATTATCCCGAGAACCGGTTCTGCAGCTTTGATGCAATTAGGTAACCGATTAGAGGGATCATTACTGCACATGCGTGGACAGACACTCTCTCATGGAGACACGAGCATAACCCACACCATCCAATATTGGCTTGCCATGCCACAGAAGATGGCTCCAATCTTCCACAGTTCAATACGTAATTTCTTAGGCTAAGACAGGATTAATTTTTTCGCAACTGAAAAAAAACCCAAACAAACTGATAAATTACTTTTATACCGCTGTATAACCTCTATGCCCAATCTTTTGTAGCCGTTGCCTTGCAGTTCTAAATAAAATGAGAGGTTCTTCATCGTTGCACATCTCTTGTGGGATTTTAGAAGCAGTTTTGAAGCCTTCAAACCTTATAAGATAATTTTTATACTCCGGTCAAAACATTGTCAAATCTTCATTGGTCGGACACAACACTTGACACTGTGCATAATTATTATTTGTTACAATAATTCTTCAGATGGTGTGTTCATTCAAATTCAATACCCGAGCAATATCCAAATGCAATTAACCAGATTCAGCCATTTTGAAATTATCCTCCTTTGAACAGCTCGTTCCTCGTGTGCCTTTTCATAAAAAAATCTAATAATATAGCCAATGCCTTCCAAATAGTGATTCCCAATTCGGCTGTGAGTTTTCATTGCATTTAGTCTTTATCTCTTATCAATCTATCTTAAGCTTAGCCCTGTACCATACAATGTCACAAATAATGATAGCATTTACCACGGTCGTAATGTTCAGCGAGACTTGCCTGCTAACTATAAGTCAACAGTGAAGCACTATAACTATCTATCTATTCGCTTACTTGCAGCAATTATAGGTTTGGAAAAATGAGTGCCCGTACTCAGTGACACATACAACAATCAAAACGCTGTGCCTTTACGTTAGTTTTATATTGCAAGAACAACTATACAACATACATAAAAAAATCTTCGGTCACATGTTCGAATAAAGGGCTGAAGTATCGGTTTTTCCTTGACTGGACATCACTTATGACTACCGCTGTATATGACAAGAAATATTTTCCACGCGTCAATTTGTATTTTTGTCATCCATTGTTGATATCTGTTACAACAAAAGCCATTTCCTCACTTCCCGCCTTCCACATTTAACTTCAGCTCTTATAACAACAGATTCTTGATATTAAGATGGTAGTTGAGCTTCTTTTTTTTCAGCTCAGATCTCTCCTTAACCAAGATGGACAAATAACGTGTAATACATTCACCATCATGGCTTGATGAAAGACGATCATAGTGGTAGGATTCGAAAAGGACACGTCAGTTGTACACGTAGTCAAATGAAGGTAGAACACATAATCTGGTCACGCGATTCAAGTATACGTCAGGATTATGTGGCTCTAACCATGAAAACGTATATAAAACAACCAGCTAACTGCAGTGGAGAGTCGGGAGTCAAAGGGATATTTCACTCAGGTCCTGCTACCTTACCTTTTCCCTGCATTTGGGGAATGACCAGTCAATTTTAAATTCTCATCCCTACTCCGACCTTTCATTTTCTCTCCATTCTACATTCGAACAAACGAGAGTCATAAACCACAACAACTAAATTCTGAGTTGTATATTTTCTACTACTCCAAACTGCTGAGACAGAAAGAAGGTCATTGGCTATTTCATTAACCACCCTTTGATATACTAGAATCGATAATAGTTGAGCTATCACGGCTAGTAATGGAAAATGGTGAGAAGACACGTTTGTATACATTTTGTTCCAATAAAATCAATTAGGGATCCTCATTAGTACCTTATGCATTTGGTTGGCAACAACGTGATACATTTCTCACAAAAGACACAAGTGCCAACGAATTGACGATAAAGTTATCTGAATGCTTTCGAGCGGATGAATTTTATACACACTGAATTAAATCATGATTCGGTTTTCCTGGCGACGTGAACGATTACAAAATATCAGTGGCCCGAGTACACTATCAGTTTTCGAGATTTGTTTTCACTCTCCAGGAACGTGTAACCCCAAATCCATCAGAAAAAAAATAAAATTAACGGTTCTATAGGAGAGAGTATGTGCCCTGAGATGTGTATATTGTTATAAGTGGGAAAACGATCGTCCTAGAAGAACTGATGAATGACCTTGGTGGGCGGCCATGAAAAATGAAAACATTCCATTCTGTTGTGTTTACCGATACAATTACGTCTCACACTTCTTCTATATTTACACACGTTTTTATCTCTTTATTTCTATGCGTATATGTAAGCATACAATTTAAAACTACTGTGCGTATTTTTTCCGGTATTTTTCTTTAAATGTATATATGCCTGTTTACACACACATGCACACCCACACACATACACTCACACGAATATATATATATATATATATATATATATATATATATACGTGCGTGTGTGTGTTAGAACATGCAATATAGGCGTCATGGTGGTCGGTTGGATAACAACATGCAATCACACAGTCGAGAAACTGGAGTCAGTTCCAGGACGCGGGAAACATGTCGCTATTTGTTTGTAAAATGGCTGATTTCCGGTAAGAGCGCAAGGCCGAAGTCAGCCTCCCCATTACCTACCACCTTCAACTTCAACTTCTCTTCTACTTTCCAAACCCTCCCCGTTTTCCTTTCCCCGTAATTCACTTCTTACTTCCTCTCCTCCCTTTCCACCTTTCCGCCTTCACAGTCAACCACGAGATTTTACCGCCAACCCAACCATCCACCATAGTGGCCCCAGTGACAAACGCAAAATGTCGGTGATACATGCGTAGAACGTTAACGCACACACAGGCGATGGCCTAGCCTTAACCCTTACCCCGGCCTCGGTCATCGCTGGGTCTTCTTCTTCCCTCTGATGTCGTCTCTTGTTCATCTTTCAACGTTTTTCTTTCTTTTTTTTATCCTATCGTTTTGCCTTAACTGCTGTTTCATGTTGTTCTTTCAATGTTTTTGTTTTTTTTCCAGTGGTTTATCTATCTGTTATTGTTCTGGTTCTTTTTTCCCCGCCAAGTTTTTGTTTTTCGTTATCTTCTATGATTCTCCACTGAGGTCATTATTCTTCTTCATTTTTGTCTCCTCCAATCTGTCGTCACAATTTCTCATTTCTTCTTCTTCTTCTTCTTCTTCTTCTTCTTCTTCTTCTTCTTCTTCTTCTTCTTCTTCTTCTTCTTCTTCTTCTTCTTTTTCTTCTTCTTCCTCCCCCTTCTTCTTCTTCTTCTTCCTCCTCCTCCTCCTTCTTCTTCTTCTTCTTCTTCTTCTTTTTCTTCTTCTTCCTCCCCCTTCTTCTTCTTCCTCCTCCTCCTCCTCCTTCTTCTTCTTCTTCTTCTTCTTCTTCTTCTTCTTCTTCTTCTTCTTCTTCTTCTTCTTCTTCTTCTTCTTCTTCTATAACAATTTGCTTAATACGCAGGCTTCGTTTTTCTTCCATGATTTCCTCCCTTTCCTTTTATCCTTTGTTTGCTTCTTTCTTTCTTTCCTTCCTTCTTTCTTTCTTTGATGATCACCCCTTCTGTCATCATCATATTCTTCAATTTCGTTTCGTCTCGTCGTGACAGTCAATGTCAGCGTCTCTCCGTCGTCGTTGTAGTCGTCTTTCTTCTCCTCCTCCTCCTCCTTCTTCTTCTTCTTCTTCTTTTTCTTCTCCTTCTTCTTCTTCTTCTTCTTCTTCTTCTTTTTCTTCTCCTTCTTCTTTTTCTTCTCCTTCTTCATTTTCTTCTTCTTCTATCTTTCTTTCTTTCTTTCTTTCGTTCTATGTCTCTCATTCACCGTGATTTTCTTCTCAAGTAGTGCTGGAACTAAAGCATCAGAAGAAGATTCAGCTGCGTGAATGAGCAGTGAAGTAGGCAGGCCGAGGGGTCGGGTCAGTAAAAAGTGTTAGTGGGGGATGGGGAGACAGGAACGTTGGCGTCATTAATGTGGCATATTGATTAGATCTCCACATCTCACCCTCTACTCCAATTTGTTTAATTAGACGTGAGAGAAACGGCCTTTTGACCTGACAGGCAATAGCCGTTGCTCAATACATCTCTCTTCAGTCACTCATTGCAATTATTCCTCTCTCTCTCTCTTCTCGCTATCTCTACCTCCTCTCTTGATTCGATATTCTCTCTTACTCACATCTATATCTTTCTCTACACACTCTCTTTACATGACATCCCTTCACGTTCTCTTCAAATTCTTTCTCTATCTCCTCTCTTTATTTGATATCTCATCTTCCTCACTTTCATTTCTTTCTCTACTCCGTGTTTCTGTTCGATATTCCTTCTCCCTCCCATATTTTTACCATCTCTCTAGGTTTGATGTTTCTTCTTCCTCAATCTCGTCTATTTCTCCAACCCCTCTATTTGATGACCCCCTTCCTCTCTTCCGTCTATTTCTTTACCTCCTTTCTCAGTCTGATACTCCTTCTTTCTTTCTTCTATCACTTTCTTTTTTAAAAAATCTCTCTCTATTTGAGGTTTCTCCTTCCGTCGCTTTCTTTACCCCCTTTCTTTATTTGATATCCCTTCTTCCCTCCTGTTGTCTCTTTCTTTCCCCTCTCTTTTATCTCTTCCTCAATCCACTCTCTTTATTTGATGTCCTTTTTTTCTCTTTCCTATCCCCTTTTCTACCCCCTCTCTCTATCAGATTTTCTTCTTTCTTCACTTCTCTCTCTTCCTCTACCTCCTCTCTTTTCTGGATACCCCCCACTTCCTCTTTCCAATCTCTTCCTCCGCCTATTCTCTTTATTTGATATCCCTACTTTTTCTTATCTCTTCCTCTACCTCCCCCCTTTATAAAACGTCCCTTTCTTCCCCTCCAATCTCTTTCTCTGCCTCCTCTCTCTATCTGATGCTCCTTCCCCCTTCTGTTCTGACTTTTTCTTCATCCCTGCTCTCCATTTGATACCCTTTCTTCCTCTCTCTTCTGATTTTCTCTCTACCCTTTTCCTTCTCTTTCCTTACCTCCTCTCGTTCGTTTTTCCTTTCTCTTATCTCTTTCATTTGATCACTGCAACTCTACTTCTTCGTCTCTGAATGGTTCTACCGCCCTTTTTCTCGTCGACCGTTTCGATTCCAATGTCCCATTTTTCGATTACTGTTCATTCCTTCTCCCTTTTGTCGTTTACTCTCTCTCTCTCTCTCTCTCTCTCTCTCTCTCTCATGCTTCATGTCTCAACTTCTCCCCACTTCTCTATGGGGTCTTTTCCTCACCTCTTTCGCTTCCTTCTATTCATCCTCGAAACCTTTGGAAATGTCGTAACTTTTCATTTGTAATATAGAGGCACAATCAAAAGCAATACAGAGGTAGAAAGACGCTGTTCATTGATAAAAGACGGGAGGCTAACGCAATATTCAAATACAGATAGATAGATAAATAGATAGATAGATAAATAGATAGATAGATAAATTGGCATAATAGGAATATATCTTCTTTCTATTTGTCCAACATTTCCCCTCTCTTATTCCTTTACTCAGACAGACAGACAGATGAACAGACAGTCAGTATAGAGAAATAACAATAGAATGAGTGAGAACAAGAGATGAAGCTGTTAAAGTGCTATCCAGGTGATGTCGTCAGTGATGCTGCTGCTGCTGATGGTTGTGACGCTGATAATGTCTGTCAGTGGTCGGGATGGCTTCGGGGCAGACGGAGGGGGGTAATTGAAGCGATGGGGGGTCGGGTTGGGCTGTGTTTGAGGTGGACTTAATTCCAGCTCTTGGCTCCACTCCTCTTCATCGGTTGTGACTTGTTGATTACAGCCGAAGCATCGAGCGAGCGAGCGAAAGGAGAGACGGGGAAGGGAGTGGGCCGCTTCTGCTTCTGCCTTTTGTGGTTAATGACTGTAACGGCGATGGTATTTATTGAAATTGAAGCGTAGAGGGGAGAAAAGACGACGGTAGTGCCGATGGTATTGGTCATGAGAATTGTTCGGAAGAGGCATGGCCGGGTATAGGATGATGGCGATGGTATTGAGAGAATCTCTAAGCTACGGTGTAGCCATAACGTAGAAATGGCTACAGGAGGAAAATGTAATAGGGAGAAGCATTCGTGTAGGTTGAAGATGGTACCAATGGTCATGATGGTATCGAAAGGAAAATAAGGGGAGGTAACTACATCAGTTGAGATGGTAGACAAGAACCAGCTTTTCCAAGAGGCCCACACCAACTTTATTCTTAACCCTTTTTTCTTTCCACTTCGTATGAATTGGTAAGGTATACAATTTCTTTTATTGTACTGTTTTCTGTTTCTGACTTAACAGGTGTAATGTATACTAGCTGGACCCGTGGAAATTCAAGCATAACCACCATCTTCCATTCGTGTCTCAGTTCGTTACATTTTAAGGGTGGGAGGAGAGGTGGAAGGTAAAGGATGGAAAATATTGGGAGAATTAGTAATAATCAGTAAACTGTATAAGAGTATAATACTAATATGACTCGAGAAAATAAAGCCGTGAAACATTTATTGTCTGGTAAAAAAGGAAAATCGATTTTATGAATTTTTCAATTGAGAGGCACACTATGATTGATATATATAATCCTTCTGTAAACGGTTAAGTATTAACATCATTTATAGAGTTTCATATGATCTTGTCTTTTGATAGTAACATTTTATCTGTTGATCATATTACACACACACACACACACACACACACACACACACACACACACACACACATATATATGTGTGTGTGTGTGTGTGTGTATACATAGAAATGACTATAAGTAATAATACGTATATATGGTAGAGGGGTATGTATATATCTATCTATCTATCTATCTATGTATATATATATATATATATATATATATATGTATATGTATATATATATATATATATATATATATATATATATATATATATATATATATATATATATATATATATATATATATATAATCCTTTTCCATGGATATGTATTATTATTTTGTCTTTTATATAATGAACTTGCTGAACACTGCCCCCAATCGAGTGGTTTTCTGCTAGTTTCTGTGGAAGGCACGTGCTACCCATCGGGATGAGCCTTTCATGATGTAAATATTTATATTGAACAAAGAGAAAGGGTTCAGTTACAGTTAATGTTACATTGTAAAAGAACCGCCATCTTAATCTCTCCACTTGTTTTGGAGAAAAACCAAATCGTCCAAGTTCTTTCCGCTGCTCTTCTAATTTTGCACATCAAATATGATTGAGCAACGCCAAAGGAGGTTAAGGAATCGTTCAGTTTTGTAATAATGTTAAGTGTAAATACAACCCCCCTCCTCTAAAACCCCAGAAATATGTATTTTTTAAAGCCTGAATAGTCTAAATTCTTCTCCCAGGCCGCCCAAGTATGTATAACAAATTTAGTTGGATGGATTGCACCAATGTTTGAGGAGTGGGGCAAGACAATGACGAACTAACAAAGCCAGTTGTGTTTACATATATATATATATATATATATATATATATATATATATGTGTGTGTGTGTGTGTGTGTGTGTGTGTGTGTGCGTGTGTGTGTGTATTGTTCATATACTAGGCTGTTTCAATAAATCTGTAGCTTGATACGTAGTTATTAGCTGAATTTTGATTTGTAATTTTCTCTGAACAATGTTTGATCTATGTGATTAATATTCACCTCTGAATTAAGTGCATTAACAAGGGATGAAATTATGTAAAAAAAAAATATTTGCTGCCTAAAATGAATTATTTTTCCATCTGATGGCTATGGATTTACAGATATATCCACCTAATTGTATCATTCATATATATATATATATATATATATATATATATATATATATATATATATTCTTTATTTCGAAATTGGCAGTATGCTGTGTTGAGGTGGGTCAATCAAAAATTGGAAAAAAGTGAGGATCAATGAATAAGTTACTTCTGGCTTTTGTTAGGCAGTGATCACTAAACAAAAGTCTGAAATTACATAAAACAAGTGTGAAAGCTGTCGGCCACTATCTAAGGGACCAATTTAGCAAAAACATATTGTTAATTGAACCTCCACTAAAAATTATTTTTAGCCGGGGTAAGGGGTTATCAACACGTCCCTATCCAAGCTGATATGAAGAGTAAAAGAATTTTCTTTTGCTTGCTGCTTTATGTCCAAGAAATGTTTTGTAAAACTCACTATTAAACTACATTATGAGACATTTTTCATCAGACAAGGATAAATAAATAAGGATATACAGTGAGTGCAAAAAGTATCCGATATATTTCAAGAAGAACATTCAACGTCTTTTTACTGCTTGAAAATTGACAGAAGGACCAAAGATTCAAAAATATAGAAATAAAAGAAAAAATGAAACAAGGCCGAATATTGAAAGGTTGTGTTCAAAAGTCAATGCAACAAATGAATTACGAAAAAAGAAATATTGAGATATAAATCAACACGATCCCTTATCCGAAAACCTTGGGACCAGATACTTTTTGTATATTGGAACAATATTAATATCCATGTTATCCATCGGAGAATCTTCAGGTTTTTTTTAACGCATTCACTATCTTCAAAGTGAAAGAAAATCACCAAAAATATCCGAGAACAGCATGGGCCGTCTTGCAATAATAACTCCATGCCCTTTGTAACTGCCATGGTTGAGCAAAGGTCGCGTTGGGTCATGTCAGGGCCAGAGGCGAGCATTTGGTGTGGAGACGACATCAATGAAAAATGAACTTTTCAGTTCTCAGAATTTTGGATAAAAGATTGCGTACCTATAGTTAAGAGAACACAGAAAAGAATAAGATTGTATGTGATGCTTGGAAGACGGTGAATGGCAGATATTTGTAGATGTGAAAAATGTGTTTCGTGCCAAAATGTCTCTTTCAATCAATTGCACCTGAATGCACAACAATCTTCACATAGTCTACTTCCTATAAGCTCGCAAGGGGTATGTGATCGAGTTATTTTTTAAGGGACAAAAGAAACAGTAGCTATTACCAAAGTGGAAGGTAGAGAAAGGTCCTGTTTGCTTCTAACAAACTGATACCGCTATGATAGGGGGAGAGTCTATGATGCTCATAACATAACAAGATGGCGCAAATGGCTTTAGGAATCGGTTGATGGTAATTCATGCAAGAAAGGTGAAAGAGAATAAAACTTTCAGATGGGCGTCACCCCATTTAGACATAAATTTGAGTCATTGTTATTCTTCGACTGAAGCAAGTAAGAAAAGAAATTGGACAGTAACAACTTTTCCTCCCGTTTACAACGAAATCAACCTCTAATTCTAGAACAAGAATCTGCTCAAAAGCGAGACTCAAAGCTCAAGGCTCATCATCATCTACTCGACTGTATACCTCCATCCATGTATTTGGCACTCAGTCGATATAATATAGCTGACTAGGAAAACAGTTGATATTATAAAGACTGAAACAACAATGAAAATCTGTTGATACAAAAGATAGAAAAAAAAACGTGGAACGGATTAATTCATTTAGAGAGGAAAGTATGACAGATATTGGTGTGGATGTTGGTAGTTATGGAATTAGATATTTACAACGCTTAGTGGAGCATTGTGTCAGATGAGGGTGGACTTCCAGGATAGAAATATTGTGCTGCGTCAGCGTGTATCAGCATGCCAGACAGTAAGAAAGCAGGAATGTCAACAATGGGGCTGGGTGTGACCTTGACGATTATGACAATTGAAGAGTCAGAGGGAGACCCTTTTTAGAAAAATATTACCCCCTTTTTTCAAAGAATATTAGCCCCCTTTTAACATTCGTCCCCTCTTTTAGCATTAGCCTCTCTTTTTGACATCACCCCCGATTTCATTAACACTACACCCCCTTTTTAAATATTACCCACCCTTTTTAACATTAACCCCCCTCTTTTCTGGATATTAGCCCTCTCTTTTTTTTATGTTAGCTCCCCTTTTTTGGACATTAGCCGCACTTTTTTAAACACCATTTTAAGAAGCACTTGGCTATGGTCATGATGATATTGACAAGAGCGAGGAAGTCCATCGAGAAATGGCTCGGTAGTGGTCCAACGATGAACGTTAAAAGACTGATGATGATGGTGATGATGATGTCCAGGGATCGGATCTTTGGTTCCAAGGCAGTTCATCCATCCCCTTCCCCTGGACACAATCTTTTTTAACAATGCAAGTGTGAACACAACGAAGAGACCAATTCTGTGTATAAATTTACATTGTAAATTGAACTTCCCGCTGAAAGCCTATTTTAGGCGAAGAATTTCCAAAAAACAAAAACACTTTTTATTTGTAGACATAAAGAGGAGTAAATGTGTACATCTCCAGCCCTTTAGCTCTATTGGTGCGGCCTTTACGAGCGATACTTAGCCAGTCACTCCAGTTGACGGATTTTAAATATGCGTTTAGTGCCGATCGAAAAGGGAACGTTGATTAAAAAGGAGATTTGATGGATATAAGTGGAACGGAAATATTGTATATACTGCCAATTCTTCTGAGAATGGAGAATAAATCAGAATGTAAAGTGGAATGGAGAGACAGAGAGAGACAGACAGACAAAGTCAGAGACAGAGAGAGCCAGAGACAGAGAGAGCCAGAGACAGAGAGCCTGCGACGACTACGGTAGCATTCTGGGCACACTTCAGAAAGCAGAACAAACCAAAACAAGCGACTGTGTCTTTCCAGGATTTCCTTTTTCCCCTGTTATCATCAACAAGCAAACCGTATGTTTTCTAACCAGCGATTCTTCTCCTCCACCCATCTCTCTCCCCGGCGCTGCACTGTTCTCTACCATCCTTCACTCCCCCTCTCACTCCTCCTCCTCCTCTCTCTCTCTCTCTCTGTCACTCTCGATCTCCCATCACTATCCCTCACATCTTGTTATCCACGCTCCTTACTCTCCTTTTTTCACATTACGATCCGATTCCTCCTGACTCTCCTTTTAGTTTCCCCCTCCTCCCCATCCCACTCGCACCCAGTTCTCTTCGCTCTACTCATTCAATTCATTCCAATACACGCGTCTCTTTACATGCATCTTTGGTAGTCGAGTAAAGAATGACTCGGGGGTTTGCACAGGTGAATTTGTGAGCGTGTGTTTGTTAGCATGTCTGAGTGATGCTAGCATTTGCTGATCGAATAACGTCAGTATGTATGCATCGATTTTTGCGCCGCTCGTTCCATATGGGGCTTCAATGAGCGCGCATATCTTGGCTATTATCCAGAAAAGCATTTATAGTTAATAAGTATTCTATCCGTGTTCCTGTCTACGCTCTCTATTAACATGTTTACTGATAGCGCATTCCAACTGAATGCATACATTAATATCACATGGGATTTATCGACTCATGACAGTGTAGGCTACCCTGTTTCACTCCGCTGAGATTTTCAAATGAGTGTTGAATGGTAGATTTTTCTTCTTTTATAGAGGAGATTATATGGGTTACGCCTCCTCAATTTCAAATTTTTGACGGTTTTGTTTTAGTTATTATCGTGTGCTCACATACTCCCTTTCATTATGGGAGAGAAAGAGAAAAGGGGAGAAAAATGATCTTCTGTCTTTCTTCTCACTCTTGACCTATATAAATTTCTGTTATTTTAGCAGTAGGCATGCCTCAGCATTCAACGTTTCCTCTTTTACTGCTACTGTATATATATATGTATGTGTTTGTTTGTATGTGTGTGTGTGTGTACATATATGTGTATGATATAGATACATCATTATTAATCAAATCTAGATCACCCTCAAGCCTAATTTTCGGCGTTCCTTTCGTGTCTTATGCAATACCAGCGGAAATACCTTGCCTTGCTCGGAGTTTTAAATACCTAAAATGAATTCAATTACATGAGTTCGTTATACTTTTTATCAATGGCAGTATATCATCGATTCAGAAAATGGTTCTATTTTACTTTTATAAAATTCCGTAAAAATACGAACATGAATAGACAAATATACGACGTAAGATGGAATCAAAAAATTTCACAATTTTCAAAAATTTTACGTGAAGACATTTTTCAAAACTACGTACTTTACATAACTGCTGAATGTAACTTCTTTTTAATGAAGAACGTTTTTAGTAAGGTTACCCAGCGTTTCCTGTGGAAAATGGCTTCAAATATAACAACAAAAAAAAATATGTTTGTTAATATATCTTCTTACACAGCAGAGAAAATAGAAAAAAAATTGTTTACACATGAAAAAGCAGCTGTTACCGAACAAATATTCTGATGTACGCAAAATACCCGCAAGTATTTTTTTTAGCACTTCAATCTCTTTTGTTTGCCCGGAAAAAAACAAAACAAAAAACCACACCATTTTCATCCCAAATTGAGCTCTGGTAACTCCCAATAACTCTGGATGTCAGCACCATTTAATTCATCATCTTTTTCTGCGCAAGTCATTCCAACGTAGCAATTTACCTCCAAGAATGTAACTGTTTGACTGCAAAATGACTGACAAAAACTATTCTAATCCAAAATTGACCTTTGATAACCTCCAGTGACCTTAGAGGTCAGTACCACCAATCCTATAATCTTTTTCTGTCCAAGTTAATACCACATACCAATTTACCTCCAAGCATGTAATTATTTAGTATGACTGAAGCCCAAATTATCATATCGAATTCGACCTTATCTGCTCTACGTTTTATGAAGCCAAAAACATTTCTGTGTTTCATGGGAAACTCAATAATATGCCAGGAATTGCAACGATTGGCTAAAAGTTACCAAACATTGTCTCTGGCAATATTGAATGACGTCAGCAACCCCATGATCTTTGTTGTACGAAGATGTACTCCTTTGCCAAATTTCTACCACCTATGGACAGAATAGTAGCCTTCAACATGGGACATACATTCACTTTTATATGTAAAGATAATTGGCATATACACCAATTTTTGAAAATGTTTTTAGTTGAAATCATGTTTTTCATTTACATGTTGTGTGTGCGACAATTTCCTTCGAAAGTTCCTCAAATCCACGAGCTTTCACGTTCTAAGCTCTTGTCATTAAGTTTTAAATCTCCATTTTTTTTTACTTGGCAAACCATTCCTACACGTGATTGCACCTACTGCATCTTTACCATTCTCTTCAGTGTTCAGTCGTGTCTTTCCTACTGCCCCTGGGCCCGATGCAATTCACCGGCTGCACCCCCTCTCAGGGGCCCTGTTAAAGAGTATGCACACACGCAAGCAAGGAAAAGCCTAGAAAACATCGGTGTCTTTTAAGATTTCTCTAACATTGTGCAAAGATGGTGCCAAGAACTTTTGCATCAGCCTTTGAATGTGTTTGTGTGTTCGTGTATGTGTGTGTGTGTGTGTGTGTGTGTGTGTGTGAATATGCTGATACTATTAGTCTGTGTTTCAAGGCACGCTATGCCCAAGAAGTTTTGTCATAAATACCTGATCTCCTGGGTCCGAAAATCCAATTAACATTAAAGCTATGGCTGAATTGCAAGCAGTGACTCATTTCCTAGGGTAAGGTCGTTCAGTTAGGATAGGATTGCCTGAGCTTAGTCAGAGAGACAGTGCTTGGACATTTTTAGTTCAAGCTTTCATTACATGATTTCTTCCTGGGATAATATCAGTAGTTAAGAATCAGATTTTTTACACTAAAGAATCAGATTTTTTACTTACTCACCCACCTACCTTTTCCATCCTCAGAATTTGTGATTTTACAAAATATGCATATAACTAGGTACTGAGGGCACGGGAACAAAATTGATTATAAAATCGATCTCCGCATCAATGTTCAATACAAGATGGAGTGGGTTACGCTCCTTTACTAATATTTGGAATTTACAAGCTATATCCGTCGGGTGTTTTATAATTACGAGGCCATGACCAATCGCTGCACTGACATTTATCGTAAGTGTAGAGCAAAAAGTTCGGCTGATGGCTGCTACTGATACAATAAGTGTGTCACGATAAGAAAGGAGGAGGGAGTTAAGAAAGTTAGGCAGTTTAATGAGGGAGTAGGAAAGGAAAGAAAAGGAAATATGAGAAAGTTCAATTGGGAGATTGGTAGTGATTAGGGAGATGAGTAAGTTGAATAGTTTAATAAGAGGGTAGAAATCGAGAGAGAATACTGATGGGCGAAACTGATATTATAAGAGAGACGGACATATGTATATGTGTGTGTGTGTGTGTGTGTGTATGTGCGTGTGTGTGTGTGTGTGTGAATGCATGTCTATGTGTGCATGTATCGTACATATATATATATATATATGGAGAGAGAGAGGGAGAGAGAGGGGGTAGCAAATAGAGGGAGAGAGACAGAGAGAAATAATTTTTATTGTTATTTATCCTGAATGAGAAAAATGTGCATCGAAATGGGAAGAATGAAATAATCAAATCCGAAGTCGTGACAGTGAGATACGTAATTCTAAAACATATTGCGTCACATTCTCCTGATTTTATAACGATACGCCAACAGCAGAATTTAATTAGCGAACAGAATTTCAAACACGCTAACTAATCCTTTCTTCTTGCATTTTGAAATCCCTACTTAACTGTTTTTCAAAAATGATTATGAGCTCTAGGAACCCTCGACTCAGATGGCACCTCTTCGGTTCTTTTAAAGCAGGAGAGCCAAACATCCGTCGATGTCTGAAGATCATGAATTGCTATCCATAGCATACTTAAAAATGCCGATGTCGAAAAAAAAATTGTGTTGTATTATGTTAACTGGATTTGAAGAGAAAATGTTATTGAGGTACTGACGAGTTGCTCTGGAGAGAGGCTTTGAAAGTTCCGAGATCGTTCTTTAGCCCTAGACTCACCTTGTGAAAAAAGATTTCAACAGTAGAGTGGGCTTTCTCTTTAATGGTGAAGTGTTCAATGTATAGAATGAGGTGAAGAAGAGGATAATTTATTTTTTTGCCGTAAATGATAAACTTAACATTCTTTAATTCTAGTTTTGTTACCATCTGTTGTGAAAATTATTCACTGTTTTACAAAAAATGTAATTTGATTAATTCTCCCTAAGAAGGCAGCGTACGCTTCCAAAAAATTCGATTTCAATTCATTGGGAACGTTCGGAGATATAGTGTAGACAGGCAGGAGCTATTACAGGAATGTGCAAAATATTAAAACGGAAAAATATCTCTCAATCAAAAACGAATTCCAATCATCATATCTCTCTTCTTTGTGGTCAGCAGATTCTTCCAGTGCAGTCCCGTTTGATTTAGCTTGTACATCCTGTTCCTGAACAGTTGAATCGTCTGAATAACATACATCAATATTACTTTCAGATCTAGCAGCTATATCTGTACTTACATAATGATCATCTAATGGATGTTATGGATTGGTATCTTCAGTTTCATTAGCACAATAATTTGTGAGGATCCATGTTCCATCTCAAATTTTGCAATCATTTAAAATACCTACGTTGGTATTGATGAAGTTGTTTCTGAACCTGTATGGTTTCAATGAGATAATGGACTTGTTACATTAATTCGATTCGATTCTGAATTGAAATTAGTTTACCAAGAATTTTCAGAGGGTTTCTCAATGCTTCTGCACCCTGATCATGTTTCTGGTTCCATTTACTGTGTTTTGACACTAAGGTGTGTCTTCTTGAAAATCAATGTTATAATATCCGATCTTTTTCCATGAAAATAGGTAGACAATAACCACCAGAAGTATTCATCTGGTCGATGATTGCTATTTCGATTAGCTTTTAGATATTGAGAATAGATTTATATGAAAGTCCAGTATGCATTTCAGAAAGAAGATCAACAAAGCTTTTATTGCGCACTCGTTAGTGAATGGATAACGATAATCCTATTGATATAGGTGTTTGACACCTTTGTACAAAACCGGTATCAGGCTTTGGTACACATTTCGTTAGTCAATCGGTTCGTACATTCTTTGTACGAATTTGCATAATGACATCAACTGTATGTTGCACCTCAATACTTTTTTTCGACAAACTCATCCATAATACTGGCACCAAACAGTAAGTGACGGAGAAAAAAAATTCTTGTAAAGGTGGCGAATTTCCATTTGCCATGAATATCAAACAATTCACCACGTGACATTTTTGCTATACAGGCAAAAATCAATCTGCAAATCGAAATATTCGTTTTCAATGGCAGAGTCAACTGCCTCACTGATTGATTTAGTTAATACTACATTTTTGCCTTAATTCTCCCAAGGAGGCCTAACAAGGTTTATATCATTTATGTTCTTAATGAGAAGTTGTTTGATTTATTTGAAAAAAAAATAGTTTTCGTATAGTCTTAAAAAAGGCTCATGTATTCTTCATTTAAATCGGTCATATCTAATATAACACTATTAACCGGAGATGACAACTGGTGCAACTATTCTCAAATCAGCAAGTTTTTGACGGATGTCAGCACCAGCTCATTTGATAGGTGATTGACAGGTGCATTCTACATCCCTTATACAATTTCTATGTTATCATATTTCTTTTGCACTTACGTCACCTGCTTTCACAAGCGAAGATAAAATCCGAATTTTGTCATCACCAGCAGAATTCTTATTATAGATCAACTGTCTCCCACGATTGAATGTCTCATCTTTATGGAGGTCGTCCCTACCACCCACCGCCGCTTGCACGGAGTGAATACGCAAATAACCTCATTTCGTTTGTAACTGAACACCCTTTGATCACGGCTCATATTTTGCGTTGTTGAAGGTCTACCCCCTTTTGCTAAAACAGGTGTATCGACAGAATGATCATGATCACCCCTCCCTTTCGCTTTTTATAGTTTTGCATGTACAACGTTTTTGCTGCAACGACAATGGCACCTTAAAGCTTCAAGTTCATTTAAGGACAATGGTGTCATGAAGTCAACAAGTGACTTGAGTTGACTTTCGCCTCAAGTAACTCTGTCACTATCATATATCAAAATTAGAGTAATATTCTCATTATCTGCATTTACAATAAGTGCTTTTCCTCGAGGTTCATCTTCTCAATATCGGCATATTACGCATAAGTGTAATGTCAGTATTTGATTTGGGTAAGCTTCTTCTATTCTGCGTTCTGCTTCTTCATATAATTAATATGGAAGAAAAGTAGAATTAAGATTAGAAATGGTAACCAGTTGTTTGTTTTTTATCTGATTACTCATAATAAATACTTGGTTTTTCCAGGTGATATAAAATGGATTGTTAGTACTAGTAACAGCCTATTTCGGAAGGCAAATTCTGATTAATTTCCTGATGTTTTTCAATTTTTTTCGATATCTCAGTTTAAGTCAGGGACATACCTCAAAATTGGACAGTCATTAATACAAAATTGGTACTAAATTTGGCTAAAGAAATACGTTTCTTTAGATTTTATTATATTTTCATATTCGTACATTAAGACACTTTTAACGAACCATCAGCCACTTTTCTGGCAATTATATTTGTGAAGATTTCGGTAAATCCTTAAAATCAGTGTTTTAGCCCACAAGGGGTTTGAAGGAGGCGCCAAAATACCTTACGTCATTTTCTTCCTTTTCATTGACTAAGGAAGGTATTACAACAAGAAAATCAATTTGGGAATGAAATTCCCTAGGGAACATATTTTTGGTAGATGGATAAGATAACCTATCTGTCGATACAATACGACCTATTCATCCAAAACAATGCACTATGACCTGTTCGTCTAAAACAATACACTATGACTTATTCGTCTAAAACAATACACTTTAACCTGTTCGTCTAAAACAATGCACTATGACCTGTTCGTCTAAAATAATGCACTAAGATCTGTTCGTCTAAAACAATACATAGCTATACACACTCAGTGTATCTTAATTATTATTTGCTCATTTACTGTATAAGAACAAAAGCACTTTGTAAAATGAGAACCACACTATTTTTTTCAATCATGTAGTTTGCTCAAACAATCGGGGTAGCCATTTTAGAGCCATTTACTGTCTGTTTTAGCTATTTCGTAGTCAACCGAAAAGCTGTTTGAATTAACAACCATAAAATTGAACATCACCTCAAATCTTATCTCCACGCTTAGTTTTGTAGTCGATCATTCTGAATTCAGAATGACACCTTTGAAATCCTTTGATTTGAAAAAATACCACTTTTCACATTCGTGCTTATAAATATCTTTCCCAAAATGTTCATGTCTTATTTTTTTTTGTGTAATCTTACGTAAAATTGCACTTCGTTTGGTATCGAATTTGTTAATGATGTATTTATTTCTAGTTTTGACCGTTCTGGGATAATGCTTTAAATAATGTAAAGAAAAAATGGGCCTCGTATTTTTACATTCTTTTAGAAGAGAATCAGATTAACTCTTGAACCCCCCCCCACAAAAACAGAACAAAATAACTAGGAAAAAAATTGAAAAAATGATCAAAACAAGCTATCCCTATCAACAAAACAATTGTGATGCCCTGTAAAAGAATAAGTACTTAGAGGGATTACTGGAGGGCAGCCTGTACTTATACTAAGTTGAAACAATGAGCAGCAGCCTTCTTTAAAATTTTTCTCAGGGATGAGACATAGGTTCCAGGTTGCTACCTAGTTAGGTCACTACTCTGAGGGGTCGCAAACCTCTATATTCAGCGCACATCTGCTTTGTTGGAGTGTCGTTTTGGGGGGCAGCTGTTCCATTCGAAAATCCTGTGCTTGGTACCGCAGACAGCCTTACTGTCTCGATTCTCCTCAAACCAGCTCAGTACCTACCAGCTGTGGATTGTTCACGTCCTGTGGTCCAACTACAGGTCAGCCTTACTGTCGGAATACCCTTGCAAAGGGGTGGCACACTCCCAGAGCAAGCTCGCATCAGCCAAGAGAAAGACACTCCGGTCAGATCTACGACTTTAGTGGACGGTAGGATGTAAACCCTTGGTTTAAAGGGTGAAGTTGACCCTAGGCAAGCTGATTCCACATTCAAACCCCATTTCTCGGGTTGAGGGGTTATTCCACTTACAGTCACCGTCTTCAATGGTCCTGCTGCATTGGAAATCCCTCCCAACAATCTTCACCCGCGAGGCCAAGCTATATATATATATATATATATATATATATATATATATCACATCAGATGTCGAGATTTACTGTATTTACTTGGTCGTGCACTAAGCTGTGAGGATTGAACTTGTTACTAATGGCAAGATTGGATTGATAACAACCGTTCAACAGACTAAGTTGAAGAAAAAACACTCCAGATGGTAGCTATTAACGGAGGTAGGAAATAAACTTAAGCAGCGTGATCTATACCTTGTCCTGTTGAGGTGTTATATCGATAATGCTAACTTGAGTTCGTTAATTGTTTTTTGATGTGCTTCGTGTCTTTGCAGGTGCATCTATCACTGAACCAATTATTGTGTGACATCTTACGTATCGGCCTTCTGATCAAAACGCTTTCTCATCGTGATGTTTTTTTTCCACTATTTTTTTTCTTGTGTTTGATTTCGTCATTGCTTTTATACAATACTCCCTTTATTTCATGCTGTTTACATTCCTCGATCTCTTGTACTACCCCCTCCCTATTCTATAACTTCTAATTCCAACTCCTCCTCTCTATAACATTTTAATCTCTCTAACTCCCCCAGTCTCTGACTTCTTCCTTTGGTTCCCCCACTCTTGAATTTCTTACTCCCTCGCTCTGTAACTTCATATATTCTCTAACTCCCTCTCTTTATAACAGTGATGGTGAATCTTTTCAGCCAGGCGTGTCGAAATTTTAATTTTTTCAAAAATGATCCTGTTATTGGAATGTCAATTGGAGTGTCTATTCATGCATTTTAGTTTTTGTCAAATGCTTACAGATACGCAGTCTATTTATCTAGTATGTTTATAAAACTGGGTGTTTAATAGAATTTACGGCCCTTAGTAGTAGATTGTGGATTCGCTACACAAACTGGTTCATGTTTCTGCCCTCTTCGGGCCTGTTGAGGCCCGAAGAGGGCAGAAACATTTATTTCCAGCTCTACTCTAAAAAAACTTAACTCCATGAGTAAAATGTTGTATGTGTCGAGCACTCTATGAAATAAATCCATTGCATTTCCGAAGTGGCTTTATATTATTGATATATCGTTATATTATGTTATACTGCTAGCCTGATTTGTACCACATATACTGTGTGTGTGTGTGTGTGTGTATGTATGTATATATATATATATATATATATATATATATATATATATAGGAAACTAGAATAATAAGATCAAATTAAAGAAATTGCAGGGGGACTTTCTCAAAGTCCATCACATGTCAACTAAAAACCTGCAGCATGTCAATGCTGACATGCGTGTCATAGGTTTGCACCACTGCTCTATAACTTTTAACTCTATCTAACTCTCCCACACTGGAACTTCTCACTGTATTCGAGTCCCCCACTCTATATCTTCTTACATTCTCTATTCTCCTCCCCACACTTTCTTTTAAACTAATCTTCCACGCAGCATTACTCCCCCTTATCTCTCTGTCTCTCTGTCTGTTTGTCCATCTGTCTCTCTCTCTCTCTCTCTCTCTAATCTCACTTCAACCTTTATTTTCTGAATTCCTACTCGGTCTCACTCTTACTTTTTATTCTAACCCTCCACCTTATATCTTCTTACATCTTAAATACAAACCTATCCTTTTCCTGTCTAACTCTTTCTAATGCCCCAACGCCCTAATCTCTTACAGCTCCCTTACATTTTACCCCCCTTCTCTCTAGCATCACTTCCAGGGAATGTAGCAAAAAGGAGGTATGAGTTAGCAGTCGCCTCGGGCACAAACACGAAGGGGTGAATACATCCCATTGCTTATAATGACTTTTAATCAATAATTATATAAGATACAGCGCAGTTACCCCAGGGACTGTCTTTGCCACAGGGCACTGAGAACCCTTGCTACGCCACTGACCATACCTCAGGCTATTGTCTGTCTCTCCACCAACCACTCTAAAATATTTTTCACCATATTCAACTCCCTTTTACTCTCAAACTACTTACTCTCTTCAACTCCCTATTAAAATTCTTACTCTGCATGAATCCCTCTCCCCCTATAAATTATCTCTTCCTTTTTCCTTCGCTCTCTCATTTGACTCCTTCTCTTGTCTTCGCCTTTTTTTCTCACTTAGCCTCGCTTTCTCTCTTTCCCTTTTTTCTTCTTGTGTCAATTGGATCATCTTCTTTTTCTCTCACTCCTTTTTCCACTGCTGCCGTTTGTTGTCTACTCTCAACATTCTCTATTGACTACGCTTTTCATTATTGAAAGTCTTCATCTTAATTAAAATTTTTTTTAGAGCATTCGGCCTTATGGTTAGCAACAAGGAGAAGGAAATCAGCGAACCGTGTTCACTTTGAACAAATCCAGGGAAAGCATGAACCTGCCTCTTCTTCCCCAGCTATTGATAAATAGCCGGGCAGATTGGGCTCTAGCCATTGTGAGCAACCAGTCTAGGAGACGGACAACTCTGATTCCAAAACTGAGTGTGAAGCTTCCTTTAGGCGAATAGATGTCAACTTTTAGTTCTCTCTTGTAGTCAAGTTGATGCCAAATGTATCGTACTTTGGACGACATCAGCCAGACTAGGAAATTTTGTCGACTGGGCATCCAAAGATCTCCATACATGTTGCCCAGGCTAGCGACATGAGAGATCACTTTAGTCTCATTCCATTGTCTACCAAAATAATGAAGAGGCCTTCTTCTCTTCTATCTATTTCTTTCTCTTTGTCCTTCCTTTCTATTACTCTCGTTTCGCGTGTCCAACATTTTTCCTAATTGAATCACCGTAGCCCCACAATTAGCCCCAACCAACCAACAAACCAGGCAAGTAGGTTACAGGTTTTTCTCTCTTTGGGTGACTGTGTCTATGTCTGTATCCTGGCGACCTAGGTCACATTTTGGGAGCTAAAACCTTGGAAATTGGCATGACTACATTACTTGGCACCATCTAAAGACGTTTTATTGTTTTCATCAAGAGTTTTTTTAGGCGGTTCTATGGTCATTTGGGAACCAACAATGCTCAAATCTTGTGCTGTTATTTCTTTCATGATAATTTCAGATAAAAGATCTAGTTTCTTAAAGCTAATTTTAGATAAAAGAATCTATTTTTTAGATAATTTTCGATATATTTCTAAGATGATTTTAGATATGTTTTTAGATGATTAGTTCTAGTATATGCCCAGGCTATGGTGATTCACTTATGTGAGATACGGATTTTTTTTCTCATTCTTCCTTCGTTTACTGATCCTCATCTTCAATATACATAACCATTTTTCGCACAATATAACCCTCATGGTGTGTTCATGTCAAGAATTACCCCTAAACACCTTCAATGCCCTTCCACCCCGAAATAATCCTTTTTGGTTTTTGGTCCAATGAGGAGAGTGCCCTTAAGCTGGGTACGGCTTGGGCTCAACGTATCACATTTCTCAGTCCTGGTTTGCGGTGTGTGAAGTAGCCTAAAAGTTGATAAGCATCCGAAGTGGTATCACACACTTCACTCTCTGTGGTGGAATCCATTCATGCCTTTCCCATTGGGCATCAGTACGAAGTGAACAACCTGTGTCAGCCGGATTTTGAACTCGGTCCGCCGAGCCCATTCTCCGTGAGGAATATTTGAGTGGCAGCGCATGACCAAATTCCAACGTGCCACACCTTGCAAAAAAGCTTTTATGATGGATTACACTATTTAAATTCTTACCCCATCATTTGCTAATTGAGTCAGTTATCAATAGCTTTAAGAACCGCGCAAAAGGAAAAAAAAGATTCTCAAACGCACCTCATCGTTGACCAGACAGTCTTGCGAGCTATGGTAGCAGCCCTGCATTCTGTTCAGGTAGCGAGATACAAGGAACCCTGTAGCTAGCTGGCAACCCCACTTGCAGTATAGATACATGTTTAAATACCGATTTTAGCCCAATACCGAAATTAAGCAACGTCAAGCCTAGTCAGTACCTAGATGGGAGACCGTCTGGGAATACAAGGTGCCGTAAGTGACTGGGGTCGTTTAAAGAGTCATTATTTCTCCTAGGGAAGAGAACCAATCTCTACACTACATTCAATAACGCAGCCCAACCCCCCAAAAGACAACGTATAACTGGTTGAACGCCAAAAAATGAATGGTTAAACTTAAACGACACCTGGTGGTAAATCTTATTGTAAGTTTCATCCCAGGTCCTTCGATGCTGTCTAAAAGTCAACAGCGAAATAAATCTTTTTGCGTCGGGAAGAAAATTCAATTTGGTTTGACTTCGTTGTTTCTCCAAATGAAAAGACCCTTGACTTTCTCTTGAGAAGACTTCAAGTTACAAATGTGATATTTTGGAGAAAGTACAATAAGATTCAGAATAAAAAATGTACAGTAAGCATTAAATTGATTACACGAAAATTCGTCCATGTTGAGAAATCGTTTATATTTCTAGGTAATATGATATATTGAGACTAGTATGTGTAAATAGTGTTCTCTATCTTTATCAACCTCTTTATACATATCCATCTACCTACCTACCTGCCTACCTACCTATCTATCTATCTATCTATCTATCTACCTATCTATCAATCTATCTATCTCATTTGACCTTCGTTCACCATGTTTTATATATCTATGTTTATATTTATGTTTTGTACTTTGCACTGCTCCTACAATTGAGCTATACATCCACTGGTAATGCAAAGGCCTAAATAACTGTTTCAACTTCAAATTCCTATTTTGTTTATTCGATTTTCTGCAGCAATCCCGTTTTCTTTTTTTGATTATTCTATTTACGTTATCTAAATCATATATTCGCCGTGTAATGGCAGGGGATTAGAGTTTCAATGTATTATAACGCAATTTATAATAATTCTGTCGGATCATATATCCATTTCTTAATAACATAATAACAAACTAAATTTGGACGTTGTTGGAGCCGAAAGATCGTTTTACAAGATGGTTGTCTTTTTTCGTTTAATAAAAAGTAAGTTCAGTAGTTCTCTGCATCTAAAAAAACATTGTTCGGTAAATCGTTCTATTTTCGATCTTACCTCACATCATTCGGTAAATAAGAAGAAAGTTAGTAATGGTTCACGTATTCGTTGCATTTATCGAACTTCGTTCGGTAAATCAGAAGTAAGTTAAGATGGATTCACGAGTTTGTTATTGCCGAAAATCATTACATAGTTACAGCACAGGTTTACTCTCTCTCTCTCTCTCTCTCTCTCTATATATATATATATATATATCGGTGCTGCATAATCTTCTAAACTCATGTGTGGGTATCACGCATTACTAATCTAAGTGGGCTTGTCACGTAGTTCCATACTTTGCATTGGGGTTATTGATCGGTTTTTGAGCCCCTGCAAAATTTCGAATAGTAAATCTTAAGCGAAGCAAACCATTTTCGCTTGGAAAACACGGGTGTCTCTAAATTAGGTCTTGTGCCAAACTAACCTCAGCTAAGAATATATCTTTACATTGGCACATCTCTGTCTTTCAATATATATATATATATATATATATATATATATATATATATATATATATATATATATATATATATATATACTGGTACATGGAAATAAAAGAAAATCGAATAGAAAGATGTGTGTCAATTCAATCGTCGCTACAAGCTTGGTTTTCAATTTTGATTACTTATCACATGATTTTCCCTTTCCCTTCTTCTGTTGTCGTTGTTACTTGATTTAAATCCATTTTCCTTGTCATTCTCCACCTCAACTGTTTCCTCACCCCCTCGCCCAAGTTCTTCCTTTCCGCCCCAGTTTTGTTTCCCTTTTTTTTTTTTGTACATTTTTCAATTGAATTTTAGTTCCTGGAAATTTTTTTCCCGCCTCTCTTCTCAAGATGACAACAGTGAAAACGCTAACATGATGTATTCTGGGAATTCACTTTTACTCACCACTTCCGACGCGAATTTGCATGCACACACACACACACACACGCACACACATTTATATATGTATATAAATGTTTACTTTTTTTTAAACATAAAATGAATGTATCTTGCTGGTGCACTAGTGTGAGCGTGCGTACTTGAATAGTCCATCTTATAAGGAAATATAATAACATACTATGTTATCTACGCCCACAGAATGACATTCAAGTTTCAAAGTGACAATCAAATTAATGATTTACATGAATTTATAAACAGCATTATATATATGTGTGTATGTGTGTGTGAGAGAGAAAGAGAGAAAGAAAGAGCGTGTGTTTATATTTGTATGTATACGTGTGTATACATTATCATTCCCAAAACATGCAAATACAGAATTTATTCAGTCATAAATGCACATGTATGTGTGGTATGATACTGAATAGAATTTTTATTTACATATTCATGTATTCGTATTTATTTATTGTATACCTAGGTTGGCATGAATCATTCTGTATTTATGCTCTAGTGCCTACATAAACACACGCATAGATAAACGAGTTATCAAATATATCTTACATACGATCATATACATCGCGTTTTTCTCCTCTTGCAAGATACGCATTCATACGTATGGATCTACATATTTATAAATCATCTATTCAAGATGCTTTAAGCAATGTATTCTTCGTATATTTGAATAACATTCTATAATGTATAAAATATTTTATATGCATACATGCATATAAATGAATACACACACACACACACACACACATATATATATATATATATATATATATATATATACAGAGAAAGAGAGAAAGAGAGACTCATATAACTGTGTGAATGTCTTTGTTTAAGAGAGAATTTTTTATGTAATCTGTTACGAATTTTCGATCAGCTCTGACCATGGAACAAATATATTTTGGAACAATTTGATTATTTCAATAACATTCGGAGAAGATATATATATATATATATATATATATATATATATATATATATATATATATACATATATACTAGCTTAGCAACCTTAAATAGTTGGATTGTTTACGTATGGAAAGAATGTACAAACGTATTTTAGTATAAATACATTTATTGCAAATGAAAAAATGCGATTTATTTCTATGTCGTCTTCCTACAACACTTCATAAATCCGTTTTTTTTTTTGATAACTTTAAAACAATAAGCCTAGAGAATCGGGTAAAAGACGAATTTCTTCTTTAATATGAGAAAAAAATCAGTTTTATTCACGTAATATCAGAGACGACATTATTTGTTTTTTCTCCAACCACAAAGATACCATCGGCTGTTGTCGTAATAATGTAAACGCGAAGATAAAGAAACAAATATGTGTTTTAATGTATGTGAACACAGACACAAGTCTTGTTTTATCACCTATCTTTCCTTCTTTTTTCCTTTAGTGTGACAGAAACCAACAAACAAACCAAAGAACAAAAGTTGACATTGCGTTGTCTAGTCATGTTGGTTTTGGAAAGTTAGTGGTTAGTTGATCTCACCCTTTGACGCTATTCTCTGGCGAGTTTTTAGATTTGTGACACCTCATTCGATATATCCGACGGACCCCTATATTCTTAAGTTTCATGATATGCTTATGTATGTCATATATCCATGATGCTTTTCCCTATACACCACCATGTTGGCTAGCAGAGAGATCTCGAGTGTTCACTGAGCTCAAATCCCGGATCATTCTTGAAAATATTGGGCAATTCATTTGTCTTAAAGTCGCTTCCTACACTTTTTGTTTACTATTAAGTTTCAACTTAGTATAAGTTTATTTGATCTGTTTTTCTTATTACATCAGTCCTCTGACGCTCTTTTCTTTGGGGTTTATCTAGGACTAAGCACAGGCTAGCCCTAATCATTTGGCCAAAGACTGTGATTTTTTTACGAAAGTTAGAACCACTCCAACTGACCAACTGCAACTACCTTCTTTTTTCTCGAATCTTCTAATACTTTTTTCTACTTAATATACTGACGAAAAAAAAAAAAAAAAGGGAAACAGTTTGACTTTAAAGAGCACACGAAAATCTTCAACTCAATGCAAGAACAAGGAATTGACGGAATTATATAAAAGTTATTGAGAATATGACTCTGCAATAACTCGATCTCATAAAGATATAAATAAGATAAATATATGAAAAGGAATGATACAAAAGGATACAATTTCGCCTGAACAATTTACAGCAAGCCTTGAACGCACTCTAAAAATAAACTTACCGAGAAAAAAAAATGAGTGAACGTACATGGAGAATGTATTGAACAATTTACGATTCGCCGTTGACATTGCAATAACACGGGAAAGAAAAGTCGTAAAATATGTTAAGGAATCTCGAAAACACCCATAAGAATAGAATACAGAGATTTAGAAGAGATCAAGGGATACATTTAATTGATAAAGACCACAAAAATGAAATAAAATGACGTTTAAACGATTAGTTAAGAGAACATTCAGTAAACATGTAGATCGAAAAGCACATTGCCTAAATGGTTTGGATTGTTTCTTTTTATGTTCATTTTGAGTCTTGAATTGTATTATTGCAACGACACTATGGCATCATGAATTATAGAATTACATAGCATTTGGTATCAAGAATTGAAATTAAGTAGGAACTTAAAAAAGCACACGCACACACAAAACAAAAATAAAAACAGGCAGATTTCCGTAAAACAAGTTTATTGAAAACAATTTTAAGCCAGATAGATATTGTTGGAGTAAACTGTCAATCAAAAGACACCTGTTTCCTCTGGATGAGGAGCAAAGCCAGCAGGTCACTGAGTTGTTATAAGCAAGTGAAAAACCAGTTTGCTTCGCTTGACATTGGAAATAATTCTGCACTTTTCACAATTTACTTCGATCTTTTTCATGTTGATGGAAGCAAGATCAGTTTAGCTATTTTGGCAAGTTTAATTGACGTCGTCGTCATCATCATCATCATCATCATCATCATCATCATCATCATCATCATCAGTATTTTATCGTCCATCGTTTGACATAGACCCTCTCCAGGATTTGCCACGATTCTCTATCATGGGCATTGCAGAGCCAGTATTTTCTGAATTTATCAAGTTCATCTCCATCTTGTATTCTGTTGGCCTCGGTTTTTAGTGTAATCTCTGGGGATCCATGTTGTGAGTCATGATGTCCATCGGTTGTCTTTTAATCTTGCAACATGGCCTGCTCATTGCCACTTGAGTTTTTAAACAGTTTCCATGATGTCTCGGACTCCTGTTTTCTTCCTTATATACTGTGCTGTCTTATGATCTCTCCATGTAAGGTTGAGCATTATTCTCTCATGCGCGCGTTGCATGCTTCTCAGTTTGTAGGTCTGTCCCTTGGTTTGGTTCCATGTTACAGCTCCATCTGTTCACCTTGACCCATTGATTGAGTGGAAGTTGATGAACCAAAGTACCCGAGGCCCGTGAAGTTGAATCGAAGTCCTGTTGATATGCCGCTAATATTCCTCAAACCCTGAAGACGAAAACTCTGAATTATATGAACTTGCTAAGGCTCGCACTATGAAGAAAACTGAACTATTAGAGTTTAGTAGGGTTGCACGGAGACAAAAATAGAAACACAAGATTTTATCAATTGTAAAATCGGCATTCGGTCTTTTCCATCGATTCCAACTTTGTGACCTGTGCCCTCTTGTCAAGAGGCTTTGACCAAGAACCCAGGAAGTCTCCTTCATATAAAAAAATAATCACAACGTGGCACAGAGACGGCGTCCTGTATCTCATTCATAACGAGAGCAACCCCTCTTCCTTCATCTCTTCAAAACAAACCAATTCCAGAAGATTTTTTGTAGTTCACAACTGCACCACAAACATATAAATAACTACCATTTTTCGCCGTAATTTTTGTGGATTGCAAAAGTGCTTTTGAGAATACTTGTGGAAGCTCAGCGAAATATTCAATTGTGATTTTTTAAAATTAGGATGTAACACATTTGTTCTCATGTTTTTTTTTACTTCCATACTGTCAAATTAATACCACTACACACAGACAGACAGACAGACAGACAGACAGACAGACAAACAGACACACACACACACACACACACACACACACACACACACACTGTATTTCGAAAAAAAGTAACTTGACCAGTGGCCAACTAAAAGTGAAAGTTTACTTACCCCCAAATTATTTGTCTCGACTGATCAAAAAATTTCTATACATCTGAACAATAATCTAAAATACCTGACATATTATTCGCTTCATTCAGTGCATAGTATATCAAAGTATAACAAATAACATAACAAAACTCTGATTAAATGATAATTATGTTAAGTTCATATGTGTACGATGCATTGTGATATAACTTTGCTATCTTTATTATAATTCTATAAGGGTGTCCCATATGGAATGGCTGTTCCTGCTGACATTTGTTTTTATGATTTCGATTTCGACACATTTTGAAATAGAAAATGTCGTTATAGCTATTCAACTAATTATACGACGTTGGCTTTCTTATAAATTTCTAACTTATGATTCACTATGTTAGTTTTAATAAGATAATCCCTTACTCTTGTAGATGTTGTCTTCAAAGAAAATCAGACTATTGTTTTTGTATGTGTTCAAATATGTTTTTCAAGTTCTCAAGGCCAGTAATTTCACATTTGTAATGGGGACTTGCTCAGGAAGAACAGTGCAATGTTGTTTCCACAAATTTCGTCCTGGAGATATGAGCATGGATAATGGCCCTCGGGGGCGCCCTCAACCAGTTGTTGATGATGAGAATTTAAGCGACCCCTTTCATGTGTGGTCATGTGAACAAACTTTGCAAAGAAAAGAAGGGATACGTTAACATCGCATCATTTCAAGTTCGTTCGACCATAAATCTATCAGTTGGATATTTTTTTGAATAAAAAAAACAACACTAAAAATACGGTAAAAATCTTTCTTTTTTAAAAAATTCGACCAGCGGTTGAAAAAAGCAACGAAACATACATGTCTAAGAGAATTGATTTTACTGAGCGAGCGGCCAAGTTGAACCTCATGGACTGCACACACACACACACACACACACACATATATATATATATATATATATATATATATATATATGGATGTGTGTGTATATATATATGGATGTGTGTGTATATATATATAGATCTCTTTTACGTATAAAGCAAAAGTACTGTAGACAGGCATGTTTCGTATAAAAAGCTGGATTTACTCATATGAATAACTGTACGTATACTCATGTGTATACACACATATTTGCATTACCTTTCTCCCCCCATCCTTTTAGATATTTCCATCTTTCTCTCTACATATGTTTGTATGTATGTATGTAAGCATATATTTATGTATGAAGGTTGATCGATAAGTCTGTAGTCTAATGCTTTGTTATTTGCTCGATTTCTATCAGAAATTTTCACTGTATAATGTTAAGCAATGAATTTTGTGCACTGACAAAAAAGGGGCCAGCAACACCTACCAAACTCTCCAGGACTCTATGAGTAAGTTACCAAAATTTTCTTTACGATGTTTCTTTCTGAAAAGAATGTTCTAAAGAATAAAGTTGGAATGGATCAGCTCATTTGCATTGAACAAAATGGCTGCCTTCAACCACCATAAAAAAAAATCATATCTCGTCTGCTTATTGGCCTACGTGAGTACTTCCAAGGTCTGAATCATGTTTTTAGACGTGAAGAAATCAGAAATACACTTTATTCTACCATAAAAGTAATTTATTATGTGAATTTATTCTGAGGAAATATGAAAAAAAAAAATCAAATAATTAGTTTTTTCACAGAAATTCTCTGAAATGTACATTCTGTTTAATGAAGGATAAATTAGTGTGTACTATCAGTTAAATGGGGCAAACATTTCAATTAACATCCAACCATCACAAATTAAGTGTCTATTCACTTTCTGAGTCAAAATCAGAAACATCCGATGTATCCATATCGGCTGCTTTAATTTCTTCTCCATTATCACTTGTCACGGACGCCAGCACACACTGAAAGATCCAGAATTTCATTTCTTGTCTCCCAATCGACACATCTCAGAACTTCAAAAGGATGAATCATGCTTTTCCGACACGAGGAATGAAAAAAAAAATTATTCTGCTATGAAAATAATTTTTAATTCATTATGTGAATTTATTCTGTGGAAATAAAAGAAAAAGAAATCAAATAATTTGTTTTTTTTACACACATTCTCTGAAATGTACATTCTATAAATGGAGGGTAAATTAGTGTGTGCTCTCTGTTAAACTGGGCATGAATCTTAATTAACATCTAACCATCACGAATTAAGTGTCTATTCACTCTCAGAATCAGAATCAGAAACACGAGAATGTATATATCGGCTGTGTCAATTTCATCTTCATTGTATATTTTCGATTCGTGGAAGCACATATCTTTCACACCGTATTGGCTCCAAGTTCTCTGCAACCATAGTTCGTTTCTTGCGATCTGGCAGTTTTGGGAGGCTTTCATTGAATCCCTTCCAGATTCCCATGAGCGTGGGCGTTTTTGTACGTGGGGATAGCCTTTCATGCCCATGGTCTTTGAAGAATCTAGTCAGCCTTTGCAGTCACACTTTGTCTTCAATAGACGTAGATACAGGCTGTCAACTTTGCTGGAACGAGGCTGACCATACAAGCAACATATGAAGTATTCCAATAGTCCTAAGGTGTCTTCCGATATCTCGTTTTCCAAGAACATGTTCGTATGCGAACATTTTCTGCAATGCATTGATTGGCGTTTGCTTGCCAGTACCTTCGCGTTGCCTGTCCTAGTATTGAAGATCATTGTGACCTTCTACTTTTTCTTTCAGTATACGCAGCATACAAGATGGTTCTTGAATCAGTTTCTTCCTAGGCCGATCTCAATTTGCAGAATACTAATCTACACTCAAATGTACTTCTTGAAGTGAGCTCGAAGGCGTTTCCCCGGCAAATCACAATAACCTGAAACAATATAGACAACATTCAATTTCTATATGTTCAAATCTTATCTATAAGCTTCCAATTAGCAATTTTAATTATTATCTTGGTATTGGAGGTACTTGGATCTCTAATGGGTTATTCTGATCCATCTCTGATATACAGCCCAGTCGTGACCAATGCCTGATATGCCAGCACCACCTTCATCAGCCTCACCTCTCATCTCGGTATTTTTCATGAATGTTTTCTCAAAAGTTTTGTCAGCTATGCATCTGTTGCCTGGAACCATGCTCAAGGATTGAGATATACATTGGGGAAATGACGGGTATTTCACTTAGGTCTATCCCCCAAAACGGAAGAAAAGATCTGACATATGTTCTATGCAATAAGCATACAGGAAGAAATCATTTGTATTCCCAGTTTGCGCCAAGGAAAGAACCAGTGATACATGATTCACTTATATTATCCAAAGCCTGCCTGTTTTCCCTGAATGTCATCCCATAGTCTCACAAAATTAAATATATTCCTCAAAGTAATTTGCCAAATCAGTCTCAGCAAGAAGTCTTTAAAGATTATCAGGTGAGGGAGTGTTCACAACATTAAGAACATCTTGTCTTCTGTAAAACCAGAAAATGTTTGTTTCACACTCGGGCTATAGAAATTCAATCAATAGTAGTCGGTGCAAAACATTCCAATATCACTTTGTGATTCGTACGATCCTAATGTACATGTACGCCACACAAAACATCCGGGAGTGATCCAAATGGAATCAAGTCAGCTTTCTGACGAACATCAGAGAGGCCAGAACCGCCCATTTTCTTTCCAGTCACTTTATTGTGATGAGAGGTTCAAATGTGGACAATGTGCCGAGCAAATCTCTCAGGAAAATTCCAAAGAAAGTGGTAGGCCTTCATGTAGACATCCAGGTCATACGTGGAGTAAACATATTCATGGTCAACATCATCAGTTGCCTTCTCTGCACAATGCAAGCATTCTTACGCAGTAGACTACTGACTAATTGGTTGGTAGATGAGTGGGTCGTAATCTATAATGGTCAGGTACCGGTGCTCCAGTGTAGAAGAGAAAACAAATCCAGTCCGACCAGAAACATTTTGATTGATTGACTGCAAATGTTTCAAGACCATCCATGCAATGTCTTCCTTCTTTTCATGGGATTCTTCACTGTCAGGAACAGACGTATTTTCGATATGCATCACTGTGGATTCTTGAGGAGTAACACAACAGTGTGGTAGTGGCTCCTTTGATGGCTGATTCAAAGACCGTTTCCTGTGTCTGTCGGCAGTGAAAAGCTGTGGACGGATGTCTCTATGATTATCTGTCACTACTGGCTGGGTCATCCCGTGATCAGTATATATATAGATCTCTTTCCGGTAAGATCTCTTACAAAATGGCCTAACTTGTCAAATTCTGAGTGGAAGACCGAAGGGCCTTGTTAATTTCTATTAATTTGATATGAAAGCAAGTCAGACATTTTCGGCAGAGCACTATTTATGTCTGCCTCTATATCTAGTGAGAATGAATTGCTTTCCGAATGTCCAAATCTGTTGACCAGTGCCATAAGATTTCTGCCACGAAAAAGACGTTGAACATATGCTTAGGAGGCTTCCCTTGAGTATCAGTCACTGCTTGACGTATATCTTGCTAAATAGGAAGCACCCATGTGTTCAATTTGAAATTTCAGCTTTGACTGTCAGAACGTCAGTTTCCTCAAATAAACCACACTAAGAGGCCATGACATCTCTTCAGAGTTCAGAAATTCTTTTAGAATGACTCTCCTTAAGTGCATTGCACATTTCATTACCATATCCAGAATTATTACCCTGAATACAAACGTGATCGCCTGTTCAATGTGTAGGCATTGTAAACAATGTATGATCAAAAATTTTCAGGGTCATTTTAACTACATAAAGCTA
Source organism: Thysanoteuthis rhombus (assembly GCA_963457665.1). NCBI lineage: Eukaryota > Metazoa > Mollusca > Cephalopoda > Oegopsida > Thysanoteuthidae > Thysanoteuthis > Thysanoteuthis major. The sequence continues at coordinate 31,654,801 of OY735201.1, forward strand.
TATTTTCTGTGTAGAGAAGAGTTTTCTTAATTTTCTATTTGAGATTCTCACCTTTGTACTGACTGTTTGAAAATTTGGTTCTCTCCTCGTAGATTTTCTGCAGGTTTGTAAGATTCACAATCTGTTTATTCTCAATAATGGTTTCATCAATGACCTAGCTGACTTGCTGGAAGGCAAAGGAATGAACCTTTTAAAGTTCAACTTGTTTTTCTTTCTCATTGGTACTTCTCTAGTCAACAGGCTTCTTTAAACAGGCTTTTTCTTCAACAGTTGTGACATCGGGCTTCGCATGCAAATAAAACATAGTCTCTGATTCTTGTTAAGAATGCTTCATTAAGTTTCTGTTCAGCGGTCTACCATCCATCGAACATAAATATTGACAATTTCTCAGTGGTCCAAACACTCTTTTGTTTTATCTTCTCGTGTCTGTCTTTTCTGTAGAGTATGCAAACTGGATTGAAGATGACTTTGTCCATTTTCTCTATATTTTCTCTTCTGTAATTCTAGCAATTTGGTTCATCAAGTGCTTTGCTTTTTGTACAACTCTGTAGACGGTCTAAATTTTTGGTAAATCTCTGATAGCACTATCGATGATATCCATGTTCTGCTGAGTAAGTCTGTGGTATCTGTTGACATACATTGTTTATGAACTGATCGGATGTTGTAGACTGACTGTCTCTTTTTGGCTTTTAATCTTCTGAAATCTTTCACCGGATTTTCAACATTACAAATATACGTGAATGCATTTTCAGAACTGCATTCCAGAAAGTGATTGATGCAAATCTTTCTTTCTTTCGCTGCTGTCAGATTCTGATTTGCTGTGTTCTTTTCTTCTTTACTCTAGAGCCATCACTATTGGGCATGTTCATCTGAAAAAAATCATTGACATTTATTAAGTGCATCGAATTCATGTATTGATATTAAAAGTGAATTTTGAATCTGTATAATATGTTCAACAAGAAAGTAATGCTGTAGTTGTTTGGGTTTTGAAGCCTAAACAGACTCCTACAATTTTCAGTCAAATAGTGAATTAAATAAAATATCATGACAATATTATGTGTATTTTTGAATCGCCCATGTCCGAAAACCATGATGTAGACTTTTAAAGTACTCAGATATGTTAATTAGGAGACGAGATATTAAATAATGGATCCGTCTGGTCTGTGCTGGCGACCATTTTGTTTTTGTGCAAATGAGGTAGTTCCTTCCAACCTGTTTCTTGAATGCATCTTTTTTCCTAACAGATATTTTGGCACCCTACTTAATGAGTTTTGATTGAGGGCAGGTCCACTGTAGGTGTAGATATTACGTTGAAAAATAGATATCTGTTTTGTAAATCACTTTTGTTTTTCATTCTCTAACTATGGACTTATTAATGTAATTACGTATGTATGTATATATGTGTGAGTATGTGTGTGTGTATGTGTTTCTTCTTTCTACCCTTGGTCTTTTATTTGCTTTTGTTTTTCTTTCCGTTTTCATAACTAGCATTTATCGACCAATCCGCTGTTCCTTTGAGATCTTCTTTCGTTTGTAACGAAGCCAATTATTTATATTTGTAACTGTGATGCATACAAGTTTTGTTATCTTTACTTTATCTCTATCTCTTGAATCTAAAATTGATATTAAAAAAATATCATCATCATCATCATCATCATCATCATTATTATTATTATTATAATTATCATTATTATTATATAATTCGGTTGAACGTCACACTGAAACAATATTTCTGATGTCTTTCCTGCCATTCATTTTATCGCTCCACAAGGACGAGCACAATAATATAATCTTTCAAGTCTGGCTTAACACCAAACTAAATGTTGCATGTTGTGACGTCCAGAAATTGACCAGTTCCATTGTTCTTTTGTCGCAGACATCTGTATATTCTTGACTCTTCAACTCTTGGTGCTTTGGGAGTTTCTACGCAGGGGGACATCACCCTGTGCACTAGGCTTTAGTTAATTATTTTAATTGAATCTCATTATGATATTATGATATCGTAGTATAAAAATATAAGCTACATTTAAACCAAGTGTCATTTGAAGTTTCAAGATGAAATCTTAAAACAACCGGATACTATACAGATCTAAGGAAGAATGAAGAACATGTCAGTTAAAACGTTATAATTGTTCTAGTAGGGCTTAGTTACTGATAACATCTGGGTTGTAGGTATGTCTGAAAATGTATGTATCTTTTTATAATTCTTTAGTATATAAATTACATAAATGATTTGAAATTTACTTTTAATAGGCTCAAAACCTTTCGCAGGCTCCAAATCTTTCTCAGACCTTGGGTGATGTGCATAATAATAATAATAATAATAATAATAATAATAATAATAATAATAATAATAATAATAATAATAATAATAATAATAATAATAATAATAATAATAATAATAATAATAATAATAATAATAATAATAATAATAATAATAATAATGATAACAATAATAATAACAACAATAATAATAATAATAATAATAATGATAATAATAATAATAATAATAATGATAATCATAATAATAATGATGATAATAATATGGTCCTGAGTCTAAGGAGGAGAAATTTTTAATTTTATTGACAAGATTGAAGAAGACTCGTCATCAGTGAATAACTGAACAACTGCTGTATCAACATTTACAGTAATGTAAAAAGAATTTCATCAAAGAAGAAGTATAGTCAGAATAAATTCTATTAATGATATCACAGGTTTTTTTTCCTTTGGAAGACTTCTAAAATTGAGTAAAAAAAATCCAGAAAAACATCAAGATTCTGGAGAATCTAGATATTATCAATAAACCTGTTAGAATAAGGCCCCCAAAGGTCAGAAAAGCATTTTTTCCCAAAAGAAACCAAAACATTTTAAAAAAGGGTTAGTGAAGTACTGGTGCCAATCTCTAAATCTGTTGAAAAAAAAAAGGGTATGGTCATTGGCACTGGAACATATAGTCAAATTGATAAACCCGTCAAAATGCAGCCCCGGGAAGGCCAAACATTTTTTCCCCAAATCAAAAAACAAACAAACAAATAACAAAAACAACAAAATGCAAAAAAAAAAAAAAAAAAAAAAAAAACAACAACAAAAAACAACAACAGATTTTTAGAATGGATCTAGCGGAGTACTGATGCCAACTTTCAAGTCTGTAGACAAAACGGTAGGGCCAAGAGCACTGGAACAAATAAACAAACACACGCACATACAAACACTCATATAAAGAAAGGATAGAACCTTTGCCATCTTTGGTCGCTGCCGTTATTCAATACTAACCCTTCGTCATCTTTGATAGCTACAGCTGTTCAATATTGTTTATTTATATAAATACTTGAATTTTTCTCATTCATTATCGACAAATCTGGGCCACCACGCAAATTTTTTAAAGGTATTTCTGTGAACATTTGATTACAGTCATGGTAATACTTTTGAAATATTATCATGTTGTAACCAACTAATAACGGGCTCTCCATTAGTAAGGGAAGGATCGCGGCTTGAAACACCCTGTCAGTCAAGGGTTCATAATTATAGCTTTTTGGCTTTTTAGAATCCATCCTCTTAAACCAGTATGGGGGTTGGGGATGTTGAAGTTATCCAAATCAACAAACATGAAGATATCAGTGGAATAGCCTATCTCACTTGTTCTGAAAATGTAGCGTGATTTAGTGCAACTCAAAAGTTACAGGAAGTTGATCTTGAAAAACATTTCTTAACCCAACGCTTAATTGCCACCATCTCCTTCGAAGCAGTCCTCTCGTGGGCCAGCATACTAAGTCACAAAAGAACTGCTTACCAAGAGAAGCGACAGAAAGTTCCTGCTACGGTTTGAGTGCACTGTTGAAACTCCACGACAACCGAGTTTTACTTGTAAGCAATATAGATCTAAAACATTGTTCTGAAAATGCTTACGGTAAAATAATAAAGAGACAGGGTGGTGCGAATGATTCCCTCACTGAAGAACTTATGCTGGCACAAGGCCACTCCTGCGGAGCACCTAAATCTCATGTGAACCCCCTAGATCGAGTCTAGTTTGTGAACCATAGATCTATGGCTGTCGTCCATTTGTGTGTACTATTGCATAGGAATTTGCGTCACATGTTTACGAGTTGGATTATTTTATGTGTATGCGTGTACGTATGTATGTATATGTGTATGTGTATGTATGTGTGTGTGCGTGTCCTTGTTAGCTTGCCAACATGTACGTATTGTACCACCCAACCTCTTTGAATAATTTTCTGGCAGACTCGTCAGGTATTTGTCATTCTATTCATCCGTAAGCCATTTTTATCTTCTGCTCTCCCCCTCCTTGACCTTCTTCCATTTCCTACACCCTTTTCCTCTTCTCTTTTTGTCTCCTTCCCAACCTCGCTTTCCTTTCCCGCCACTGCGACGACCGACGGCAGCCATCTTGCCTTCATTTCGCGTTTGCTCTTTCCTTATTTCTCATCCAAACCCCGGCCCTTTATTATAATCATCATCATTATTATTATTATTATTATTATTATTATTATTATTATTATTATTATTATCATAAGTTTGATAATGATTATCTGCCAGAGATTCTATTGCTGATCCACCATCCAACTAACCACCCTACAACTTCACCATAATTAATAACGACTCAATTTGCCAAGATACTCAATCACGTGACATTTCTTCCCTTTTCCTTCCTCCGAATCACTTCACCCTGATCATTACACTCCCTCTCTCCCGTGACTGCTGTCAAGTATCACCCACTCTCTTCAGTACTTTGTTTCCTTTCTATCATTTTCTTCTTATTCCTCTTTCTCTTTTTCACTCTTTCGTCCTCGCTTTTTTTCCCCTCTTCTTCTTATCAGATAATCATCTTCCTTTCCGTATTGCATTTTACCTCGTCTCCTCCTTCTTGCATCCGACTCAATTCTACTAATTTCTTTTCCTCAATGTTCCGTTTCTAAATGGCTATTGGCGTGACGTCGTAGACGGCGTGGTCATTTCTCAATCATAATCCTATATATATATATATACGTATATGTTGGCATATATATACGTACATGGTATATATATATATATATATATATATATATATATATATATATATATATATATATATATATATACGTATATGTTGGCATATATACACGTACATGCTGGTGTGTGTGTGTGTGTATATATATATATATATATATACGTATATGTTGGTATATATATATATATATATATGTTGGCATATGTATACATGTACGTACATGTTGGTATATATATATATATATATATATATATATATATATATATATATATATATATATATACGTATATGTTAGCATATATATATATATATATATATATATATATATATATATATATATATATATATATTCTAAGAAGCTTTACAACTTTGAACACTTGAGATGTGAAAGCTCTATCGGAACACACGGTCTAAAATGGTTAAATTACCGTTGTGCTTTCCAATTTCATATTTGATTGAATATGGTTTTAGTGAAGTTAATAAGATACGGACAAAGCAAAGAAGTAGAACTAATACATACGTGCGAGGAGCCATAAGACTAAAATTTCATTCCAAATACCGAGAATTTATCAACCAAGAATCAAGTTCAAAAGTCATATTGAATAATCGATCCAAGTAAAATATCATTTTGTATCATTAAGAATGTTGAGCGAAATAATTGCTATGAAAAATGAAAAAAGGGTGAATAGGGATTTTTTGGGGGGGGGGAAAGCCTTGTTTAAATGCTGACCGATGTTCCTTCCTATGAGTACACACAGAAACAATATTTATTGCTCCAAAATTTTATCAAAATTTTCTAAAAGCTGATCTACAGTCGGCAGATAGTACAAACAATGAAAGACTGAGTCAACTCCAATCATACCTTTGAGGTTTCACTTGCACTGTACGAATATCTGCAATGGCAACTTGTAATAACGTAATACAGATACTATATTCATATTGTGTTATATTGGTCGTGTACGTCTTATTATAAGCGTATATTTTCATTATAAGTTGTCATATATACGCAGCTTATACATGTATATTTGCGTATGTGTGCGTTCCGGTGTTTTATGAAAAAATATATAAATGGAATTTATGTTCGAATATACTTATATTATGGTTATGTTCTTTATGGTTACTGCTGTATAATATCGAATTCAGATACAAGTATTCATTTTATGCATCTGCTTGTTTATTTTAGTATATGCTTGCACACATACACACACATACATATATATGTATATAATCATATGTTTTCAT
>OY735201.1:31661247-31898747 GCA_963457665.1 Thysanoteuthis rhombus
GACCTGTTTAGTTTCAGAGACATGGTTTTGTTTTCCAGAAAAAGGGCATTTTTGAAAGCAAGACAATGGAGTCATTGCTTGCCCCAGGTATCAGCAATACGAGCAATCACTCAGAGCACCAAATTTTAGGGGTGCTTGTCATAGGTCTGAGATAGTTGGGATTCCGAATAAAAATTTGAAAATGAAGGAATTGAACAGAATAAAAGAGTGAAAAAAAACAACAAAATTCTCACATGGGAAGTCAGATTTTTCAGAAATATCTGAAGACAAACATTCCCGATTTAGGCGAAACCAATAGAAACAATCGACAAATGAAATGCTCGTAACCGATATCAAATTCCGTCCGACTTAACTGCAAATCGATGTTCAACTTATCTGGGGTGCCAGGGACCCCAGGGCCTAAACTGAATGACGTATTCTCGATTTTCGAAAGATCTTTTGGGGAAAACAGAAGGAACATTGAATCAATGGTGGCAAAGGGTTCTATACTTTTAAAAAAATATTTGCGTGAATATGTTTGTGTTCCAGCATTCCTGTCTCTATCATTTTGTCATCAGATTTTAAAATTGGCATCAGTACCCCACTAAACTCCTTCTAAGAGCATGCTTTTTAATTCCTGGAAATTTTTTTATTTTTTCATTTCTTTGTGGACTTTATTTTGATATGATTAATGTTGATGTTTTTCAACTCTATTCTTGATGCTTTCCAGTGGAAAAATCCAATGGTGTCATTAATAAAATATTCATTGTTTGATTGATTTTTTCTACAAGACTTTGAATTTTGACGCCATGAATGTTTAATTATTGACTGTGATGGCGAGTTTTATTTATATTTGGAAATAAATTGCACAGGGGTTTAAAACTGTTTTTTTTTAATTTTTGCATCTTTTCCTGTTTCATTTTATCCGATGTATATATTTTTACCTTCCATGCGCTCGGGGAACAGGTGCAAGCTTACAATTATATATTTATATATATATATATATATATATATATATATATATATATATATATATATATATATATATATATGTTATATATATATATATATAATTTGATATAAATTAAGAATACAATGCCTACACTACTTTCTGCTAATTCATAATTTGTAACTACCAACAATAGTATCTCCACCAAAAGAAGCAAAAAACATAATAAGTAATGACCAGCCACTAAACAAAGAAAAAAAAAAAAGATAAGACGGATAAATAAAATAAGAGGAAGATCCTACACCCTAGAAAAACTGATATATTCGCCCGGAGAAGCCAAATCAGGACAGAAAAAATGACTGTGCTTGAGTAATGAATCCTTTACTTAATCATATATATATGTAGAATTTCATGAGTAGCACACTACAACTTGACCTATTGTTTCAATGCAATTGTTTATAATTAAGTGTACCAAAAACGCAGGATTTTATGAATAAATGAATGGCTTGGCCGTGCGAAGAAAGATTTTTGGATGGGTTTTCCACAGCAGTCGGGCCATATACATATATATATATATATATATATATATATATATGTATGTATACACAGTATATGTGGTACAAATCAGGCTAGCAGTATAACATAATATAATAACATATCAATAATATAAAGCCACTTCTGAAATGTATTGGATTTATTTCATAGAGTGCTCGATACATACAACATTTTACTCATGGAGTTGTTTTAGAGTAGAGCTGGAAATTAATATTAAGCTGTGGTACAACTGGAAACTACACCAAATGAACCACAAGCCAACAGTTAAGTAGAATATCCTCAGACAATCCAATACATGCCAAAATTTAGAAAATTCATGCAATCTCTGCCTTAATGAAAAATTTGAAATTCCAAATTTCACAAGAATCACAAAAATCCCCAAAGAACACCTACTAAATAGAAAAAATGAGAACATAATACAGAGCAGACACCGCTCTAAATTTCTCTTAATCAACATGAAACAACACCAATAAATCATAAAGTAAAGTAGACAATTCGTCCCAATGTCCATCATCACAAAAACTTTCCATCACCATCACCTTCAAACATACCTCACATATCATACCCAAACATTTTATAAATAAAGCATCAAGATTAATACTACCCACTAGAGCTACAAAAGGCACCAACAGGGGCAATAAAACCCAATGCTAAGATACCTAGGTCAAAATAGAAATTACTCCCAGACCACTACTAAGCATCATTGCAGGAATGACCCCTATATGGAGTTCAAACCCCTTTGACAAAACTACCACACCGACAACATTCTCACCAAATTCCCAATAAATAGACCCCAAAAAACATAGACAATCATTCGCCTGAAGAGGCCCAGAGAGGGCTGAAACATGAGCTAGTTTGTGTAGCGAGTCCACAACCTACTATATATATATATATATATATATATATATATATATATATATATATATATATATATATATATATATATATATATATATATATATATATATATATATTATCATTAAGACTAAAAACTTCCCAGTTCTTTCGAATGGGTGAATTTCAGGGCAAGAAAAAAAAAAAAAAAAAAGACGAACAAAATTTTGACCATTTCTATAAGAACTGAGTAATACATAAGAGTATGTGATTCACGTATGGCCGGTTAGAAAAATTCGGTGTCAATTTTGTGCATGATTATCTGCCAGTCACCATGTAGAACTTAGGGGCCCTGATCGATTACTTCTGGGTCCACCCACCAATCAATTAGGTGACAAAGAATGCTATCATTAAGTTTCAGTTTGTGCCATAGAAGTTGTTCATGAAGTATCAGGTCATTATCAATTTGTCAATATATTATCAATATAAGTTAGTCAAAATGTTTGATCGATTTATTAAGTGAAAACAATATTTTTGTTTTTTTCAAAATTAAACCTTCCTAACGCCATGGGAGTGTTAGTGACAGAATGAGGCAGTTGTATGTATAATATAATTTCATTTTAATGTCTTTAAATGAGAATTTTTTAAAAAATATTAAAAAAATCCATAAAAACGATTTTGCTGTAAAAATACATCGAAAATCTGACCTTTGTGTCATTTGTCAGAATTTATTGCAATTGTTACTGACCGAATAAGGTAATTGTATGTGTAACTAGCCCACCCGTATCGTCAAAATTAACTGTAAGTCATCAGGCTACTGATGTCTGCGTTGGAAGTTCCCTTTAATCCTTCATATCAGCTTCCTTCAAGCGTGACAGTACACAAATTAATAAACATATAGATAAAAAAAAAACAGAAACAACGGTAACTATTACATGTCTGGCTTAAACATGTAAGAAACAGGATTTTGAGTTTCCTTGAAAATCAGAGAAAAACAGTTTTAATCCTAGTTCCTGGCCTATTGTGTTATTGTGGCTTGTGTCAACTCCGCTGAAAAAAGTGCCGACCTTAAAACCTCTCTGTAACACATAAAAATGCCAGAAAACGCTCAAAGAATTGGCTAATTAGAGTAATGCTAGAGCAAGTATTGATCTTCCGAAACTTGAAAAGATCAAGACAGTGGATATAGTGTCTGTGACTTGCCGCAAAACTTGATTTAAAATGATAAAATAACGCAATCGAAATTCATTAAGAAATATAGATATGAAATAGAAAAAAACGTTTCAAATGATTGCCGCTAGGAACTGCCATTTACAATATGAATAAATAACATGTACTTTATGTTTCTTATGGGTGTCCATAGATTAATACTAATAACAAATGTTCCCATGATGTATTCCTATACTAATGCCTCTAATCCCTGTTTGTGTCTTCTACCTCGAGTACTGATTCTCGTAGTACCAGTATCGTTCGTTGCTGGTCGTGTAATCATCGGCTAATTCAGAAATGTGGTGGTCATTGCATATCGGGATCAAGGAGGGAATATTATCGTTGTTTCTCTCTCGTTGGTGCACTGGAAAAAAATCGATCAAACAGCTCAATCAATTCGGATTCAATTTAATAATTGCTACCGCCATTTAATCTGGCATCCTTTGGTCTACAAAAAATGGCCGCGGTTATGGCTGGAGTAATTTCCGCTTTTAGCGTTTATTTTGCAAAATGCAATTCTGTCCCGATTACTCCATCTTTGTTTATTTGGAACAGTAAAAAATAGAACTGAGCACACAGACACAGACACACATACACACACACACACACACACACACACACACAGACGTACACATTTTCGTGCAGAAGAAGAAAGAAGAAAAAGAAGAAGGAGGAGGGGAAGAAATGGAGAGAAAAAGTAGAAGATTAAAACTTCCTATAAACGGTAATGTATACAAAGAGAGACGAGATAAATAAAATGGAACGATGTAGCGAACAGTCAATTGGTTAAATTCGACTGGGATATTGGGTGCCTCACTTTGGGATATGGGGTGTCTTGCCATAGAATATCATTTAGCAAGCTAATCTCACAGGCCATTGATATTGTAATGAAATCAATCCTCTTTGAGTACACTTATGGCTATGTGTCAGGCTAAACAGCTTAGTGCATAAACACTCATACATACACACACACACACACACACATGAACACACACACACTGTGTTTACTAAAGGTTTTATTTTTGTCAGATGGCATTGGAGCGTTAAGTTTTAATTATTTTTATTCAAAAAGATCGCTTTTAAATGTTTTGTGGCTGACGTTGAATCAGTTTGCATTTGATCGAAATCGACGCATATTTGTTTATTGATTCTAACATTGGCGATAGAAGGGAATAAATCACATTTTCACTGCTTTTTTTCATTTCAATAAAGGAAAAAACCCAACTCAGATGTCCCTCCCCCCAAATATTTTTTACAGTTTATGTGAAAGGTAAAACGAATGATTGAACGTGTTAGAAGTTGTTTCCGAAGTTCAGGACCGGAGATTTCTCGCAGAATGTTTCACGGTCGGTTAGGTCAGTTGAGGTTAATAGCAATCTAGAATAAGAATCAACGTTATACGACACAAAAAATTATCCAAATCAAGGATTGAAAATCATTTGCCTAATCTTAGTTATGGTTGGAACTTCAATGAATGGGTTCCGCATGAGTTGAGCTAAAAAAAAAAACCCTACTTGACCGAATATTTCTGAGCCATTTGCTACTTGGGTTTAACGAAAATTACCTTTGTTTTACCCGTTTCCCTTGTAAAGTGTGATGGGTGATGGAAAGTAGATACTTTGAATCAACGGTGAACACAAGATGTCATGGGTTAAGGGGATAAACCACCAACTGAGTGTACCAAGGCTGCGGCTCATTTAAAGAATGTGAGACTGTGTGTGTATAGTAGGATTGGACAGGACTCAATGATTTTCTTCTGAACAAGCAAGTGATTGATTCGAACAAATATTGCTATCATTTATGGGAAGATGGAATTATGAAGTAGCCCGAAAGATAACAGAAGATAGTGGAACAAAATAGTCAATATGTTGTACGTTGATAATTTTAATTGAAAGTGACAAGATTTCTGAACTGTCACTATCTTTACCTCTCAATGAAAGTGCCAACATCTCTTGACTGTCATATGTCTTTATTCCTCAATATTCTATGAAAGTGTCAACAATTCTGAAATGTCATATACCTTTATTTTTTCTGAATAAAAATGACAACGTCCTTTAACTGCTTTATATCTGTCTTCATTTCTCAATAAAAGTGAAAACGTCAATGAACTGTCATATATCTGTCTTTATTTCTCAATAGAAGTGTCAACATCTCTTAAGTGTCATATATCTGTCATCTTAATAGCTGTCAATATCTACACTTCTCAATAAAAGTGGCAACATATCTCAAGTTTCATGTATGTTTTTATTTCTCAATAAAAGTGGCGACCAGTCTGTCATATATTAGTCATCTCAATAAAAGCGGAAACTTCTCTTAACTGTCATCTCAATAAAAGTGATAACGTTTCTTGACTGTCATATATCTGTCTTTATTTCTCAATAAGTGTGACATATTTTGACTGATATATTTGCCTTTATTTCTCAATAATAGTGATTACATATCGTAACTGACACATGTCCATCTTTATTTCCCAATAAGAGTGACGACAATCCTCAACTGTCATATATCTGTCTTCGTTTCTCAATAAAAGTGACATTTCTCAACAGTCATATATGTGTTTTTATTTCTCAATAAAAGTGGCAACATCTCTTAATTGTCATATATTTGTCAATTTCTCAATAAAAGTGATTAAATATCGTAACTGGCATATATCTGCCTTTATTTCTCAATAAGTGTGACATCTCCCAACGGTCACACATTTCTCTTTTTTTCGCAATGAAAGCAACATTTCTTGACGGTTAAATATCCGTCTTTATTTCTCTATAAAAGTGATTACATTTCTTGACTGTCATATATTTGTCTTTATTTCCGAATTAGAGTGCCAACATCTCTCAACTGTCGTATATCTATCTTTATTTCTCAATATAAGCCATAATGTTTCTTAACTGACCTCATTACTTGCAATTAGCGTTAGTCCATATTTCAAACGTATCTTTCAATTTGCAACACGCTCGCATCGAATCTAATTCACTTCTCTTACATTTTTCTCACGATTCGTTGTCTATCAATTATTCAAATACGACGTAAATAGACTTTTCAAATATCATAATTTGTTCATTTTAGATGTGCTACAAGCTGTAGTATCGATTCCGTCTCTGACTGACAGGATGACAAAACAAAAGGAAAGTAAGATCCCTTGAAATGCAATCTCAAATATAATGTGACCCTCACTTGTTATAAATAAAAATCAGTAATCTATCAATACATAGTATCATTATTTTTTTCATACTTATATGAGTTTCGAAATAAACATGAGTGATTTAAATTAGAATAATTATCATTGATCATGGATTTAAGCGATTAGAGAAAAACAATTTCGTAAAATTAGGACATTTTGTTTGTTCGTGAAGCAAACGAATGCATTTCATGAAGGATAGAATATATATAACAGATCACCAAATGCACTTTCTTTGATCAATTCATTATTTAAAAAGTCTATTTTATGATTTTGTCTTTTTATCAAAATGTTCCTGGGTTTTTTCCTTTGATAATCATTATTTGTTTTTTTAAACTAACAACTCATCATTTTTTCTTCAACTGAAACGAGCTCTATCATCAGAATCGTGTTAAAATATTCTTATATCCACTAAAAGATTTCTCCTATACCTTTTTAGGCCTAACTGAATCTATTTTCTTCTGCTCATAACCAAAGATCATAATTTCCTTCTACCATTTGGTGTCTCTCTTGTTCAACTGATTCTTGGCTATTCTATTGGTGAAGTGAGACTGACTTCCATATCTGGGCGTGTTAACTTCACCTGTTTCGTCTTCCTTTCTTCTGTGTCTGCTGTAATGCTGCTGTGTTGTGGCTCAAAAAATCTATTATATATACATATATATGTATATATATAAAATCCTTGCATTTTTGTATATTCAGTGGTAAAAAGTATTACCAATTGGGTGGGAAATAGAGAAAGACATGTTAAATGAACATACTTTTGACGGAATGGGCTTTTGAAAAGAGGAGTTTTTAAAGGAATAGTCCCTTGAAAGAATTTATGAGATATACACTGTGCAATTATGGGATGACGTTCAAGGGTTTTTTTTATAATTTTGTTTTTTCATTCATTCCTTTTTAATTTATTCATTGTTTATTCATTCATTCATTATTGATAAAAAAGCAGTAAGGGAAAGGGTTGGAGCAGGCTCGGAATGCCACACAAGACTTAAGCACCCTGATATAAACTGGGAAGAGAAGCCTGCTTAATAAAGGGAGAGGTTTAAGCGTTGATCCAGCACCTCAACCCCCGTGAAAACGTAATATTGCAAAAAGAAACAATGAATAACACCATTGCCCATTTTGCCTTGTTGTATGGAAGCACTTATTATTGACATTAATATACAAGTTTTATGGTCGATTGGCCGGGGCGTAATGTTTAAAACCAGAGCAACACGTAAAATGCATTCAGTCGTCTGAAAAATTCTTTGAACGCAATGGCCGATTTTCTCTTCTAGCGACTGTTTCAAGTGTTATCTTCTAAAATGAATGTAGAATGTCTGTATTTCACCTTATTTTGGTCTTTTGCATAATTAAAATAGTTTGCCAGTTCGAAGAGAAAAATAAATGAAAAAATCAATTTATTATGCATGAATAAACGTCACCATTACACAAAATAGAACCATCTCTAAAATTGGAGATAAATCCACGGAGTTGCTTCCCTTGGATCATTCAAAGTATCCAGAGTTATCTAACTTGCATATCAACTTTCTTTACAGTTACTTCCCTTTAATTTTTTACCTGATGATAAATAGTGTCTATAAAGTCTACGTGAAAAAGGAAAGAGTTAAGTAAACTCACCAGAATTGTTGACTGTATTGGTTCTACTATCGAAAGAGCAGTTAACCACACACGACTCAGTATAGAAACATTAATTATGGTGGACAGAAAATGCATAACTGACAAAAAGACAATAAATGCTTTTGAAACCTTAAAAACAACAACCAATAATGGAAAGACAAACGACTTCATGGAGAACTCGGGAGACAAACAAAATGGAAGCACAAAGGATACTTAAAAAAGGAAACGGAATCACTAGGAATAGTGTAACCTAAGAACAAGTGAATTATAGGACAAATAAAAACTGTTAATAATATAATATAACGAGAAAACTGTTTATTATAACGCTGATAATGTTATCAAATGATTAATGTTATCAAAATCAGTTGGTTCCAAACAATTTATTTAAAAAGAGTTAAAAAATATGATTTATTCCCGGACCTAGCTATGGTCCTAAGGTGCTATGAGGACGTTGTCACTTGATTGACAGTATTTTCCATAATATGTTGGTTGTTCTGAGTCAGGCGATCTTCTGGACAGCGTAGATGTTGATCATATTTTAGACATGGTTGGTATTCTTTCTGTTCTTTATATGAGCATCGATACCAGCAAAGCAGCAACCATTAGGGTCACATCGAATAAACAACATAATGCCATTCGTGTTTCATTGGGAATATTAGGGGATGATTAAAAAAATGAATGAAAAAAAAACAAAAAAAAACCGAAAATGGAGTGAGAAGAGAAGGAAAGATTTTTTTTTAAAAATCCCAGTCCTAAAGAATGGAAAAGATGAAATTTTTCGGGAACTTGAAATTAGTACGGACCGTTCTATTCAGGCCAGGATCAACACCCAGCAATGATCCCCAGACAACTGGTGTGAAAAGCAAAATAATAATAATAATAATAATGATAATAATAATAATTATGATAATAATGATAATAAACTTGCCAACAGCATTTCTAGAGAGCCTAGCATATATGAGACACAGAAAAAGGCTCTTACCTTAACTGCACACATTATTAGAAACTTCTTGTTTAAGTGATTGTATATACTGCACTCAGCATACATTACTTTATGCATATATCGAAGTATGTCTGGGAAAATGTTGGAATGTCTGTATGTATGGAAGTCGTTTCCTCCTCCCTTTCCCTCTTTTTTCTTTCTTTCTCCAATTCTTGAATAGTTATAACCAACAAGGTTACGAGACTTGGGTCTCTACTTAAGACCCGGCTGGTGACTTACATAAACTGAAATCAAAGCCAACAACATCAACAACAAGAACCAGCCATATCTATCAGTATATATTGAAATGAATACTTTGTTAACTTTGGAGAATAAGATGACAAAGATATACCGAGTTCTGTTGGAGAATCGTTGGAGATATCCCAATCACCCTTTTAGCCGTATGGTCATAGTCACGTCAAACAGGCTTCTTATGTATGATTGGTTTCTGTCGAGCTTGATAATAGGTGTAACTAATTTGGCTGATATTGCTTGGGTAGGTAAGGTAAGTCTAGGGAATATGATTAATCAAAGTGCTCAATCACCCTTTACCATCACTGCCTAGAATTGTGGGATACCAGTGATACGACCTCAGTGAATATATCAGATGCTGTGATATGAAAAAATGGATGTATAGCTTCCCCAAACATCATTTGTGCAAAATGAGCACAAACAGGATAGGTTCGCCGAATCTTTTTTTGCCCTGCTGATAACTGATATGTCACTTTTCACCTTGTAGAGAAAAATAAAAAACACGACAACAGGTATGAAACTGTTTATTGTCATTTCATCGAAGACATTATTTAAAATCTGAGTTTGAAGACACGCCAGGAATTCTTGGTTTAGAGGAAAAAAAACAAGCTGAATAATGAAAAAATCTGTCAGAGAGAGAGAGAGAGAGAGAGAGAGAGAGAGAGAGAGAGAGAGAGACAGAGGGGGGGGAGGGAAGGATATTTAATCTATCGATGCTATCAAGCATATCACAGCTTAGCATTTGTGAGCTATTTGTGATCGTCTTCGTAGTTAGAGGTGTAACATATCAGTGTGTAAAAACGGAGTTACTTCCCTTGGCCCTTCAATTCGATAGAGCGCGGTTACCTCGAACCGTGCAACAGAAAAATAATTCGTATAACAGCATAACACACACACACACACACACACACACACACACACACACACACACACACACACACACTTTTAATATGAAAATTTGAATAAACAGAATATGTTAATAACCCACTGCATCCAATGCACTTGTATTATGACTATAGGACCGTCCGGCGAAGTTTGACATGGACATCTATGGCTAAATCGCAGTGGCCACTAGTCCTCCAAATGTCAGTGTTAATCATGTGTCTTATATTCTTATATGCCATTTGATACAATACATATATATATATATATATATATATATATATATATATATATATATATATATATATATATATATATATATATATATATATATATATTTCGACTTGTGTGTGTGAGTGGGTGAATTGGTATCAAGTCTCGATGTATATAATACTCGAGTTTGTAAATCATCAGAAGCAACTATTGTGTGCGTGTGTGTGTCTGTGTGTCTGTGTGTTTTGCGTGCGTTTGCTCATGTGTACTTAAAAAAAGACAAACATGTTGTTTCTCTAAAAAGAACATTCTAACATTGATATGAAATTCGCTGGCTATCAAAACAATTTCAGCAGAAAAAAAAAATCAAACCGTCAAATGGGAAACACGCCTTGGATCCCAATCCGGGAAAAATAAAGTTCATATGAGTACGTTTCAAAACAAATCCAGATTAGATCGAAATTCTCAGAGTCCCAAGTGGGACAGAACTGAACTGTCGTCGATAACTTCCAATCTTGGGCCTTGGATTCACGTCGTATGGTTGAAAATCATTTTTTTGCGTTGTTTCATCTCGAAATTTTCCGCTCCGCAGAAAAGCTCGTCGTTTCAACTGAAAAAAAATATCAATTTTTTAAATCTGAAATCATAAGTACGTATAAGCCATATTTCATAGACGAACGACACCCCGATCGAGTTTCAATTTCGAGTGAAAAGATACATTATCCCGTGTTTACCATTTTGTGTACAACTACGTATAACAATTATGTTTCCATAAATAATACACATCTAGAATATCATTTCACAATTTTTAAAAGAAGTGCTGATAATACGTGTAGAAATACGGTGATAATTACTGATGTGTTTTCATTCATTTATTTACTTGTTTTCCGTCATCCCTTCTTGTAAAGCGAAGTTACCTCCCTTGACTTTTACCACTATCTGTCTAAACAATGTGGTTTGTCGTAAAAAAAGAAAAAAAAAAGAAAGTGTTTCTTTCAATCATGGTTTTAGATCCGCTCGTATTTGCATTTCTATCTATTTACTTGTTTTCCGTTTTGCTTTAAAGTATAAGATGGGGAAATTCCATTGAATGGTTTGTTACACGAGGCAGGTCCTGTTTAATGATTTTGTATTCAAAAGTATGCTAATATGGATCATTCTATTCAGGCCAGGTCTGAGTAAATATGATATAAGTAAAAGCATCTGAGTGAATATCATATGTGTAAAAGTTACAGTTTAATAAACTATAAACTTTTTTTTTAATCAATCATATAAACAAGCAATATATCTTTCACATTGTAAGAAGTCCGTCTAGAAAGTAATGAGACTGCTTCTGTAAAAATATCTATTACTAACTTGATCACGATTCAATATTTTAATTCCCCCAAAATAGTTCCCTTGTGAAGCCACGTACCAACAAAGCGGTGTTCCCAACCCTTGGAAGTCTTCAACTGACTCTGCTTTCATTTGGTTCGTCACGACCTGTTGGATGTTCTAAACAGTTTCCCAAATGGTGATCACGGATTAAGGTTTTGATTGGAAAATAAATTACCCAGATTCCTTCAAACATGTCACCACAGGCGACAAATCATGGAACAAACTCAACTCATTACAACTTAAGAAAACAAAGATGAGCAAATCCAAAATCAAACCAATTCTCATTTAGTATATCTCAGAATTTTTGAGATGAGGTATTATTATTATTAATCTACCAGATGATACCTGACGAAGGCCGTAGAGTGCAACAACCAAGATGAGGATGGTCCGAATATCAATAGAAACAATTCTCTTTTGTTTTTTTGCTTTTTTTCAGGATATTGTTCATAAGGAATGGTTTCCAGGACAGATAGTCAACCAAATTTACTACTGTCGGGTCTTCGAATGAATCAGAAAACGGTTTATTTATGTCTGGAGTCAGATTGCTGACTCTTAGAGGTTCCATCACGACAATGCCATCCTATCACACCACACCCTCTGTGAACGAATTTTGGGCAAAAAGGAATATTCCCGTTTCTATAGCCCCTTTACTCTCCTTAGTCCTGTTTCACAAGACTATTTCATGTTTCCAGAAATCGAAACCCAAATCCGTGGTCACCATTTGGGAACTTTCGAGAACATCAAACAGGTTGTAACGAACTAACAACAAGAAGTGTCAATTGAAAACTCTCAGCACTGTTATATGAATGAATGCTTAAACAAAAGAAGTCTCATTACTTGTTATGCATATGACGTGTTATATGGGTAAAATGGATGATATTAATTAGTAAAACTGTCACACAAGTTTTCAAGATTTTATAAGATCCCAGGGGATTTGCACTAATCAATAGTTCTCAGTCTTGTTGTAACACAGTTTGTCGCCTTCTCCGCGCAAGTATACTCAACACCGGAATTAGGACGTCGACTTCTAGGTGCACAATTGCTAGACGCAAGTAAAACGACATACGGTTACTTACAAGGACCAACGAAAATAAACTATGAAATTGAAACAATATTTTGAGATGCAAAAATTTCAATCATTTTCCAAGTTGAATCATTATGATGAATTGATTTGCTGTAGTAGTCCAATTCATAATTCATTTATGTTTTTTGGAACCAACCGTGGAGTTAAAATGATTTACAATAAAAATTCAAAGTATCTTAAGTTCGCAGTATGCTTGAATAAGTTCGTGAACAAATCTTAGAACCGTTTATTGGAATATCAAAATCATCTTCTATTTCGCAGTATGTTGAATGAGTTTGCAAACAAATTACAAAGCCGATTCTTACAAAATATCATTTTTACTTTACAGCAAATAAGAACGAATTATAAAATAAATTATCTGTAACTATGAGAAGACCAATCATTCCAACATTTTTGTTTTCATTCTAAGTTCAGCATATGAAGAAATCAAAACCGTCTCAGAAGTAACGAATCATTTTCTAGAACCTTACACACACATATGTATATATGGCAACGTGAGTATTCACTTTCCTGAATCTGATTCGCCCACTCTCTTATCGCTCCTCTTCCATTGACTGATAAATCATTTCCCTTAGTCATCACAATACCGTGGGTGTCTATAACTAGTATTCTTGAAGATGATATCATAAGTTAGCTTGCATGCAATCGGAGATTAAAACCGAAACAATGGATTTAATACTCACATGGATGAACAATCAATAGAAGTGACACGAAAAACGAGTCACGTTTGTTGTTATACTTACTGATCCATTATCATCATCATCGAATACGTTTTTTGAGTAATCTACGCAAGTAAGCCCCATGTTCAAAGAAATGATGTGTGGCAAAAAATAAAATATTATTTGGAAGAAACAAATAGAGCAAATAAAAACCGAGGATGAACGAGATGAGAATTTGAAGTGAAAACAGTTATTTGAGCCTTTGCGATAGTAAGAGTAACGCCATGTTGAAGTGGCTACTCTATCGGTTGCAGGTTCGATTTTTACAGCAGCCCCATTTTTCTCTAATTCCTTATTCTATTTATGCTGTCTAGGCCAAGTGATATATTCTAACGGAAGATCATTTCAGATAAGAGTTTCAATATAGCAGTTTATAATTATGAAGAAAGGAGGAAAGTTTTACTTCTAAACTCTATGGTTTTGTTGTGCTTTATCCTAATTTAATAATTAAAAAAATAGTACACGAAATAGCCTGTGAAAAATAGTCCCATAAAATTGTCCGTAACAAATCTTTGTCTCACTACGTGCCCGCCCCTGAGATAACATTCACAATAATCTTATGCCTGTCTCTCACATGCTTAAGGTATTAACTCGGTTTGCATAGTAACCGTATTCTTTTCTTACTGAAAAATCAATAAGAGATTTCGCTCCTTCAAAGGGTTCTACCGTCTTATTGGTGTGATGCGTCAACTTACCCGAGCATTCTGGTTCGGTTCAGGGACGAGAGTCTTTTGATGAAAATCAGAGTGAGAGGTTGAACTTTCAATATGACCGTCTGTCAGGAATAAACACAAAAACATAAAATTGAAAACGATTCAAGTGACTCATAAATTGGCAAAATTCTTTTTTTTAAAAATGTAGCTTTTATTGAGCTAGCAAGATCAGTGGATATTTCACGGTTGTTGACATCTGAGATAATCCATTATCTCATGCCTGTGTTCTTCCCTCACCCTTTGACTGTATCCCCCTAATCTCTCCTTTATCCCTTTCAATCTTCGTTGCCTATCACTGATTTTATCTAAATATTACACAAATATGAATTAATTTCACAAGCGAAAGATTTCAAACAGCCTCATGAAGCTACTCAACTTTATCACCATCTCTAATTAGACCTCACTTAACTCTCTTTCTCTCTTCTCCAAACCCTCTTATTAAACTAAATAACAACTTTTCCCGCCTTCTTTATACCTACTCCTTCAGTAAATCGCTTTTTCTACCCTTTTTCAGTATAAATGAATTAAAGAACAATTTTCAAATAAATGAGTAATATTTTGATTTAACTGATCGATAGTATAAAAATAAGTAATTATTGATTTTTTGATAATCTACTGTAGAGACGAGTTTAAAGATATAATTCCAGCCAGTGACGAAATATCGGTTTCCTTTGCAAGTGCCGAGCAATTTTCAAGTCTAGTCGAGATCAGAATTTCATTCTTACAAGTTTTATGAGCACAGCGTTGGCATGCTGCAAGTCTGCCGGAGGGATACTTCCACAGTTACCACGTGGAGCGTACTCAAATTAGCTGCAAACGGGGAGTTTTCGAAACTTTTTGCACGTACCTGGAATACGAAATACGAACCCTCTGCATGTGAGGCAAATATACTAACCATAATACTATCTGAACGGTCTATGATTTATTATTCAGTTGACGATCCGAAATGCCAGAAGAGTTTCGGATTTTGGAATTTTTCGGAATTCGGAATATTTTCGTAGATATGATATAATATATTCAGGATTGGGATTCGTCATGTAAGGGGAATAATTCAGGAGTTTCCTAATCTATGTTTATCTCCCGTGAATTAGATCGGGTACGAAAAAAAAAAAAATTTTTTTTTTGTGCTGTATTGTAAAAAAAATCTTTAAATTATTTTATTTCTTTTTCATCATTTACTTGAATTTTTCTGTGTTCTGACACAACGAAAAAAATCACTCTCGAATAACGGAAGAGAAATTGAAAATAATGGTAGTGAAAGGGATGAATGAAAAAGAATGGATAAGGATGCTGAAAGGTTTTTAGGTGGGAAAATTTGAAAGATAACTAACGATTAATAGATTACAATACATTGTATTTTTTGGTTTGTTCCATTTAAAATCATAAAAACAAATGAGCATTGAATTACAAGGAGCTATAAATGTAATAGAAACTAACTCTGAGAATTCTTACTTATTTTGTCTTTGGTTGTTTGTGGTATAAATATAATTTCACGTTTCTAAATAGTCAAAGGAAGATAACTAAGCTTTTTACTCTAGTCAAAATGAGCTATGTGCCCTTTGGGCTTTTGAAAGTTTCGGATTTTTTAATACTTCGGTTTACGGAGTTTCGGATTAGAGATGTTCAACTGTGATAAAATGATATTTTTGACGAAATAAGTATACTATTATTCATTCATTCATGATAAAAAAATAAGTACGTAGTAAATTATCATTAAAAATATTCTTGTTTTTGAACCCTGATTTTTTAACCATATTTTTTACAAACTTATAATTCCGTAACAAAGAAACGAACAAACTGAATCCGTTTCACAAAACGGTCTGATTCAAATTTCTTCTTTCTCAATTCTCTTTCGTGATTGATTAGTTTTTTTTTAAATGTAATCGTGACAAGGATATTAAAACTGTAGATAATTAAAAAATTAGTCTGAATCAACTTTATTTAAAGTTAGTTAGCTTTTATGAGATTCCACTTGGATTTTACACAAAAGCATTCTTAGACGTGTTCCTCCAGAAGTCTGTCTCCTTTTGGGCAATTTAAAAAGTTTGTTCTGTTTCTGTCGCTAGATGGCATTTAGAGCATTTTGTTTTATGTAACTTCACCCAAAAATGATTGTATTCGGACAGCTTGTATAAGGTGCATTTAAGTACAAAACTGTCAAAATTGGTACATTTTCTTTATCGGATATTAAACTCGGAAGAAAATAAGCATCATTTTCGGCGTTCATTCCTCTTTATATAAAAGGTAGAAATGCAATTCAAACGCAGAAAAGATTTGTGCGATTTATGGAGAAGGTACCGTGGATGACCGAAAGCGTCTGAAGTGGTTTCAAAAGCTTTGTGCTCGAGATTTCTCTGTAAACGATGCTCCACAGTCGGATAGACTAATTGAAGTTGACAGCATTGCTAACAACTTATTTTAGTTTGAAAATGTAGCTTGAGAATAATCAACGATATAAAATACATGAAAAAGCCAAAGTATCCAAACCAAGCATTAAAAATGACTACTAAGACTACTATGTCCATTGACAATTCTGACGTACGAAAGTCAATGCTTCTAAAATATAAAATAACACCTTTTATTTCGATTACAAATTTCCTTTGAGCAACTCCTCCAAAGAGGCATTGATCAGAATATCAATTATTGGTTGATGTCGAGTCCAAAGTAAACTTACTGTAGTAATCGAGGGGTATGGCACCCGGAGGTTGAGATCGATGGCGTCGGGGTATCTCAGTGATGGGTACAAGTTTGAACATGTTGGAGTTAGTTGTTGACCGATCCCAATCAACACTCTCGACAAATTCTACATTACTCTTTGTTCGCAAAGCGGCACCGTTCACATGTGTTCGGACCAAACCACTGACCGGAGGCTGAAAAAGAAGACCAAATTGAAAAAAGAAGATTAATGTATTTCGGTGTGTGTGCCTTCGCGTATATATATATATATATATATATATATATATATATATATATATATATATATATATGTATATATAAGAAAAATGAATGACAATATTGGAAGGCTTGTTAAAATAAATTATATATATATATAATTTATTATATATATATATAATTTATTTTGTTAATATTTGTTAAAATAAATTATATATATATATAATTTATTATATATATATATAATTTATTTTAACAAGCCTTCCAATATTGTCATTCATTTTTCTTATATATATATATATATATATATGTGTGTGTGTGTGTGTGTGTGTGTATGTAAGTATGGTTGTTGTATGAATGTAAGGTGATCCAACAAGGGGGATGAGTTATTGTGGTTGTGAATTGACCCTTATCTCACTCATATTCAGAACAAGTCCTCTCCTTCCTCTCCTCCAAACATGGCAACACCAACAATTTTTTCTCTACTTCATTACTACACCCAAGCATGTAAGAAGCTAACATTTTCCCCCAGTGTATATCTATCTATCTATCTATCTATCTATCTATCTATCTATCTATCTATCTTGGGTGAAGAGCCCGTCAACGCAGGTTTACATTTTAAAGGATTAAATAGAAAAAAGAAGCTTTCAACTGTGTAAAAAAAATCCCTTCACATCTGATCCCTTAAGGAGGGAAATGTTTACTCCTATTGACCCTTCAAAAGTCTGCGGATAAAGTATATCTTCTTCTTTGACCCCTGTGTGTATATATACATGTATGATAAATAGACAGCATGGGTCCAATTTAGTAGTATAGTTACATTTTAAATAGAACCCCACTCTGAAACCTTTAATAAATCTCGTATATATATATATATTGAGAGAGAGAGAGAGAGAGAGAGAGAGAGAGAGAGAGAGATGTTTCACCAGTTACAGACATTAGGATATGTATATTTACCGATAGATATGTGATCTATATACGTTCGTGCTTTCGTAAACGCATTAATGTCCATAGCCTGTTGATTCGGGTTAGTTCTGTTATCGAGAGTTCGAAGAGAATGATTTTGTTATCAAATCTTCACTTGATCTCAGAATCCTGATTGATCACGGTATTGAGTCTTCTACGTGATCTCAGAATCCAGACTAATTTCGTTATCGAGTCTCCGTGATCTCAGAATCCGGAAACATTTCGTTATCGAACACTGCGAACAGAAAGCGTGTCAAGACTAGATCTAATATCAAGCAAGACTCAAGAAAAACATTGCAAGCCATCTTAACCAAGAAAAAGCGGTTGTATACGCCAGGTGATCATTTAAAGGAAGCGTCACATACTTAAGACCGCTGTTCTTAGTTATCAGACTTGTTGATACAATTGAATAAAAATAATATGTCTGCCTGCAATTCTGTTACCCGATTCAACTTTTGATTATGCTACACAAGTTTTGTATTATGCACGAACAAAAACAGTGAATTGTTTAATAGTCAGAAGATATATAAGACACAAGGAAATAAATATGTTTTTATTTTACAAAGGAACATCGCCTATTCTTATTGTTTCCTCGTGGACCGGTGACTCATGGTGTGCAGATCGGTGCCGGTCTGCTGTCCAGTGGTTGGGAACTACGGATGTATTGAATTGAAATGATTTTTACTTACCTCGGTGAAGAAATAACGGTTAGTGTTGTATTGTTGTCTGTTTGCTTCTCGTTTCGGGTCACGATCGCCGAGAGGAAGATCACTGTGTGTCTGTGGTAGCAAAGGTTTGACTATTTCCGCTGAGAGGAGACACAACGAGAGAGAGGAGGAGAGAAAATTATCAGAGAGGGTGAAGTGGAGACCGAGACATGATAAAAAGTTACATAAGGATTTGAAATGACAATGATAAATCATTATCATCTATTATTATTGGTAGTAGTCATAGAGAATAATGACAATCGTCTTTTAGATTAACGCCATTCTTTGCTATTTTTATTCTTTTAGAGATGAAGCATTCTTTGGAGATTTATCATGAGGACAAACAAATAGAATTAATCATTTATTTCTAAAAAAAATGTAATAAATCAACCTTGATTACGTGAGAAGTCCCCTATTAATGTCATATATTAGTTCACTTATGCTATCGGGGGATGTGTCCCTATCATAAATATCTACCCAGGTCATATGTAGGACATACAAGAACAACATTATCAGGATGCCTAACTTGCCACACCTCATATCAAAGTGCAATTAAATACACTTAAAAATACACGAACCATTAAACGATGATTAGCAAAATACTTGTTGATGATACCAAAATACTATGCAATATTAACTGCATTAATAGATTGCAAATAATAGAAGTCATGATGTTCAACGCTTGACAATATACTTTTTAGTCAAGGTACTGGTATATCAAATGTATTAAATAATTAGTTGGTTTGTTGATTGATAATTAGGTTTTTAATTAATTGATTGATTAATCACTTGAATACATTTTAAAAACTCCAACAAACGAAAAGAAAAATCCCTAATGTTCTCACGCCACCAAATGATGTCACTTTTTGTCAACTGACGAAAACATACAATAAATACTTAACAGCAAATGCCGGACTGAACTTTAAAAATTGAATAATGAAAATATCATCAAACAAGATACAATTCTACCATGACACTGAACAGTATAACTCCATCCCGATATTGAAAATGGCAGATACCGAAAGTGCTTTACCTATTTGAAAATATCTATATTCATTGAAACCAAAGATCCTTCCACTTGTACAAAAAAACAAAACAAAACAAAGAAAAGTATCATTAAAAGATTGAAAAGATGCCCCTTGTCTGCTATTTCCAATGGAAAATGTATTAAAGAAAATCTCAGACTGATATGGATTAAAGATGACTAATGCATTCTTCAAAAAACAAGAAGGTTTTAAATGGACTTGGAGAAGCCCAAATGGTATCCCAAAAAACGATATTGACTTCATGATAACTGACAAGATCAATTACAATAAAGACGTTGCAGCAATAAACATAGTAGATAGAGTAAGCAACCATAAAATTGCGTGCAGAACTAAATTTAATCTTGAAACTGAAAGGAACAAAATGATTGTTAATAAGAAAAAATGTCATAATATGATAGAGATAGAAATCAACACCGATTTTCAAGCTGTGACGGAGAACAGATTTCAGGCCTTGTGGAATAGTGATATATAGAGGAAAATATTGTGGAATAGTGACATATAGAGGAAAAGAATAATAGGGTGACAGATATAATAAAAAAGCAATTCGGATGGTAAGCAATACAAACGTAAACGATAACACGGGGAAATACACAAGGGCGACATTAAACTAATCAAAAAGAAGGAGAAATATACAGATGAAAAATAAAGAGGGCGAAACAAAAGAGTAGACCATACGGATGAACAAAAGAAGAAAAAAAGGAAGAAAACGTGATGAGGATTGTCAAAGAGTCGCAAATATCAGCCAATAGATACTAGTTATATCCCAGACATAACTTGAGAGGGAGTTGTGTTTTCACTACGAAATATAGCATTCAGAAAATCTCCTAGCGAGGATGGTATAACGACAATTCTTCTTGTAGAGGAAATCATTCGCAAAGGACCAGAACAGCTAATCATACAGCATATACTAGGAAAAAAAGTACCTCAAAATCTCTGTTTAAGAATAGTGATCCTGCTCTACAAGACAGAAGATAATTGTCACCTCAGCAACTACCGCCCTATTACACTATTACCTAACACACATAAACTATCCGCGAAAATATCCACAAACAGTCTATCTAGCATTCAAGACGAAAATCGACCACATAAACAAGAAGGCTTCAGGAGTGGCTATTCAATAAACCACTTGTATACATTAAATTAACTAATCGAAAAGTCATTAGAATATAATAAACCACTTTGTTTGGACTTTGTACGTTATGAGAAAGCATTTAATTCGGTAGAACATACGAGACTCTTCAACTCAATGCGAGTTGTTAACGAGAATTTCATACATGTCACTAAGAACTTATACGAAAATTTCATTGCAATGATTAGACTACTTAAAGATAGACCAAGATAAAGATGGGAAAAAGGAGTGAGACAAGGGGATACGATATCACCTGAATTATTTACAGCGAGCTTTGGGAACGTCTTTCGGAACTTGACTGGGAGGGGATGGGAATAAACATAGACGGGGAATATTTAAACCACTTGAGATTCGCCGATGAAGCTTCCGTGGTGCCAGAAGCATTGAGAGAACCACAAAACATGTTAATTGATCTAAATAAGAAAAGTAAAAAAAAATTGGCTTGAAGATGAATCGAACAAAGAAAAACATTTTGTTCATCGATAAAGTTTCCATCAAAGACCAAAAGACTAAAAGGTGAGGCCCAAGGAGAGGTTGACAAACACGTTTATCGAGGACAGGTAATTAAGTTGGAGAAAAACCATGAAAGCGAAATGAAGTGGCGCATAACTATTAGCTGGAAATAATTTGGTATGAATAGAGACATCGACCACCACCATTCGATAATGAAAGCGATGAGAAAGGCCTTTGTACAGGTGTGGTCCTTCAGCCGTATGAATGATGGCCCCACAAACTATACTAAACCAGCCGTGGTTCTGGGTTAGTAAAAGAAGGCAACAAGTCGGAATTTCGTTTAAATGTTTTATATAGAATATTGATTATCAATATCTCTGGAGACGGGAAATGCCTATTCGCAGTTGAAAAGAGAGGAGGCCGATTTTCATCTAAGTCAAACTGACGACTGGTCTCTCATGTCACGAACGGTAGTCTACTGAATGGTAGCAGCGGTTGACGGTTACGAAGTGGTGGTGGCTAACACGAGAGAGACTGGCAGCGGTTCTCTTCTCCAAACCCAGTTTTACTCTGACTTTGTTTCGAAAATCCCTCCTATTTAAGCCCTTGGTATCAACACTGTATTTCTTTGTAATTGACTTCCTTTCTTTCTTTTTCCTGTTATCTCGATCTTTCCGGAAAACCTCAAATATTGACCCTCATCCATCTCGCGACGCAAGTCCGTCCAAGATCATAAATTAGTCTCCTCCTCTCTCAAGAACTCTTCAAATTACTTTTCTTTCAAAAGCTTTACTCTTTCTCTCAAGACCCTAGACATTGGCCCCATCTGGCCATCGAACCAGGAGGAGAACTTCTCTAAAAGTACTTGTTTTTGCAACCCAGGAATTTGACAGAACATATTAAATTGAGAAAGTGCAGGTGCATACTCTTAACTGGTGACTTCCGTGCACGTAATACTCAACTTCCTATAGTATCTCGAAAAACACATTAAGCCCTTATCTGGTCATCGAATCGGGAAGAGAACTTTCTCTAAAAGTACCTGTTTTTGCAACCCAAGGATTTGACATAAGATATTAAATTGAGGAAGTACAGGTGCCCGCACTTGGAAGCACGTAATTCTCACTTTCCACAGTATCCTCAAAAAACACATTATCCCCTTTAACACAGATAACTCCTTTTGTAATAACCATAGTAATTACTGGTAATAACCATAGTAATTTTTGGTAACAACCATAGTAATTTTCAGGACACGGGGGACTCCTGGCCCCCTAGTGTCACACAGGTGCTTATGATGATGGTGATATATACGTTACAGAAATATGTAACACACACACACACACACACACACATATATATACTATACAGGTACTTTGATTGATAATGTGAGGTTTATTCGATTTGCAGCACTGGAAGAACTCCCTTTAATCACTAAAGTTGAATAAGAGAAAGTGATACAAATAACTGCAAAAATACAAACAGGAATTTCTTGCCGATGTATACAAGATCACGTTAACTGGTAAACAGATCTAGGGCAACCAGAATAATGTGCGGCAGGTTGGTGCAGTATCCCGAGAAATTCCGAATTACTGTAACTCGGAATATTTGGAATTGCAGTAGCCCAGGAAATTTGGAATTACTGTAGCCCGGGTCATTTGAAATTACAGTAGCCCGGGACATTTGGTATTACAGTAGCCCCGGGAAATTTGAAATTACACTAGTCCTGGGAAATTTGGAATTACCGTAGCCCAGGACATTTGGAATTACAGTAGCTCAGAGAATTTGAAATTAGTGCCGATTTAGTGAAGGAAACTGATTACCGGCAGCCTGTGAAGGTCTGCTGCACTAAGGAATTCAGTTTGGTTCAAGCAATACAAAACCTTATGCGCTTAGAATTACTGACAATAGTTTTTTCGCCTTTCTATGATATTAAAGCAGTGAATTTTAAATATTTTTCTATACATATCAACGCCATGCTCATGATATCACACAGAAAAATACCTAAACATAGTATTGAAACTTGTCAAGATTGACTCTGGAGCTGAAAACGTAAATAATTTTAATTTGAAAAAAAGTTTTCACTTAATACAAATCGTACATGGATATTGGATCGTAATGAACCATCCAGTCAGTACAAAACATACTGGCTGTTGTACCCATTGGAAGTATGTTGCGTAAGCGCTTATATGGTACTTATATATTCAGGCATCCAGTGGCAGAGGCCCCTCGTATATGGGAGATAAGCTGTAATTTATTCGACGATATCAAAGTCTTACCTTTTACGAATTGAGGTTTATAATCTTCCTTATTGGATGTCTGGTAACAATGCGTATCACTCCACGGGCGAAGACTTGACTTTTTCATCAAATCGCTCGTCTCTTTATCTCTGTCTGCTATGGGGAATGTCCTGAACTCGTCGTTGTACATGGATTGTCTGGTCTTGTCTTTGGGGTCGAGATTAATCACCGAGCTGAAATATTGCTAAAAGAGAAAGACCATCGGAAATGATGATCACGTGATGTCTGCACTGAAAGTGTATAAGCCAAAATTTTTCTTTCGAAATCGACGAATACAGGATATCCCAAAAGTAACCACTGATTTGTCTCAAAACTACGGTTGCATTGTGCGAGACTGGTTTGATGATTATTTGGAAGGTTGCCGGCTCGGAGGGCATAAAGCTATCGAATGGCCGGTTATATCACCGGATCTATCTCTTCCAGATTTTTTTCGGTCGATAATTTCAAGAATATGTTGAATAGTACAAAACTAGTCATCATACAAGAATTGAAAAAAAGCCGCCATCGACGTTGAACTTTACCATAGTATGTACAGATTGCCGATTGCATTAATATGGACGGCTATCACTTTGAAATTTACTATAATGCATTACATACGTCTGTTTATTTCATCTGTAGTTTGTTTAGTATATCAATAACATTGTACTGGGCATTACTTTTGGGACATCCTGTATAAAAATAGATCAGTTGTGAAACAATGG
Source organism: Thysanoteuthis rhombus (assembly GCA_963457665.1). Taxonomy (NCBI): domain Eukaryota; kingdom Metazoa; phylum Mollusca; class Cephalopoda; order Oegopsida; family Thysanoteuthidae; genus Thysanoteuthis; species Thysanoteuthis major. The sequence continues at coordinate 31,685,982 of OY735201.1, forward strand.
TGAATAAGGTTGTCTCGTCGCGAGTTCAATCCTCACTGGATGCAACACACTTCTGGTCTGAATACTGTACTAAGCTAAACTTATTTTTTTTTCCAGACTGACTCACTGCAGCTATCAACAGCAGAATTTTTCTACCTCAATTGTCTTCTCTTACAGTTCTGTGACCGGTGAACGACTAGAATTTTCATTAGAAGTTTAAACAGTTTCAAATTTTATCAAAAAACATAATCGTGGGCTGAGTTCAATGATACTTTCGGTATTTTTCTTGTTTAAAGGATACTTTAAGGATACTTGAGATAGTAAATTTTTTGGTTAGTGTGGAAGCTGTCGTGTGTAGCATAGATTTTTCTTTGAAACGTTCCGTTGTTAGTAATCTGTTGCAGTGGTCGTCAATTTAGTTGAGATTTACGTTGTAAATCGAACCCTCTTCAAAATCTTATTTTGGGGGCGAATTTTCGATAACTAACTAGCTAAAAGCCGTCTCGGGAGTCCAATCATTTACCACACAAAATATGCCGTTCTTGAGTTTTGCTATCATAGGCAGACGGACGTTTGATGAATGATAGTAAGATGGCTATTGTAAGATACAGAGAAAACTATAGAGTCATTCCGAGAAATCTTTGGTTGAACTCATTTTTGTGCTGCCTCTTTTGTTACCACAACGTGTCAACCGATCCATCTTACGGCTTGTGTTCGGGTGTACAATCCATACGAACATTCCATTTGATAAGAGTCGTTTCGTTCCAAGAGTTGTTCAGATTGAACTCAATTTGCATGTTCCGCTTTTGGTATCACAACGTTCAGACCGATCAATTCTGTAGCCTTTCTTTCTTACCACTGATTTTTTTCAGAAAAAAGTTTTCTCTGCTAAGCTGGAATAAATTAGAAGGAACCACCAATGTAAAAAAAATGTCACAAGGGTTGCCGGTATTGTCAGAATCGCTCGCGTTGCTGGATATCAGCCAAATCGTACATAAGTCGCGATTTTTACTATTCGCTAACATTTTCCTGGAAAAAAAAGACCCTGCATCTCTCTCTCTCTCCTCACCTCGTGTAACCCGAAGAAGGTTGTAAAATGCATTAGCCAAAACAATAAATGCAAAATAAAGAATGACCTCAATTTTTCAAACAACTTGATTGCTCGCCTCCGATTCAGTAGGCTGTGGTTCAATCCACAACTGAATTATACCAAAGACTATAAAAATGGTACTCAATGCCTCTCCACTAAGTACAACGTCCAACATTGAGGTACCTATTCTCAAAGTTAAGCAATGTCGAGCATCGTCAGGACTTAGATAGCTGACCTTTTGGAAATACCAGGTTCCGTAAGCAGAAAGAAGTTTCGATTGCCATGCAAGCTGGAAATGGGTCTTATTAACCATTGCCCGTTTGTACGTAACCCCAAGACACTCTCAATGAAGTCATAAGCGGAGAACTCAGAATTATTTTGGAATATCTTCTTTATTGATGATATGTAACTTTTTTAGTGGAAAAATCAAAGTTTCATGTAAATCATCTCAAATTCTCCTTTTCCACCTTTAAAACTTGGGACTAGGCTGTAGACAATATTTCTATGAAATAATTGATATTGTTGACGAAACGAGAACTAAAATCTTGAACGTTTATCACACTCAAAGGTATCGAGTATGATTTTTAATACATAAAAAAACTACTCACTTTTGGAGCTTTAATAGCCGATGGGCCCCACTTTCCTTGAAATGTGTCCATGTTAGTAGTCTGATATCTGTTGCAGTGGTCTCCTTGAAAAGTGGCTGGCATTGGATTAACTGAAAGATCAAATCGATATATCTATAGTTTAACTTAAAAACTTGTTATAAAACTTAAGAACGTGAGATTTTATTTAATCTTTGGGATTTCGCCAAATTCTTATTCGTTTACGTCATTGAAAATAATGCCAAAAGTGGAAGATTTATTGCTGCAATTGCATTTTTCTGCAGATTCAATGTATTCGGTATTATTGAAGGTTTTTTGAGCCCTCAATAGCAATAGTGTCTACCCCCACAAGTTCGAATGATTTTCAAGTACGAATTCAAATAAGGATATGATTCTACTGGAACTGTTGATTACGTCAAAAAAGCATTCGAAGTGAAACCAGTACTACCACCACTACTACTACAACACACATTTTTGAGCGTTGCTTCGATCTCAAGGCAATAGAAGAGATTTAAAAGTTAGGAAAATGGGTCCCATATGAAAAGAATGAAATACCCCGTGGCAATTCCAGATATCCCCTCTGCTAACTGTGTCTAAGCTTAGAGAATTGAGATATGAAGTCTCGCAGCATCCTCCGTATTCACATGAAATTTCTCCAACAGATTATCATATTTTCAAGCATTTTGAATGTCGTATCCGCCATAAAAGATTCAATATTAGGGAAGCCATTATTAGTGCTTTTACTGGGTATATGAACACTTGACCAGAAGAATTTTATAGAGATGGCATACTGTTATTGGAAAATTGTTGGAAGAGAGTTATTACTTCGAATGGGGCATATTCTGATCAAATGATCACCGTTTTTGATGTTTATATCTCATGTCCAATCTGCCATTAAAACGCCGGTTTGAGAGTGTATTGCTGGTGATTTCTGTGAACTGGGTCTATGTTATGCAACCAGCTGACGAATCAAAGTAAACTTGACACTGCAAGATAATATTTGAAGGACTTTGCTGTAATTGATTATGCCTGAAGACATCACTTGGGATTGGGTTTCTCACAGAAGATAAGTTACATTTTCACATGAGCTAAACGCCAAAAATTTAAGAAAACAATGTATATAACCCGGAAATATCGAGAAATAGGGGAAAAAAACCCAATTATTTGATCTTTTTAAGACTAACCTACTGAGGTGCTTAATGCCTCAAATTATAAAAGTGTGTAAAAATGTTCGTTTGTTTTTTTCTTTAATAAAAGAGGTGTTAACTTTTATTTAATTGTTAATGAACATTCTTTTATTAAATCAAATGTTCTCCATATTTTGAAGAAACAAATTCATGATGGGATACATTTGTCCCAATAGACATTTATCCTGATATCGATGAAAAACGAGGAATTAGTTCATCACTTCGCCTACACGTCTCTCCTGTTCAGTCATGTAACGCACACCAATTTCTGCGTCCGTTTGATATTATGATCACTTCATTGTTTGTGGTTATCAAAGCCGGGAGATTCTCATTCACTCACATACACATACTTCCCTCTCTAAAAATGATATACAGGACACATATATCTCAGCAGTTATAAATGACGGGATATGTAAGCCCCCCCCCCAAGTCTCGAAAGACTTAATACCATGATTGATCATCGATCTTGTGCTGTCACGTTCCGTTTCAAAATGATCAATTTGTTTTCTATGCTTTGTACATACCTTGAACTATGTAAACAATATATCAAAGGCCAAAGATTATGACTAAAACTGTGCACACTGAATAATATTACAGAATTCATTCAAGTAGAATGCAGTTTTGTGTATAATCGAGCTTTCGCATGCAAAAAGCGTGAACACGTTTCATTCTCGTGTATCTTGCGATCTCTGATCTACAATGGAAAGTGTGAAATGATCAGTTTTCTGTTTGTACGATGTATCGTCTTACTGTTCAGACGATTTAAAAAACAAAACAAAAACAGAGCTTCGATATCTTTCGTCGCCTATCAGGAAGGGAGATAAACATGAGGATTTCTGTTACAAAAAAAAAAAATATCAGCCTGCTGTATATGTTACAGTGAGATTGTGAAATTAGTGATTTCGTGAAATCCCTGGACGTTTCAGTAATTTGATGAAATCCTTAGTTTCGCAATCAGTGTTGTAATAGTTAACAAGCCTATGATGCTGACCATTGCTACTGCGACGATTCAATCAGTACAATGAAAGGAGCAATTACTTCGTTGATATATATATATATATATATATATATATATATATATATATATATATATATATATATATATATATATATATATATAATTGCCCAAAATATTACACTCGAATATGATTAAGATTCTGATAGAAAATCTTTTGCATTAAAAACGAATGTATACAGCAATCCAATTAAGTTATGTTGGCTTCACCAGCTACGTGATATTGACTGGGTTGACTGAGTTTATTAAATGCTATTTCAGTAATCATCGAGATAGGAGTTTCGGCTCGTTTAGCATAAAGTTAGGAGGGATCAAGAATTGAATGACTTGTATCCTTATATATATTTCTACAAGCGATTTCGTTTCGAAAGATGTGACCTCAGTAAGTTATATGTACATAAGAGTATCAAACCAAACTTATTCTGTATATAAATCGGTATCAGATTCTAAATAAAATTAAGAATATCCTACATTTTTTTTTATTTACACCATTTCAGTCACTGTACTCTCCAGTCTGTGTCTGTGGTATTCAGTTACCTTCCGGAAATGTCAACCAGAACACTTCATTTGATCCTATGGAATATGTTGTTCTCATTCCTTTATTGGCCATTTCTAAGGAATTTTAGAACTATTAATCGCGAATTCTTTCATTCTGATCTATCCGATCAAATAAACACTGACTGGGCAATTCGTGATTATTCCCTCTTCCGGCCATTGCTGACAGGTTGCCACCATAACATAACTATTTTCAAATGATCTCCCCCCCCCGCCCCTGGCTACAATTCTGTGCTGGATAGACTTATACTAAAAAAAGGTAAAACGTTGAAAACACGAAGAGCGTCAGGTCTTTGTCGACAGTAATTTCTAGCAACTTTGGGATTCTGTTAGCCAAGTTATTTCGATAATATCCCAACCTGGTCTTCTGGCCATAAAAATCTGGTCTTTACCCAAGTCACTATAATCTGCAACATTTAACTCATCAAAATGAAGTGCTCGAGACCGCCTTACATGCCAGTATACTGCTGACCCTGACCGTGCACAATTCTTACGGGACAGGATCTGCCATTCTTGAAACATGTAACTGGTCAAATTGTTCTGGTGCATTATTGTATGTGCTGCCGATTGATATCGAAACTGTTCAAAGGCAGAATTACAGGGTGAGTAAGGAACTCTAACACAGGCAATTCAGGGTCAGGGGCCTTATTAGATATTCGATGGTGGGGGAGTCAGTAGGACTGGGTTCCATGAGACCCCCTTCAACTTTTAATGAGATTTGTCAGTAGAAATGTAGTAGGTGTGAACGACTGTTTTGGGGCCCCTCTATTGAGGACCCTAGGGCGTTTTCAAATATTCCACCTGCCCTACCAGTTACGCCTCTGTGCAGGATAAACTTATACTAAAAAAAACGTAAGACAGTGTGGGGGGGAAATTGTCTTTGTAGACAGTGATTCTTTGCAGCCTCATAATACAATTAACACCGATCATTTCAATCATAATGACTGAAAGAGAATCCTTGCTTACTTTCATTTGTTCTTACTGTGAATTCAGTTTTTTCTTCTTTTTTTCCGACTAAACATCTGAATTTGTCTTGTTGCTCCGAAAGAATATTGACTCGACTTAGATCTCTTGGCAAAATCCGATCCCATGTCTCTGACGATGGAACGAATTTCTCCTTCTTGGGGATTACGGTTTGCGCTGGGAATTCCTTTTGATGGCTTGTCTGGTAATTTGAAGCCATTCTCTTGTCGCTATGCATCTGGATGGATGTTAATCTCACATGATCTGAAAGCACAGCCGGCTCTAGGAAAGGCAGCTTTTCATCATAATTATGGTGAGTCTCCGTAACCGAATTCCCAAAATGGTTGTCGTCTTTAGGTAATTCAATGGCGGGTTGATAGCCAAATTGACGAGGTTTGGGAGCGTTCAGTGGTCGAAGCGGAAAATCCGATGTGTATGTAGTGACCAATGTTTTGTAGCTGTCATTCTGTAAGGGCTGAAGTATGGACAATGGATTTTCCTGCAACTGGATTTTGATCGCCGGATCACATTTATCTCCTTTCACCAACGGAGCCATCTTTCATCTCTGAAAGAAGATAAAATATAAATGAAGAGACTTGAATGTTTTAAGGGAAGTGTTCCTTTTTTAGAATATTAAATGAAACAAAGATGAATTATATAAACATGCAATACACCAATATTAAAGCTACAATTTATCTATATAAATGAAACGTATGCAGGTATATTGATTGAAAATTCTTCTATCGGTACTTAACCAATACAAAGCAGTTCGATATGCATTATACACTTATTATTATCATGGCTAAGATTCTCGTCATCAACGAGCTTAGCAAATCCATGCACACACACACAACACAACACAATGCCACCTGTGACCATTTAATGAACTAATGTCGGAATGGCGAAAAATTCAAGTGTCTGCTCGTAATTTTGTCCAGATTAAAAGAGGTACTGGAACATCAGATACCGGAAAATCGGTTGTGAACCGGTATTATCATCTTAATTATTATTATCATCGTTGTTGTTATTATTGTTACTACTATTAGAAGCCGTTAATAAAATCTGTTTCTTTAGGTTTGGAATTGGTCATCCTGACTCGATGGTTATGTATGTATCACGCGTACAGGCAATACCAATTCAAACATTCACTCCTTATTATGTCAACAAAAAACACATTTTTAATCTTTTAAAAATTCTTCCAAGTAGGTTTTTAGTGCAAAAAATTTGCAATGTAAGTTCATGCTAAATCAGTTCCTTAGTTTTTGTCCAACAGTATTCATGATTGTTTTTCGAAAATTCAGACTTTTTATCAGTGATCTCTGCCGAACAAAAGGCAAGAGAAGCATTTCTTTTTCATTTTTTAATTGATCATCCCTAACACAGTATGCTACCCGAAGACGATGACTGTTACCCTTGATATTATTATCGTTTCTGTTATTATTACGACTGTTATTATTATTTTGCTGACTTATAATTTTAAAATATTTTCTGAAGTATTGTTTTCGTTTGAATTTCCAGGATTATTCCGTATTCCAATGAATTAACCAACTCAACCATTTGGGTGGACTTTATTGAGTATTTTGCCGATGAGAAATCTTTCTTAAGTGGTTCCCTTAATCATAGTGTAACAATCACATAACCAGTGGTAGAAAAAAGAAAGAAAAGAAAGGAGAGGGAAAGGGAAATAATGGATATAAGACAGGGAAAATTTGAGGAGAGAAAATGGACAGAGACAGAGACAGAGACAGAGACTGAGAGACAGACAGAGAGACAGAGAGACAGACAGAGATAGAGAGACAGATAGAGACAGAGAGACAGAGACAGAGAGACAGAGACAGACAGAAAGACAGACAGACTGACAAGAAGAAAAAGAAGTAAGAAACGAAAAGAAAAAAAGAGAGAAACATCAAGATAATGGAATTGAATAAAGACAAGAATAAAGAAAGAAAGAAAAAAGAAAGAAGGTACAAAATAAAGAGAATAATATAGAAACAAGATTATAAAAGAGTGAAAGGAAAAGATTTGATATGAGAGAGAGAGGTAAAGAGAAAAGAACAAGATAAAATGGAAAAAGAGAAAGAGAGAGTTTTGAGAGGAAGAAAAGGAATTGGAAAATAAATTGGCCAGAAAGAAAGAATGGCCGGAAGAGAGAAAGAAAGAAAGAAAGATAGAAAGAAAGAAAGAAGGAAAGAAAGAAAGAAAGAAAGAAAGAAAGAAAGAAAGAAAGAAAGAAAGAAAGAAAGAAAGAAAGAACAGATCAGGATCGATGGCCTCCCGCCGTTTGCTTGATCATTAATCTACTTAGAAATGTAAACCGATTCGTCCTACGTGCCGATCGGGAAAAACACCCATGTTACGATCATTAGGCAAGGTCAGGTAAGATGAATAATTTAATAGCTTTTTAGGATGTTTCTTTTCTTTGTGTACAGATAACGGAAACAGGGAAGTTTGTTTTTTTTTATAGAAAATGGCGTTGAGTAACTACGACAAAGTCCGGAGATTGGTGCATTGATCAGATGTGGATATGCAATTAACAAACAGCGAGGAGTGGGTTGATTTATGGAATCTTACACGAGGTTAATCATTTATATCAGTTGTTCGAAACCTTTCCACCACCTGGCACAGATAGGCGTCCTCTGGTGCAGGTGTGAATGGGCACAAATTTCCTCGGGCCTATTATAGTGAGTGTCTTCACGCTGGCCACAGCAACAGTCGCCCCTGCCCGGGCTCCAAATATCACGAATTTTCATCGACTCGATATTGCCTATATTATCAATTGAAAATTATACCCCCATCCCCGTCAAGGGTATACTGCAGCTATCACTAGGCGCTGCCTATGCCCCCCAGGTTCTAAAAACATTTGCTACGTCAAGAGAGAGAGAGAGAGAGAGAGAGAGAGAGAGAGAGAGAGAGAGAGAGAGAGAGAGATACGCACACACACACACACACACATATATATTAGTGAATACCCGGGAAAAAAATTCACAGATATACCCCACCTGATCCACTATTCTAAAGTAGAACGTTCCTTTAAAAACTTTTCATCAGCTGAAATAGTCTAAAGGATAAAAGCGATTACTATTAATTTTTATGGATTTTTTTTCAGTGTTCTCAGACCCCAAAATGTTTGGGATTGTATACCAAGCCGAGTCATCAGAGATCGTGGTGGTGGGGAATACATGAGACTGGGGTATAGAACAGAGAGTAAGAGGGTGTGCACAGCCTCTAAAATTACTTGCTGCAAAAACAAAACAAATTCGGGGTGCAAATTCGACAATTTTCCGAGAGGCAGTCGCATTTGGCACCACCACCGATATATATGATAGCAAATAAAAATTTTAGAACAGACTCTGAGAGGACGAAATTAATGCTTAGGACCAGCCCTTAGATTCTTAGTGAACCGGACAAGCAACTTGGGTACCCACAATGACCCCATTCCCAACACAACAGGCAAGCAAACCAAAAATATTTCAGTAAGAGAGTCCTTTGCGTAGCGTAATTGAAACACTGTTTTATTACTTTTTTCATTTTCAACATTATCATTTTGTGATTGGAAGCACAAATGACAGAAGTTGTTATAGATCCGTAAATAGTCTATACTGTCAATTGTCTCAAACTTGTTTGTTTCACGCTCAATTGTCCCATGCTCAATTATCGTCCCACGAATATATACACATGAATGAATGATAAAATTGTATGAATTGAATACTATACAGCAAGGTGACGTAACCACATAGGATCATAGTTGGCGTAATGGAAGAACTAGTCGCTCATATTCAGTATCATGGCGTAATTAAAGGAAGATTACGTGACCAACTAAGGATACGTTGCTAAGTGCTCATGGGGATTTGACCAGGGAATGCATACTTCAAACAAACAGTATGCATTTCTTTTCCTGCTTCTCGAGTGCCCCTTGGTGCTTCAGAGTGGGGAGTACTGCAACCTACATCATGGAAGTGGTCAAACGTTTTGAAATCTAGAAACTTTATCCCTTGTTCGACTAAGGCAATTCGGAATAAAAAAAAGCTTTGTCGCTCATTTTTCTATCTCAAATTTACGTCCAACATTCTGAATAAGGCGGAGGCTGTTATTTGTTAGTCATAGAACGGCGAATTGTTCTGTCTTATAACTACTATTACTATTACGATGACGACGACGATAGCGGCGACAGATCATAGAGGTTTGTAAAACAGGCTTCTATTGCATTTGGTGCATTCAACATATAAATCCACTTATACAAATCTACTTTTGGTTTCTCTATCCATAACAATGGATTTTTCCTCTAAAAAGCGAGAATTTTGTCGATAGAAATATCTCTTACCAAACATTTCAAATAATGGGCTCTTCCAACGAACGAAATCAGTAGTTCATTTTCCAAGAAAACTCATCTCATAGAAATTCAAATATATCTGCGAATAGATACATAAAATACGTAACTAATTTTCACTGCAAATACTTGTCTCGCCTGTTATACTTTGACGGTTGACAATGGGTCTGGGTCTGGACCTTGTTGGCACCCGTTACACTTAGCCCCCCGCCCATTATTGATGTTTATAATTTCAGTTTGAAGAATCGTGATCAGAAACTTCAAATTGGCAGATCAGTGTTAAAGGTCAAATGATCAGCTGGTCTTACTTGGTTGCGTTTGTGAACGCAAACGTGTAAGGATTCGTGTCAGACGGCCGATTTGCATGGGATACACTGTTTCTCGTATGATCACAGAAATGACGTTGGGCCCCTGGTCATATAGAAACAAGATCGTTCTGCATCCGTCTGATCTTACGCTTTGTAGCCGAATAACAAAACTTCTTGCCAAGCAGGCACCGGGCTGTGCAACCGGTCCTTTTTCCAAAAACACACTGTTCCCTGAAGCCCCCCTCCCCTATACGTCTAAAATGACAGAACATTTGATCATCATCATCAGTCTTTTAACGTCCATCGTTGGACATAAACCTTCCCCAGGATTCGCCACAATTCTCTATCATGGGTGTCGCAGAGCCAGTATTTCCCTGAATCTGTCAAGTTCATCTCTCCATCTTGTGTTCTGTCGGCCTCGGTTTCTTATGTGATCTCTGGAGATCCATGTTGTGAGACGTGATAAGCCGTGCAAATCAGAAAAGATTTGATTTTTCACCGTTGTTTTCTTCCATTCTATCCACTTCCCAAAAACCTGTGTGTCCGTCTCTCTTCAGCCATACTGTTTAATCAATTAGTCAGCGATTGCTACTCGGCACAAATATTTGTCTTCCCGCCGGACGTTTGCTTCATTATTTATTGATAAACAAGTGTTGTTTTTGCTGCTATTCTTGACCCAATTGTAACGAACATCTGGATTGCTGTGTTCGTATGCCAATCGACTCGGATTAGCGAATCTAATAATACCATCCTTACATAATTCATATCTATTGTCAATTCGTTGCTTGAAGATACGCTGTCTCATTTGCCGACTTCATGAGTAGTTTGTTTTTAATGAAACTTTGCTTCTCTTTGGATTTCTATTTTCTATGACCGTTGATATCAAGACTTTTGGAACTTTTGTATAAAACGTATTCGTACTATAAGGTATGTTTGAGAAAGCAACTAATAAACCTATTTTTAAAATGCCGTACATTGAGTTTAACGGAACACAGATGAAAATTCTTTTGCAGAAAAATCACAAAAACTCACATCTTTTGATTCTAGGATTTACTTTCGTGTATTGATTTATCCTTTGTTATAAAATAGAATAAAATGTCCTTCTCTCTTTCTCGTTGAATATTTTTATACTGAATAAATTGTATATAGAAGAGTTTTCAATCTTATACATGTTCTTAGCTATCCTTTTTAGCCATTTTAACTCCCTTGTTTGAAATTAAAATATGATTACAATTCGGACACTAAAAGTCCATGAATTAACAACTCATTAAATCCGGACGATCGAACGAAGGTGACAAAATCTTATATCGAAAGTGTCGAAGAGAGGTGGAGTTTGAAAAAGAGACAAATTCTTTGGTGCACAAGCCTGCATTTCTACTTTCTCTGCAACTGTTAGTCTGTAAGAGAAATATACTCACACAGCATACCGAGAGAAAACACAAAAGTCATTGTGTATCATTGATATACTTGGTTTCTTTCTTTCTTTATGACCATCTTCATAACAGGACTATGGTTCCGTAAATACATTTGTATCGGTGGTGTGCAGTTGCAAAACGGTTGCTGAAATATTCAGAATCATTAAAACAGGCAAGAGGCTTTCCACTAGATTCACTCATTACATCATTCATTCCCTCTCTCTTTCTTTGCTTTTTTTTCTCCCACTTTAACCGTGTACAATCATTTGTTAGCTCCCTTGGCTGTGATGGCCTTAATTAACACAATTGCCCCGTCCAGTTTCTTAAGCCAGATTGACTAACGGAGAAGTCAAACCCTTTGTCTCCAAGTTTTCCCGCTTAAATTCAAAACAGCCACTCACAGCCTTCCATTCCCTTAGTCAGTACTGCTACTATGACGCTAGTATTTCTTTGGCCCAATGGCGACACTTTCTCCCCTTCCATATCATTGTTATTCATAGAATTTTCAACAGACCTGATTTCCGCCTTGCACTCACGTTTTTCTGATCTTTCGCCGTACTGGTAATTCGTTTACCTTTTCAAATTTGATTTTGTATAGAATTTAGAATGAAGATCCCAAATAAAGAAGCAATGCATGCGTTTAGATTCCACGAAAAGTGCTCGTGTGTATTTTTCCGTGCAGAGCTCTTTTTTCCGAGTGGGTATTTTTCAATGTGAGCTTTTTACATATGCTCATTTATGATAGTGGGATTTTTTCTGTGATGAATCTTCGTATGAGTTTTAATCTTGTGAGAATTTTTCATGGAACCTTGCACACCATTCTCACTATTTTAGGGTCTGGGTTTTGTACCCAACACACAGGAAAATGATCTGATAACAAAAAATCTACAAGCCCTTGATATCATCATATCCGATCATCTTTCCAGCAACGAACAGAATAAAATCAAGAATTTATTTACTAAATTTTGGTATACTGTAGTTAATCCAGAATGTCAACAGCAAAACAAACTCGTTGGACATAAAATTATTACCGATAATACGCTACCAGTTTATCAGAAACCAAGACACCGGAAAAAAAAACGCCAAAAAATCATTAGAACTTCTCGATCGCCTTGGAACAGTCCAGTTATTTTAGTGAAAGAAAAAGATCAGTTTATGAGATTAGTGAGCGATTTCAGAGGATTTAACGATGTGACCCAGAAAGACACATATCCTCTCCCACCCCCGACTTTGAAGAGGAACTTCACAAGGTGGCTGGATCACTTTATTGGCTCACCCTCTACACTTTGGAGACCCATTGGTCAATGCCCTTGCAAGAAGAAGACAAGGGAAAAATGCCTTTTCCATCCAACGCCGAATGGATTATGTAATGCAGGCGCATTTCATGGATTCATGCCTTGCTGGACCTACTGTCAACAGAGCTCTTGCAAACATAGATGATATAGCGATTTTTAGTACTAGTTTTGACGAGCATTTACATGATCTGACTTCAGTTTACTGACGTCTCTGTTTTGGAGGAATCACATTAAAGACATTGATTGAAATGTATAGTTTCCAGGCGAACAATTAGATTCATGAATATCATCCTCAGGAATTAAGCCACAAAATAGACTGACATTTGCTATTCAAGAATTTCCTTCACCAAATTCAAAGAAGGAACTGAAACAATTCCTGGGGATCGCAGAATTTTACTGAAATTTCATCAAGGGTTTTGATAATAGTAGCAAGTTGTTGTAGGAGAAGCATTTACTGTCGAAGTATATGCCCGTATTTTCATCGTAGGTAGAGTCTTATCTCAAGAACGGGAAGATGGAACGCTACATGCAGTTGCGTATTTCTCCACTAAGCTGACCATATCACAATAAAACTAGTCTGGACACACCAAAGAAGCTGTTAATGGCTGTTCGCAATTGACACGTATATTAACTGGTACGTTGTTTATTCTAAATTTGGATCACAATCCGTCAGTTCATATCAGAGAGACAAATGATCTATGGGGCAAGTTCGTGCGATGGTTGTCCGAGTTGGAAGAATACTAAATTGTGAATTACCTACATAAGCAGATGCATAGTCATTTTCAAATTTCTAATGAGTATTTCGAGAATATGTTTGGCGAAAAGGTCTATGCCATAAACACAAATGATCAATGATTTAAGGGTCAGATTATCACTGAGCAAGTTAATGATCCAACGATCGGTTTCGCAAGACAGTTAATTGCCAATTGAGGTAGGATTATGAGTGGCAGATTTAAACGCGTTTCCAATCAACTGCCAAAAGAAAAATTACATTATGACAAAATTGAGTCGTCCAATCTTGCCGGCATCTATGAGACAATTGGTTGTTTCCAAGCTACACTAGATTGGACATCTCGGCATGGGCAAGATTTATGCTCTCTTAAAGGAGAGATTTTACTGACCTAACATGTAGACCCCAAAATTCGTACGAGCCTGAGACTTATGTCAACTTAAGAGAAAGTGATGATCAATCACCTAAAGCACCTCTACAATCATTGTTTGAGTCTGATGGTCTATTGCGACTTGTCTCTATGGAAAGTTTCGTTACCAGAGGATCATACGGGGTGCAAGTATATTCTACTTGAAGGGGACTTATTCTCAACATTTATCGAAGGAGTTCCACTTCAAAACAGTGACAGATGCGTCATTTTCGATCATGAATTTCAAAGCATGAGTGTCCTTCATATTTACTTTCTGATCAGACATCAAATGTCGATGGAGAAATCACCCATCAGATTTGTAGAGCTTTTGACAGATCATCAGTTTATTACAGCTAAGGAAACGACTTTGCTGAAAGGAGAACATGGAGCATTCACGAAGTTTTCCACGCAACATTGTTCGATTTGAAAAGCATTTAAGAAAAACTGACATTCATTGTTACTAGAAATCGTTTCCGCTTTAAATACAACATAAAGTTCAGCAACGAAGCTAGCCGTTTTCCATACTTTATAACAGAAAACCCAGTAATGTTACAAGACATATCATTGCATGGTTGTGTACCCATTGACTTCAGTGGTCGTGGACAACAGTTGAGAGACCTCCCGATGGATTGGACTTTGGAAATGGAAACGATTCAACCAAAAATTGTAAAGTAGTTCAACACAGTGAATTACTGAAAAAAACGAACACTGATAAAAGGCTCCAATAATTTTGACAAATTTGAAAGACATTAAAAATAAACAACCTCAAAAACAAAGAAGATAATTATCAGGAGACAAAAGATGGTCGAAGGAACTATTCTTTGGGATGATATCTAATAATGTGAATATATTCTTACAACTCATATTGTATAGTCTAACTCCACTGGTTAGTTACAATGTACCCGTGTTTTGTTATATTTACTCTCCAATCGCAGTTCTAATATTTATATGGAGCCAAATAAGAAATCTCTCGTTTTGAGCACTCTTTTGGTAATATAAGGACACTCAGAAGATTTCCAATACAAAGAAATGGTAATTGCCTTTCTGCTTTATGCCATTTCGACACACAAAAATGTTTTCATTGGAATGCTCTATATTTGGGTAGCGAATCAAAGCTGTATATTCGTGTTCTTTTTCTCTTACGTAGATCGACTGGTCATGAACAATAAAATGGAGCTATTCAAAGGCCGACCTCAAAAGTGTACGTTGGAACATTGGTTTACAGATACTTAAGTAACATGCTTTCCATGTTCAATAACGTATTAATCAATTTTTGTGAATTTCAAATGATTCATGAAAATAACAGGGTTCCCCCCTTAAATTCAATCAATTTAAATGCACGGTAAAAAAAAAAAAGGTTATGGCATGTGTTGACACGGTAACAGCTTTGAATTAAGCATTTTGTTATCAACATGGACAAGATAAACGAACTTGACATTACTTGACCTCTTAATCTTCTATTCTGCTTCAATATTTCTATGAAATACGTATCCACCAACACGTCGTGACCTTACCTTTTCTTTCTTTCTGTCTTTAACATTTTTTCTATCATTAATTTGAGATGTAATTAATACATTCTCCGGTCGGTCAACAGTGGAAGACCTGTATACACATGCTCGTGCGACTAACATTCAAAGATTTAGTAAATTCTTTGTTCATGAGTGGCAAGATGACCTGCCTTTTAGTCTGTTTTCAATACGTGTCTCAAAGTACCGTGAAAAAAAAATTGGAAGATTGAGAATGATTCAGATAAGATAAGCGTCTCGTCAATATCAAACTCAGCGTATTCCAAACTTGTTCACCGGTTGATCGAAAACCCATTTATTTGAGACAAATCTTTTTGTTTTTTGCCTCAAAGCTTTTTTCAATTCAATTTTAATTTAGAAAAAAAGTTTATTGCACTTTTGACCCTTCAAAGGACGGGTTTCCTTAAAGGATTATATATATAAGATAAAATAAGGGGATATGTATATAGGCAGAAAGTAGGCTCTTCTACTTTGGCATTATAGTTTCTTGATAAATAGGAACCATACTCTGAAACCTTTTATGAGAGATTTTTCTTAAAGATTTTTGTCTTAGAACCTTCCCCATTTTTAAGCATGCCAAATTTGGTTGGGCTGCACACATGAAAATTGGCAATTCTCTTCCAATTGTCGACAGAAACTACAAGAAATCATTTTAGTTGATCATATCTTCTCAAGGGGTGCCCGAGCGGGTCAACGGCACGAAGAATGGATCTGGTGGGCCGAGTTCAAACTTTGGCTAGGTCAGTTCACTGATGCCTTTGAGAAAGGTGTTAATCCCTCTCTTGTCAGCAATGGGTGAAATAGCACTGGCTGAAGTGAGTGACGCCACTCCAGGTGCTTCCAGCTCCAAGTCTATTTCACTTACCTTAAATAGGACAAATATTTAGTAATGTGAAAAAGCCGTAGCCAGCGTAAGAGCACTACTTGTACATCCTCCCAGACCCACTTATCATTGTCGTAGACAAATATGTTACTGAGGTGGATAGAATAATGTAGGTAAAGAGAGTGGGTGTGGGGGTGAGTGATTTCTAAGATCAATAGTTCAATATCAAATCATTTTCTGGAGATCAGAAAGTACTACGCTTTGATTAGTCCAGCACTGGGCCAAAAGCAGCGTAGGAAGATTATGTTACACCAATATGTCGATCGGGAAGAGCCTTGAAAATCGGTTTTTGAAATCCTGGCTGAGGTATCTGGGGTTAATACCGACTATTATACTTGCAGTAAATACATAACTACATCTTCCACAGAGGAGACCAACCCCATTTATTTCCTCAAACTCAAGGTTGTAAAACTCTGCAGATTTTCTCACGTCGAAATGCATTGAAACATGCCAACGTATGCGTGCGAAAGCAGCCATCAAGACCTGTGTGTATCAGGGAGGAGATGAAATTCGGCTGCCTCTTACGACTGTGCGTTTTGGAGCCGAATGATGATAGTTTTTACACAAGTTATGAGAATTGTATGGAAGGTCAGAATTGTTTGGAGGAAGTTTTGGATTTTGTTTTTTGGCAGATTCCAAAGTTCAGAAGGTACCTATTTCAAACTTATTATTTGTCTGAATACATGAGTGGTGTGTTGAGGCAAGGTCCAACGATTAAAGGAGGTGTGATGGTAAAAAATTCAAGAATCTCAGGATTTGATCGATATCGTATTTACTCGTAAATAATACAAGAAATTAAATATTTAAAAAAATAATAGGGTCATAATTGGGGGTGGGGCAGCATTAAGCCCGAGTGTAAAATAAAGATAACTCATATACGTATATTTTTAAGTTTTAACAACAAAAAGTGGGGGTTCTATTTTTTTCGAGATTGCATTGTACTCGAGTAAATAAGGTACTTGTTTCCCATCGACACCTGTAGCTCCCCGGCTGCAACGTATTAGTTTCTATTATAAAAGAAATAAGAGCTGTTGATCATTGTCGTTATGAAAGAGACACAGATGTGTAAGGTGATAGGTGGTACACTGATAGAATTACTTGCTGGGACAAGTCAGTAGATCAATTAGTATTGCTTTAGAGGTTTCTATGTACATTGCAAATACAAAACGAGACCTTGCAAAATAATTAAACCACGATTTACATTAACGTCAGTCACAAAACAAAAGACAATACAAAACCAATTACATGAAAATGCACAATTAATCTGGTACTCTTATGGCAGTACCTATTTTTTCTTTATATATGTACCCCCCCATATATATATATATATATATATATATATATATATATATATATATATATATATATATATATATTAGCAGGGATTACCGGCATTGCCCGGGGAAAACATAACTTCAAATTTGACAACATATTGAAAAATACGTCATTTGATATATTTCTTACACAACACAACAAATATCCTCTGTCGTAGATTGAAGGCCCAAGTTGGAATAAAAGATGCAACCAAAGAAATTATGACTCACACCACTACTACTATTCTCTCTCAATGGCTTGACTTAGTCTAAGTTATGTCATTGAGAAAAGATAAGGGTAGGCGGCGAAACACAAACAAATCCAGACTACATACGGCTATGTGACTTTTACGGCTGCTATCAACTGCTTCATTAAGAAAAAGGCGATAGGTGACAAAAACACCAAAATTTGTTTAAGAATTGATTTTATTGTGAGAAATCTGTGTGTCATTCGTGAAAAGAATGATCCTGATATAAAAAAAAATATTTGTTACCAATGTTCAGAAACGATGATCCAATAAAAATTACATCTGGTGAACCCTGAAGCCAACATAACATAGACTCTATTATAAATTGTTTTTTTTTTGTGGGCGTACATGACGAATATTAGATCGATAGGTCTTTTGGTTTTAGCGTGAAAGAGACACAGACAAACAAACAAAAAGAAAGCTAATACATATTTATTCAAAATGTGTGAAAGAGGAAATGATAGAAAATGAGCTTCTCCATTTTCTTGTTTAGTAATTTCTAGAAATGAGAGAGGCAGGAAACGCTGTGTAGCTAAAGAGATCAACAGACTCATCAATCCGATTCAATTTCAATATTTTCCAATGCCTCCTCGCACATACACACATACATATATCTCTGTGTGTGCGTGTGTGTGAATTTATTTATTGATATTATGTTTGCATCAGACAGGGAATTGAGAACACCATTTTCCATAATTTTTCCCTTCAACAAAAACAACAGCAAAAATAAATGAAGAATTTAATTAAATAATCAAAAAATAAATGACAAAATTCTGAAATAGTTGAGTTTACTATTTTCTCTATATTTTCATATCATATCCAACACACAATAAAACCTTATCTCACAATGCAACTATCTTTCCAAATCATTCTAACTTGCATATGATAATGTTGTTCATAAGTATCTGAAATAACAATGATGATCGTAAGTGTATAAATATTAAACAAAAGGAACTTAATCCATCGGGAACTCTCCACTACGAAGGTTCTGAACAAAGTGTCGGCCTGAAAAGAATTTTATTACTTTGAGCCGATCTTAGTCCATCATAAATCTTCATTAGGTTGTAAATAATCTATAAACTTCTATAATACACAATGTGTGTTGGTTGCAAGATTCGTCCAGCTGTAACGGGTAAAAAGGGGTATGACATGTACATCTCTCCCACTCTCCAATCAGTCACCGTTGTATGCCGTTCCCTCATCAGCACGACAACTCCCAACCCACCCACTGTAAATGCTGGAAAAGGGACAGGCAAGTCATCTTAGAAGAGAAGATTTTTTATGCTGAAAAGTAAAACTATTTAATAATTCATCCTCTGTAGTAAATAAAAATAGTCATCATTTTTTACGATACGAGTACTGGTATACATTAGTAAACAATGACTCTAGTTGCGGACATGGTAACGTGTGTCCCTGAAAAGATAGCTTTCAAAAGACAAGAAGAGACTTGAAATCAATCAAACGAGAATTTGTCAGTAATTCACGTTGAAATTTCATTTTTTTCTAATAATCAGTGATAAGAACATTTTGTTTGACTGGATTTTGTGTATGTGTGTGTGTGTGTGTGTGTGTGTGTGTGTGTGTGCATGTGCGTGTGTGTGAACGTGCGAGCGCCTGTCCTTATGTCTGTGTGTGTGTGTGTGTGTGTGTGTGTGTGTGTGTGTGTGAACGTGCGAGCACCTGTCCGTATGTGTATTTGTGTGTATTCTGTGTGTGTGTGTGTGTGTGTGTGTGTGTGTAGACTTTGAAGCGACTCATTTCAGTGGGACATCGGTTCTTCCACTATGTGGCTTGGTTTCAAGCCTCAGAGTTTGGCCTTTTAAAATGCCAACAAAAACGCTATTCGAAACGTAGTTTTGATTCGGTTTTTCAACACTGATCACTGGCGATCAAATTTTAGGTTATCTCGCCTATGAAGGCATAAGTAATGTCAACTTCGTACTTCACAAGATCAAAGATGTAGGAAAAGGGGGTATCAAGATTATATGATGCTAACATTCCAACTCAGACTAGGGATCAATCGGCTTTTATTTTGGCTTCGATATCGATTAGTCAAGCAAATACGTGTATTAACTCTTCTTGTTGCTACGGTGTAAACAAATACAGGCGGCGCCAAGAGAAGTCTCAGAGTTCTTTTCAGTACCTCTTCCTTTTTAACACTGATCTTGGATAATAAAAAAGTATATCTATTGATGAAAAGCTTATAGAAGCTTTGGATAATTTTTAAGAAAATGATGTGATTTGTTTTGTAAATCAGAGATATTAACGATAAGAGATGAGATGCTAGTATTGGAACTAAACATTCATTTAAAAAATGATTCGCTCATAAGGTAACAAAGAAGAGAGGAAGTCATTACTTCAGAATGAGAAATGGTAGGTATATGACTTTTCAAAACGGCATCTGGTTAAATCATCGACGGTCATTTTGTCGTGAGGTCAAATTGTGTATAGGATAATCCATCATAGGATAATCCATCAATGTTCAAAATTAGATAAAAGCTAGAACTAAAGTTTTATACACCAGATATATCGAAATTTTAGAATTTAAGATAATGTGCAACTACTTTTAAGAAATTAATTTTTTGTCCAGAATCGTATTTTTCTATCATATTTTCTCATATGCTGGTACAAATCTTTGTATTCTATTTCTTATGTGATTTTTTGTCCTTGAATGAATTTTCGTGTTTGGCATTTGCAAACCTTTCTTCGTCCAATGAGTATTGTTCAAACCAACAAACGCATACAAATCATCACCGACAACGGAGACGAATTGCCCTATCGACTAATTTTCTTCACGACAAATTGACTGGCAATCAATTTACCGGCGATAAATTGTCTAACACTAACCCCCCCAAAACCATAGATGCAATAAGTAAATTACATGACTTACCGTAAAAACTTCCTTATGGTGATTAGTTTTTATTTTGTTCAATTTTTAGTAACTGCAGTGAGGCTGCGGATAAGTGAGAAAATTTTAAAAATGAAACCCGATATTCTCATCGTGTATCGAGTCTGACGAACACAATTTAAAATCTTTGTCGCTGTCACCTACTTTTCTGTCTGTCTGTCTCTTTAAGGCATTTTTATGGAAACCAATTTCATACATCAGCAAATCCGATACGACCGCAACTACATTTCATTTGAACAGCGTACAATATAGGTATACAAATAAGATTCTCTTTCTCTCATATAAATCAATTGCCAAGGTCAGCTATACTGTCAGTAGATTCACTCAAAGGGGTGGCAGACCTCCATAACCAACTCGGGCATCTGCAATTAGAAGGGAATCCGACAGGGGATCTTGCTCCCATTGCGCAGGCTTTTGGGCTATTCGCGTACAGGCCCCATCAACTCAGGATATGTACAAGCACCCCCACTGGGTCTACGTTAGCATAAACAAGCCACCACATCTATTTACAAGGTAGTTATTACTTGTGTATGTGTGTGTTCATCTGCGCGTATCACGGGTTTTCATGGTCTATTTTCTTCCCCAAAGTTGGTCGTAATATATATATATACATGCACACACACACACACACACACACACACACACACACACACACACATATATATATATATATATATATATATATATATATATATATATATATATATATATATGTATATATATATATATTGTTTCTTTGTAAGTGGAAAGATTTTTCCGACAATGTTTAATTTAGTTATTTGACAATTTAGAAAGAACGAATAAATCAAAGATTTTACATGTATTTTTTCATTTCCGATAATGCATTTCGCAATCGGTAGCGTCAGATCGGATTTAGATAATTCCAAAAAAAATATGGTTCAACGTTGTTATGGGGATCACGTGATGGTATTTCGTTTCGGCAGCGTTATTCTGCTCTCTCGTGGATACTTCAAAGTCTTTGGCTATAGAAGCCAAAGATTTAAAAATATCCAAAAGAGAACAGAATAACGCGTTATAGAATATATGTATACTTAAAATTTGGGCTCGTGTCCTTTTTCTTGTTTGTCCTCGATGGTATTTTTTTCTTTTTATATCATTTTTGCTAACGTTGAATATATGTGAATTTTCCGGGGTTGAATTGTATTATTTTCAGAAATTCGCGCTGATTCTAGGATCATTTATCTTTTATTGTCAGTTTCTATCTTTATTATTTTAGCGTCGTCCAGATTGGAATTGTAGTTCTCCTTGTTTCAATAGAACACGAGTGCATTTTGTGTGTCATATATTCTGAGGGTTATTTTATGTTCATAAATCCTTTTGTTCAATGTTCTCGATGTCACACGGACATATTTTTAATTGCAGTTTTTACATGTTATTTCGTATACCCTGGCCATTGATGTAGGTTTATAATTTGTTTTCTTGTTAATTATTTTGCTTTTATAGTTTTGGATTTACTGTTCATAATTTGGATTCTAAATACATTTGTAAGTTTTTTTGGTCGTTGGATTCTTCGGGAGTGCTATGCATCTGGTCGTATCGTTGTTAATTTTTGTTACTGTTTTTGTGTATTCTGTAGGCCTTTCTTTTAGAGTTGAGTACGAATGATATGGCGTAGCGAAGGAGTTTGATGTCTACCTCTTCGCCATTCAGGTGTTTTGGGCCGCATATACTTAAGACTTATAAGTAGAAACCTATAATTATGCCAGATTTCATTTTGTTCTTATGGTGAGAGTAGATGTTTATGAGGTCATTCTTGTTTGCAGATTTTCAGTGTATACTGAATTGTAAATTATGTTTTGTTCGGTGTAATAATATGTTTAGGTTAGATAGAGGGTTATTTACTTCGTCTTCGTACGTAAACTTTATGTTCTTTTTCGCCGAGTTTTCTCCGTTATGTTAGATAGCTTTGTGTTATTTGGATATATTATTAGGACGCCATCTTTGTATCTGAAGTATTCGGTGTTTTTGCTTAAAATTTCTTGTACTGGTTCAATTCTAAGAACCCTAAGAACAGGTATGCTAGTATTCCGCTTAGCAGAGAATCCATTTGTAATACGAAGTTTTGTTTTTTAATAATCCTTGTCGAAATTATTTTTAAAAGATCGCAACTTAGGTAAGCGCCTACGCGTCAGTTCGAACTTATTCCCTCCCTCATATCGCAGCCAAAAATGAAAAGGATGGCTTTAAAAAAATCCACGAAGATCGAACAAAAGATGATTTTTGCAGAAACGCCTTTCACTTTCAAATCTCCTGTTAACATTTGCAAGCATGAACTCCAAGACAAACTTGTCACCTCAGTTATCTCATCAAAGGTCCGACGACAATCTCCATTGATTGCAGGGCGAACTTTATCAGAATTCTTATCTTTTTGGCTTGTTGAAAATCGGTCAGATCGTGATTGGTTTTAAAGTGACATTTTACTAGGTTTGAAACGCAGATATAATTCGTTCATATGTTTTACCTACCCCCCCCCCCCGCCACCACTTCCCCTTTGAGGTTACTCAAAGCATTGCAACATTTTCAGCTGCAGTTTTCTCCCCAAAGAAACATAACTTCACATACGCTCCCTCTTTTTTTTATAAGCCATCGCGAAAATCGCTGAACAGACCAGTGAAAAGCCGCAGGAAACAAATCAATCAATCTAGAGCCACACCGTGTGGCAAACTGTGCAACAACGGAAGGTACCACTTCGTATACGTACATACACACATACATATGTGTGTGTGTGACTGAGTCAGTATGTGTTTATGTGTGTGTGAGTGTGTGCGTGAGAGTGAGAGAGAGAAAGAGAGAGGGAGAGAGAAAGAGAGAAGGAGTTCATAGATTCCAACTGATTTTGAACTTTTTAAAAATGGTACACGAACGCGTATGCACACACACACATACATATACACACATGCACATACACGCACACATACACACACACGCATGCACGCACACACACACACACACAGACACAAGTAAATGTTTATTTTCGTTATTATAGTTCGCGAGCGTAGTTCCCTCTGAGCCATGCACATATGCGCGCACACACGCTTTGCAACCAGCGTACAAAAGATTTCAATTTTCCGCAGAAAGCTTACTGAGTTTTTATTGAAAAAGATACTGATTCATTGCGTTGAATTCGTAAGTGCGAACACACTTTTGTCTCTGTGGGAAAAAATTGCACAACATAAGATTCGTGTGCACACAGATAATTAATCTGTTTAATTGCATTGTTTGCAACAGTGCTGTTCATAATACTTTGATAACTTGTAAGTGCTCGAGAATTTTTCCAGTTCATCGATTTTTCTCTATCCCAACGTTGTTTGTTGATAAGGGAATATCTAGGTGATTGATCTGTTTTTGTGGTCTACTGACTTCGACATAGAAAACATTTTTGCTGTGATTTCAACTCTATCCATCTATCTATCTATCTATCTATCTATCTATCTATCTTGGTAATTGTTTTAGGAAATCCCTGTCTTAGCTTATTTTACATCGCTTACGTGTTACCGTATTGTTTGCACCCCGACTTAAAGTATTTTTTAATAAAATTCTTGAACTTTTAATAATGAATCAATCTTTCAGTAAGTTTCCGATATGATACTGTATCATGCCGTTTTAGAAGAATTGGAATTGGATGAATTAATGAATACGATAGATAGATAGATAGATAGAAAGATAGATAGATAGATAGATAGATAGATATTACTAAACCAAGATAGATAGATAGATATCAATAGACCAAGATAGATAGATAGACAGATAGATAGATATTGCTAGACCAAGATAGATGGATAGATATCAATAGACCAAAATAGAGAGATAGACAAAGAGATATTAATAGACCAAGATAGATAGATAGACAGATAGATAGATATTAATAGACCAAAATAGATAGTTAGACAGATATATAAATATTAATTAAGACCATGATATATATATATATATATATATATATATATATATATATATATATATATATATATATATATATATATATATATATATATATATATAGTTAGATAGATAGATAGATAGATAGATAGATAGATAGATAGAATGATAAGCAGTTTAATGCATGAATACGTGTAAGCAAAGATAGGTAAATAATGATTCGAGATAATTAACAAGAAGATGAGTGAGGTTGGCTGGGTGGCGTTAAGTTATTTTTTTTTTTTTTAAGTTATCGGAATCAAAGTTCTTCAAGAAATATAAGAGAAAAATTAAAAACTTTTATCTCACCTTCGTGGATTCTGATGGAACATGAACAAATTAAATTTGATCGTAATAGTGATCAGCTACGTGCACACATACATATATATATAAAAAAAGAGCTTACAAGGTACAACTGAGAGTTTCTGGTAGCCTTGGCAACTAACTTTGATGCAGAAAAGCTACCACTCGCTAGCAGACAGCAAAAGGTTAACACTTCGGTTATTCTCGTTGAATATATTTTCCGGAGTTTGCCGATCTTCAAATCGTCTCTTTTGCTGCTGCTGCTGCTACTCTCAGTGTCATATGTGCTGACGTTGTCGGTAATTTCCGTAAAATACTCTTCGGCAGCTTCCGGTTAGAGCGGACAAGATGGTGGCCACGCGGCTGGAAGTGAACATGACGCGGTTGTTAAGTCGCTGCGAGGACAAAGTTAGAGAGAAGAAACATGGAGATTGGAGACTGGAAAAGGTCTGTGTGGGTTAGGGTTTGAATTTGATTGACTCCCGTGTTTATGTTTGTCTGTGCGCTTTGTAGGCAAGAATATTAGTGCCGAGTCTATCGGTGATGGATTGTATTGGAAGGAATATACGATTGAACTTTTAATAAAGTTTCTGCTAGCGTTATTGGAAAATTACTTGTTTTATTGTTTTCATTAAAGTTACCGTTTAAAAGAATCTTTTTCTCGATTGTTTGTTAAATTACTGATATCTGTAAATGTTTACAACAAGGCATCTTGACTGTGTTTCGATACAATACTAGTTGAATTCACGTATGTTTGTTTGTTTATATATACAGGGTCGGTCGACCCTTGGCTTGCTGGTGCCCCGAGCAAGCTGAACATCAGCACCTTTGGAAGTATTTGACTTTCAGACATTCCTGAAAAATCTGACTTCACCCCAGAGAAGTTACTCATTTTTTCCGCTTTTATTCTGTTTATTTTGTTAGTTTTCTTATTTGTATTTGGAAAGTCCTACCGTCTCAAACTCATGATAGGTGTCCCCTGGAACTTGGCAACTGCCCTTGTTGCTGGTGCCTTGGTCTGGCATTATATACGTATATATAAAGAACAAGTTAAGTTAATGTATGTTTATACATGCTGGGTAGGTCGACCCAAGGCTTGCCGGTGCCCTGAACAAGCTGAACCTCGGCACTCTAGAAAATATTTAAATGTCAGAAATTCCTTGAAAATCTGACTTCACCCCAGAGAATTTTCTCATTTTTTAAACTTTTATTCTGATTATTTTGTTAGTTTTCCTATTTATATTTGGAAAGACCTACTGTTTCTAACACATGATAGGAGGCCTCATGCACCCGTCTGGGTGATTCCAGATATTGTCCAATGGCAATTTCCTCGGCACTTATCATTTGGGATGCCGCAGACATCAGAAATTAACTCTGATTCTACCCAGTTAGATGCAATGAAATGAGAAATAAGGAGAAGCTACTCCCCTTTCGTGAAAAAAATATTATAAAAATTTGTTTGAAATATTACTTTATGTTTCTATTGTTCCATTATGCAAACATATGAAGGTCATTCTGGAACTCTGATCTTTATTAACACTTATGTTATACCAGCATCTCTACTGACTCAGCATAATTATATATTGTTTGACTATTGTCTATCATTCACTGATAGAGTGGCTTATGAACGTATCTACAAGAATTTGTTTTTCGATGACTACTCGTTTATAACTTTCATTCATTGGATTAGATATTGTTATCCACAATAAACAATCTTTTAAATCAATAAATCAATTTTTGCAATAGTTTGAATTTTTAGAATGCATATTATTATCTCATCTTTTTAAATTATTATATTGGTGGACAAATGAAGACTGCAAGCAATCTGTTGTAATTCATCAAGTTGGAATTGCCTCCCCTCATTTCTTGGATTCATCAACATAAAATTAAACATATTATATTGTATATTTCATAGAAAAATTTATGTTGAATATTGAAAATATCTGTGTGATAAATTTTCATTGTTATCTAAGATTTGTAAATTTAGCTCACTCAGTAAGACAGTTTCCTTATAATCAGTTGGAAGTGAGTTAAAATCAGAGTTGGTAACTGTGGGTTTTACATATCAATTTACACCTCTCATTTTGGTGAAGGTTGTTCTTGTTACAGTAGGAAAATAAAATTGACTCCAGACTTTCTACTGGATTCTGACAATTACTTTCAAACTTTGTTGTAAATTGTCTAATGACAATATTTTGTGACAGTAATACATCAGACCAATCAAAGTGTACCAACCATTCATTCACAAATAACTGCAGAAATAAATGCCCTGTGAATACAGCCAATGGTGTAGTGTTAATGGAGCTCACCAGAGCGCCGGTGTAGTGTCTCTCTGAAAAAAGAAGAGTCAAAATAAGTGAACTAGACAAAACACTACTGCACCTAGAAGGTTTTCAGCTCGGGGCCTAAAAGGTTAGCACTGCACCTCTGAATATAGCCAAATTCAGATTTAGAAATAACAAACATACAACATCAAACATTTTCTAAATGTTGCTTAAAAACCTTCCAGACAATCATGCAAGGGATTTGAAGTTTTAGGGAGTTGTAATGAGGAAATCTGGAGGTTAACAGTTGTATCAAATGAAAAATTGTCTTAATGCAAGATTTCTATGCCTGGATATCATCTTCCTAGACTTTGTTGTCTTCTGATCTGTAGTATAGTCAAGTGTTAGTCATTATTAATTTTTGACTAGTATCTCTTTGGTCTTAAATTTTCGTTACATTTCATCATAACTACTCAAACCATCAGTCTACAATAAAAGAAATACTAGTCAAAAATAGATAGTTAACGATGCTTCATCTAATACAAATTTCAAATCAAGATAATATTACTACTACTAATACAAGTAGTGTGCATAGAAATAATACCAAATATGGTGTTGAAAGATTGAGGTAAAATGAAGGATAGGTTTGAGGGTTAGATTTGATTTTCTTCCTGCTGTAAGGGTTATGGTTTCTCAAACAGTAGCGCAGTTGCCATTCATAGGCTAGCTTCCAAAGGTAGGACGGATGCAAATCCAAGCCTCACCCAGTATTTATTTCTTTCATTCCCAATCAGTACTCTTTTCTCACTGTCATAGACTGACAGTCCAAGTAGTTGCAATAGAAAGCAACTAAAATGTAAGATGTAAGAAAATACTAATAAAAAAGATCAATAATGTTTTGTCTTGTAGAAATTCAATATAATAGATTAGCATAGTTGACAGTATAAATGTCTGTTACCTTCAGCCTAATTGCTATTATCTAGATTGATGAAAAGTTGTATTTAAATGTTTGTTTTTTTATTACCTAGTACAGTGGTTTCTGAACTGAAAACTGAAGGACCACTTCTATAATAGAAATTATCTGGCATTTACTTTTTAGATAGTAATTAATGAGTTCCAGTTATAAGAAACCTTTGACCTTTAAAAATCATTTTTTAATTCAAATGAATTACATTTATTTAAATCTCAATATGTGGCAGAGGTCCATCTATAATCATTGTTTTTCAATAGTTGTATGATGGCTGTTGATTTTTCTCTACCACAATGTTCACAATGTCAGGTCCAATAGTTAACATGTTATTTCACAATTGATATCCTTCCATCCAATTTGGCCTTGGGTGAGTTGTTGAGATCAGTTATCTTAATCTTAAATTTGGAGAAATAAGATGAAATTTCAACTGCACATCTCGGACCATTATCTGATGGACCTCAGTTTTTAAACCACTGATCTAGTTTAAAAAGTTTGTAAAGGTTTAAACATGTAAGGCTTAATTTTTTCTAAAAACTTATTAAGCTTTTTTTCTAGAAAAGATTTTTGTGATGTTTTAAAAACTAAAAATCAGTAATGTAAACTTCTTTAAAAATTCGTACTTTCTTTCAGAATTTGAAAACTCAGTTACTGTCTTTTAATAGCTCTTAACTCGTATATATAAATATATAACTCAGAAATGAATTGATTGATAAATAGTCTATGAAGAGTAACTTCCCTTGTTGATGATCTTTCAAAGGGGAAGTCATTCTAATGAGTTACGCCCCTTGTTTGATTTTTTTTTTTTGTGCCGTATTTTTTAGAAAATTATGCAAAAAATAATCAACAAAATAATTCATTAGTGGTCACTTGATTACCTAAATTTATAAACATCTGGAAATTCCATAAAATTTGTAAAATTTTCAATGCTAGTTAATTATGAAGTAGTAGTTGTTGCAATTTAATGATTTCCTTCGCAGAAGATGTATTTAGTGATAGTCTGGTTGGGCTGTGGTTTCAAATCTTAAATTATATTTAATAAATGTAACAATGAACATGCATTTAATGACCAATTTGTTTTTAATGAATTTGAGCCAAACTGTTGACTCTTTTGTTATCGTTGAATTTTATATGTCTGCATGTGAGTTGTTCAGGTTTTAAGACTTTATCCATTTTATATAAGATACTTATTACTTCATAACCTAAAACTTGTACACAACATAGTCATTACTAGAGAGGGGTAGAAGTTTATATACAACATAGTTATTGTTATACTCTATGTTTTAGATATTGGCCAAAGCAATAAGTTGGCTCATGTGAGCCTCCCAAAATATTGGCTGATATCATTGTAGAAAATTAGTTTAAAATTGATTAAATTGAGCATTTAATACTTATATTTCTAGGAAATGATGTTTCTATCTGTAAGATGAGAATGTTCGAATTTTTTTGATAAATGATCTGGAGAAAAAAAGTTCAGTTTTTTAATTCCTTTGTTTGTTTGTTTTCTTTACAGTATATACGTGCCTTGATGGAAATGTTTGAAGAGTTGAAAAAGTCTCCCAGGTGAGTTGAGATATCAGATAAATGAATAGCACACTATGTAGATGATCTCACATGAAATTAACAATGGAATGCATTTTGTATTTGATTTAATTTCAAATGAAATTCATAACATCCTATCGACAAAATATTGACTGATTAATGATGAAACTCTTGATTAGGAATCTAACTGTTCAGTCTCTAAACATTTCTTTTGTTGTCTGTAATTGGCTCTCTTCTAGTGTGATATTTGTTTGTGAAGAGAGTGGCACTTGTTTGGTAGCGCCAAATGAAAATTAGCCGCAAAAATAATTTTTTCTGTTTGTGTAATAACTAGAGGCAGAGTGGAAAAATCTTGGATGGCAAACCATATCTGAAGGGAGAAAAGTATACATTACCCTCCTTTGGAGGAAGTCTAAATAATAGACCGAGAACACTGATGGGGAGTGAGAAAATTGAAAGAATCAATATACATCTGTGGTGTACTGAAGAGAGGGGTGCCACCAAGTGTTCTTTCTGTTGGCAAATTCTTCCCTAAGATTTTGAAAGATCTTTGAAATGGATTTTCAAAATGAAAAAGATTTTCTTTTATTCATTCATAAGCCATTTCCAATTTTTTCACCTTTCCTTGTGGTTCAATTTAAAATTACTCGCAATTTTTTCTTTGCAAATTAGAAGCATGCACTACACCCCCCCCAATTAGTTATGCCTCTGCATACATCAACTTGTCAGCTAAATGTATAAGGTAGATTGGTATGTATTTCAACTTGGTACAGCTTTATGCTGCTCAGCAAATTCTTTGTTTTTTTTAACAAAGATAAGAATTCAAAACATCTGCAACCTTCATTAGAAGTGTTGCCACTAATGAAAAGAAATTTCATTTTTGGCTGGAACTTCTGGAAAAAGTGTCTATCTCTTTACATGCAGGTGGTACACTTGGAGAAAGCTGTAGAATGAATAGTCCAAAACAGTATTGGTACAACAAAAATAACAAAAGGAATGAATTCTTTTGTTGTTTGAGTTACCAAATTATTTTATGTTACTTTACCGTGCTATTATATCTTATTTTGGTTGATCTACACTTCAAACTTCTTTCAAGGTAGATTAGATTAAAAATATTCACCTGATTATCATCTTTTTGAGGATTTTGAACTCCATATTCATGATAAAAGGTTGTGCTTTTACGGAATTCGACAAACTGGTAAACCTAAAGAATTTTATAAAGATAGTATAATACTATCAGAGTATTGTTGGAAAAAGGTTATTGCTTCAAACAAGTCATATTTTGGTTAAATATTCTCTGTTTGTGTTGTTTATATCATTGTTCTTATTATTCAAAAAATAACATTTTATGATAACCAGCATAAGTGATTAATGTTGATCCTAGAATTTAAAGCCACCACTTACAATATCATAACACCTCATTTCTGCAGCCAGTATTTGGTTCTCATGGCATTCTTCTAGAAATCTAATTCAATACATTACATTATTTCCATATCTGGTGTTACGTTTTCTATTGCTGCTGGTCAACTGACTGTCATTTACTGCCTGAAAATCCCACCTGGCAGATTTTCAGCTACTCATAGTAAAACAAGTGTGAATGTTGATCCCACGCTATGACTTCTAGGAATTTGAGAAAACTAATATGCTAAAAACATGCCCTAGGGTTCTATTACTAACCACAGGAAATTTAGTGGATGTTTGAGTTTTTGCAAGACATTTGATGAACAAAAGTAAAGTGCTGTAGGCCAAATACAGACTGACTCCAAATCCTTCCTTTGATAATTTTCATTCACCCATATTCATGTAGTTATTTTTTTCATTGATTCTCAGTTGTCCTGCCCAAGAAGAACTAAACAGTTATGTGAAGAAGATTGAATTTTTAAAGGGCTTAATTGAAGCTGAAAGATTGGTGAGTATCAAAAGTTTATCTCAGAAGTAGTGTGATTTTTAGAGTATTTTTCAAAAGTATGTGATAAGGAAAATTTAGCAGAACATCAATCAGAAAGGGATTAATAACATTTGGTTATAAATATGAGGATAGATCTATAAGTTTGTAGCATGACATGTAATTTTTAGCTGAATTTTTATCTCAAATTTCCACAGTATAATGTTTGATTTATGAGATTATTCTTCATCACTGAATTAAGTGCCTTGACAAGGGAGGAAATTGTGTTGAAAAATTGATATTTGTTTGTCTGTATTTTTTATTTATTTCTATATTTTATCTCTTTTCAAAAAAATTCTCATTTATTGAAAACAGCTTCTTTATCCAATCTAATTCTAATATTCATTCACTGATCATTTTTTCAATAATGATTTTTTAAAGATTTTTTTTGCACAATTTTTCTCTTTTTTTAAATTTGTCTTCTGAATTGTTTGTATATCTATAATCTGATATTTATAATCTTTATGATCCTGAATTATAGCCAAATGCTGCTGAAAAAATGTTGGCTGCTGAGAAATTGACTCCTGCCAGCACTTCCAGTGACCCTGATCCCGTGTCAGGAAAGAAGCTCTGTCACTTGACCAAAGGAAGATATGAGAAAGAAATGAGGGAGGATTTATTTGGTGTCTCATGTAAGTTGGAGCCTTTGTAATTATCCTCTTTTCAGAAACTCAACAACTTATTCTGAGAATGAAATGCAGTGGCTCTCACCAACTGAGCTAAACTGAAAAGTCTTACATAACTACAGATTTATTTGTTATCTATACAATACAAAAGTTGCAATAATCATCTTCAGTCAGAATAGAAATAAGAGTGGAGTTGAACCCTGCAGCAGGCAGGCTTGTGATGCTTTCAAGTTGCCTGAGGATGAAAATTGTATTTATTCATTTCGGTTGATTTTGGGGGTCTCTTTTGTTAGTCCACAAAACACTAAATACATAATACCTATTTCAGCTTACTGTACTTCTGTTTTCTCAATAAATGTTGATAAAAAAAACAAAGCGCTAAAGATATTTTGGCAACCTGCCTCTTATTGAGATAACATTTTTGGAGTCAGGGTTTGTCAATCAGTCAGGGCAAAGGTCAGTTTGTATTGGGAAATTTCAACAGTTTTTATTTACATTTATTTAACAAACAAAAATATGACTACCTTTAATCATTTAATGAGGTGGGAACTAATGAAAAAGGCACGCTTTTATTTTCCATTGAAAAAATACCATCCCTTGTTATGATGCATGCAGTGTGTGTGTGATGGGAACTTGCTTGTCCTAAAAATATTTCGAAATTACCGTGAAACTTTTTTCAATTTATGGTTAAATATAACAAATAGAAGTGTTTGTGATAAGTGTTTTCATCTTTAATTCCATTTCCTTTTCCTGATTTGAAATCACAATACAAGCCCAAGTGCTAAATTTGCTGTCACTGATTACTTCCCTTGGCTCATAATGACTCTAATAAAATATCAAAAGTTATCTCCCATGTTGAATTAAAAAAAAAAGAAAGGATATTGTGAGGAAATAGTATTCCTAGTGTTATTTCATTATTATACAATTTTTTTAGCTCAATCTTTTCCCCCAAATAAATGAAAAAGTAGTTAAGATTTAAGTTCCTTTTGTTCACTAATAAATACGTTGTTTCAATTCGATCAAAAGTTCATTTACAGAATATAGCAGATGACCAAATCAAAATATTTTTGCAAAACCTTTTCACCAAAAAATAAATACATTTTATTTTGATCAGAAGTTATTAATGAAGATCGTCTAGAAGATAAATTCAGATAGGCTCATTTAATAACAAGGATCTTGTGAAGACGAGTATCACAAAATTATTTAAATTCATTATTTACCTTGTTTTGGAAAAAATAGTTTTGATAAACGTATCCACTTTTCAAATTTTGTGATTCTGTTCTCTCACAGTATCCTTTTTTTTTAATGAACTAAACTTATAATTGATCTACCTCTGATCAAATTGAAATTGTATATTTTCTTCGAAATGAAATTTTGTAAAAAATAGTTTTGATGTAGTTGGCCACCATGTTTTGATGAAACTTCTGATCAAATTGAAATTATGTATTTATTTTTGTTAGAAAAAATTGGTTTTGAGGAACTTATCTGTTGAGTATGATTAAATAAAATTATATCAAAATAAAATACTCATATTTTTTGGTAACAATGTTAAATAAACTTCTGATCAAAATTAGAACTATGTATTCATCCATTTATTCTTTTGTAAAAAGGTTTTATAAAAAATGTTTGTATGTGGTTATATACCGTGTTTTAATTAAATCAATTTTTGATTTGAAACACTTTTTTTGTCTTTTTTTTTGTGAAAGGGATAATTAAGTAAGATTCAGATTAAATTTTGACTTTTTATCATTCATTTAAGAAAAAAGATTGAGCTGGAAAAAAAGTATGGTTACGATAAAAAAACAAATTGATTGGCACATTTATCTCCCTTATATTTTCCAAGGCCAATGGCATGGTCATGTAAGATTTTCCTTATAATGGTCATTGCATCTTTGCCTTACATTATTACCACTCACAAAAGGTTTTAATTGGAACACTTTACTTTCCGATGATAGGGGCACCTGTAATTACAAATTTGCTTTAGCAAGTTTTTATATTTATATCAAAATGTGTGTAATAATTGCCCTTGTGTTTTTATCAATATGTTTGCTTTTTTATTTATTTGTTTTCTGACATGCTGAAGGAAACCAATGTATAAAATCAAGTTGGTCTGATACTTTTTGAATTTCAATGGAGACTTTGATGGCCTGATGACTTGGCAATAGGCCAAGGGTACACTGATGAAACAGTGTTCAAAATTTAGGCATTAAGTATGTCAGTCAATGTATCAAAGCTGCAAACAGCCTAGATGGGCAGAATTTCAATTTTTGTAACTGCTGACATTCTCAACAACACCAGTGCATTAATATGTATTTATATATTTGTAATCTGTTTTCTGTTCTATAGCAACTGATGAAAAAGAGAGTGGCCTGAGACAACGAAAGGGTTCCAATGACAAAGCAGATATCAATGCCATCTTGCAGCATCACAATCAAATACAGGAAAAATTGGCTGAAGAAATGTTGATGTTAACAAGAAATCTGAAAAACAATGTGTCCGCTGCCAAAAGGATTGTAGGTGATGATTTGAGGGTAAGAGATTTTTAATTTTCTTCTTTAAAACAAACCAACCCATTGCTCTCAAAGTGAATCTCAAATGCTGGGTTGCCAGATTGAGCTACTGTGGCTGATAATCTAAGGTTTAGCTGATGTTCAATACCAGCCCCTTGACCCTGACTAGTCTCAAGAGACTGGCATTGAAGTTCTGCCTCCAGACTCGCTTGATTTTCAAATTCTATGCTTGTCACGTGCCTGTGTTTGGTAATTCTTAGAGATTAAGCCAAGATTATCTCCCCTTGTAGCCCAATCTGGCAACCAAAATTCACAGTTTGCTGTGTTTGGTTCTCATTATTCAAACTGTTCCCAATTTTTTACCTTTTACCTATCCATTTGTGAATATTTATAAAAAAATTATATAAAATTGAGACTTTTATTCAAGAAATTTGTTTTTTGCCAGAAGTACTTGAAATACTCTGAAAATCAGTTTTGCTTTAATTTTGTGGTGGTGTTATATACGTAATGTATATGAAAACCTGAAATCAAAAATAAAAATTTAGTATATAGACAAAAAAAAATAAAACACATAATCAAAATTATGATAATGTTAAGACATGAATATTCAGAGTCCTTGAAAATATCATGAAACAAAATGCAATTAATCATAGTTATTTTTGTAACCATTATAATATGATTGTGACAGAATTTAAAATTCATATTTACTTGTTCTATGCATGTCTCAAAGGTGTATTTATGGCGTATTGAGCTGGCTGTCATAATTATTGTGTAATTTTATGTGCTGTACAAAACTACAGCTGAAAAGTATTTTGGTTACTTTTCTTCAGTGTTGTCAACTTGGATATTTCATATCTAAATTTAAATAATTCAGTATTGTTTTAGATATTTTGTATTTAAATTTAGATGATTCTGAATATCCAATTAATTTTTATTGCATTCTTGAGACTTGCTGATTAAGAAAAAATTTGATCTCAACACTGCGTTGCTTTGGGGTCTGACTAATATATCTGGCAAATGTTGACTTCATACAATGACAAGTTGTTGAGTAATTGCAGTGCACATAACCAGTGAAATGAATCCTATAAAATATTTTGTATCCTAATCCACCTTGTGGACCTACTTTACCTGTCTGTTATGGAGGCACAAGTAGCCGATAATGGAATTGGTAAGCTAAGTTCAAACTCACATCACATGAATTGAATTCTTTCCCTACCAGCCATGGATAAAATTACAGGGCAAAGTGGGCTCTTTAGCCTTGAGAAGATAACCAGTCTAGGAGAAGGACAACTATCTTTGAAGTCTCTCCGGCAGCTTCTGCTGCCAAACTGATATCAGATGTATTGCTCTCCACTCTCCTCTGGATTACATCAGGGGGTGGGGTGTACAGTTAACAGGGCATCCCAGAATTCCTCTATGCCTCATCCATACTTGTGCCTTGGAGAGGTCACTTCAGTGCCGCTGTATGGTCTATCAAGATAGAAGGAGACCTTCTACTTTTCTGTTTAAGTGCATGAAAATATGTGGACATCAAATTTAGAAGCAGATGATCAAAACAAGAATTTTAGAATTGAATGTTATCAAAATTCATTATGTAGTATGTTTCAACCAGTGTTATGTCCTGGTATAGTAGTTTCAGAAAAATTTTTTTTTCACTTACTAGTATTCTTATCCTGGTTGTTGTAGTCACAGAATTTTGACCATGATACATTTCAGCCTTCTTCCAGAGTTTTCAGATGTCTTTTGCCATACAAAACCAAATTTGTAAGGTCTTTTGACTAAAAATAGCTTCAGTATCAATGTAATCAAGTATCCTGAAATCCATTGTCGGACTAAGCTTACAGCAAAAATACATGTCAGTTCCAATATTTGAGCCATTTTTTTGTTTGTTTTGGTTGTTTGCCGTCCTTCTTAGTCGTTTCTAGCCAATTTTTGAGGTTGTTTGCCATGATTTTGCACCTATGAGACAGAAATTTGGCATATGAGTAAATTCTTTCATGACCAAAATATTTAGAAATGTGATTTTGACACGAGTCCATCAAGGTCAACATTAGTCATTTTTGATAAAATTTCTAAGTTGTTGGCCAAGCTATTGCACCTAGGATGCAGAAATTTTGCATAGGGGTACATCTTTCAGTGAAAATTATTGGTAATGTGTGGTTGATGCTAACAGTCACCAGAGGTAATTTCTGAAAATTCTAACTAGGCGGAAGGACGGTCTTTAGCTTTTCCCGTGGACAGTTCTATACTGATTGTTCTAGAGTTGGGTCCCCAATCGATCTTTTCATACTGACACCCAACTTATGTCGTTTATCCCGAAACCCTGTCAGACTAAACAATGAAATCATTTGTTCTTCTTTGTGCATCAGAATATTTCTTCCGTTACAGCTACTTTTTCATGTGTACATAGTGTAAATAATTGTTTTTTTTCATTTGTTGTGTTGTGTGTGAAGAAATATATCAAAGAACATATTTCTCTCTTTTGGATATAATCAGTTATTTTTCCCCAAGCAATGCTGGGTTTTTTAATATATTGTTCATTTTTTTTTCTTTTTTTAATGAAATAAAAAATACGTAGTTTTGATTTAACTTAAATAAGGATCGCCTACTTGCTCCAATTGACTTGATAAAACTTTGATGATTCCAATAGCTTTCAATTTGTGTTTCTCTACATTTATTTTTCTTTCCCTAAAATTCAGTGTTTTTAACAAAACTCCAGAATTTTTTTGTCAATTCTCTTATTTTTCCTCATCTATGTGCTATTCTTAACATCAAGTGTGAAAATGAGAAAATTATTTGCTTTGTTTTGTTGACTGATAGAAACACTGAATTCCACACAAATTGAATACTATTGGAATTGTTCTCTGAAGTTTTATGTAGATATGGGGTGGAACTAAAAATATTTTTGGATGTTGTCTAATTATTATGTTTTATTGTTTATTCCTGTAACCCTGTGGTGCATAGGGGCACAACCTCTCTGCTATGGGTTCAATATCAAGTACGATTACGGAGTGGAATTGCTTGCTGCACACCTAAACTTTTTTCTTTCATGGGTTAGGGACCAGCTCTGTTGACCGCCAAAATATAGGCTTTTTCTGTCTGAAACCACCTCTTGGATAAACTATCTTACAGGGTTAAAGGGCTCCAACTACCCTGCTATTTCCTTATGTCTGGGAATGATTGTGTATATGTTTAGTAAATAATCATGAATAACAGCACTTCTCAGTTTACATTTACAAGTAAAAGTATATCTGTGTACACACTGTATGTGTCTATGCATGCAGAAGTGCTGAGGTATATTAGTATAATTGCTCCTATGTATGTGTGTGTGTGTCATTGTTATTTGCTGGATTGTGGGTAGTGTTGGACTAGTGTATCAGTGTTTACAAGGCAACTAATTGGCAATTAGTCATATGATAAGGAAACAAGAATCAGCCTGAGACTGAAATTTCTTCTTTTTTTTTTTTTCCATTTCTTCCTACTTCTTCCCCCTTCCCTATCTGCTCTCTGATTCATTTACCTCTGACAATGAAGTTGAAGTTCCATCCACACAATATCTCCTAAAGTTCCCAATGAATTTCAATTAAATTTTGTGGGAGGATGAGTCATAGGGCAAGACTGAAGTGATTAAATTTGAGAGGCAGATGTCTTCAATTGAGACGTATTTTTCCATTAGAAAAAAAAAATTACATTCACTCATGTCTGTCCACATAGTATCTCTAAGAGTTCTCTGTGGATTTCAATGAAATTTTGTGGAAGGTTAGGTCATCGGCTAAGGAAGAATTGATCAAATCTTGCGCAGGACCAGGCATTCATTTTCAATTGAGTTAGAGTTCGGCATTGGCTGAGGTATCTGCTCTCTGAGTGCTTTTTAGTATATTGTATATTTTACTGCTGAATTCCTCTACTTATATTAGATATTACTTTTGCCATTACTGAATGAATTAAAATATTACTTTTGCCATTACTGAATGAATTAAAATATTACTTTTGCCATTACTGAATGAATTAAAATATTACTTTTGCCATTACTGAATGAATTAAAATATTACTTTTGCCATTACTGAATGGATTAAAATATTACTTTTGCCATTACTGAATGGATTAAAATATTACTTTTGCCATTACTGAATGGATTAAAATATTACTTATTTGGTTGTGTAGGACTTTATTCCTTTATTTCAGAAAACCGAAGCTGTGATTTTTCTTCCTATTTTGTTTTTTTAGGTAGCTCAACGTAATGCTATATTAAGAGTTTTGTTCTGTGATTTTATTTCTGGTAACTTTCTAAAGTATAGTGTAGAAATTTCAGTTGTGCAAAAAAATTAAATATTCGCTCAAAAATTGATTTTTCAAAATATTTCGAGAAACCTAATCTAAATATTTAAAGCTCGTCATTCCCAACGATCGCTTATGAAATGTTTTTAAGTAAAACAGAGTTTTGATAATCAAGAAATGTAGTTTCACAAAATTTAATTTTCCGGAGATTTTTGATAGGATTATTTAAATTTCTTGATTACATATTCATTATAATGTATGGAGGACCAGAATACAATAACTTGTTAGTTTCTATTTCTTTAGTGTATGCTTGTCTGGCAACACACTTCGAAGGACAAGTGATGAATGAATATGTACTGGAGATTTTATTGAAATTCGATGATTAGTTAATTTTTGGCAGAATTTCGAATTCTGTGTGTGTTTTGAAATTTTCTTGTACAAATGATTATGTTATGCTGTTTTACACAGAGTAACCAACATTTCACCCAAAAATACCTCTGGATTTATATTGTGGAAAGAAATAATTTTAAAATCAGAATTCTCTATGTTGACCATTTTGCATTTCAGAACCACATACAGAATATCCACTCAGAGTGTACATTATTCCTATTGATTTTTAGTTCAGTTTTTGATTGTGAGCATTTATTTTCCTTGAATAGGTTTTCATCCTATGATGGGAACGGAGTTAAAAAATACACCAAGTCATTTTTCAAATAATTTTTTCACAGGTGAATAGATAAAAGAAAAATTGATTTTGAATGGGAATTTTTCTGTTTTAATACTAGAAAAATATCTGACAAAACTTGGGCAATATTTTCTAAGCAATAAGTATGGTAAACTGATTTTGGACAATACATGGGATATTGTGTTTAGGATACTTGACTCAATGATTACTGTCTGAAACAAAGAATTAACAAATAATGCCCTCATAATAAAACAAACTGTGAACATTGTTCCCTCAAAGCTTTGTACACATGTTTTATAACCAGTGCATGGAATAAAATGAATGTGTGCACAAAAGCTTTTGAATTCTGTTAATAGCTATTTTAGTTTTTTATTGAGAAAATATTCGTTCACTATGTCAAATTCGAAAGTGCACGTATACTTTTGTAATGGGATAAAATTTTCACGACGTAAGATTTTTCCGCAGGCTGACCACTAAAATCAGAGAGAACATTGACTGTGAATAAAAAAGCCAATTGCTTTCTCATATGTTCATGTTTGTCTTTTGTCTTTCCTATAAGAAGCAGTTATTCTTCGGGTTTTCTTTGGCCTACATACAAATACTGCGCACTATCTCTTCCAAGATTTTTGTTGGAAACTTTTCTGATGTTCCAAAGGCAGGGACAAAAATGTGCCAGTTCTCATTGTTTTAGTTGTTTCTTCTTCTGTTATGGTCATGTCAAGTAAAGGTCAGAAGTCATTCATTGCAAATATGATCTGGTGACTAAAATCATAGAAATTTTGTAGGATGGATGGAAAGATAGAGAAGTCCTGAATCAGAAAGTCTTGGAGAAGCAGGGTAGCTGCACTGACTACACATATCAAAAAGGCAACCTTAGCTCTGAAATTTCAATGTGACCCTGCCTCCTCCCATTTACCATCCCTATTAGGCCCCAGCTATTGTGAGTCCACAGACTTGATGTTAGGGAACTTTCTCGTTTTGACTGATTATATTTTCTAATTCACCCCATTTTCCCACCTTTCCAATTTAATTGGAAAGTTTTACTGCCTCAGAAACCTGACAGAGGCCCCCTTAGAACTTGGCACCCTGAGTGACTGCATGCGTTGCAGGTATTTTAGACTCTGAATCCACAGCTGGGGAAATATTGTATATCTATAACACTTGCTTAAAAATCTCTAAATAATGATTCTTTCTGTAATTAACTTTACATTACTACTCTCTACAAAACAACTGCACACACACTTACACACACAATATAGATACATATACACCCACACATATGCAGCTTGTGTTATAAAGACATCTAGCTATCTAATTTGTAAAAGAGAAGCTGGAAGATGGGAAAAATCATTATTGAGATATAAAAAGGAGGACTGTAACCTGGGATAGAATTCCAAAGAAGCCTTTGAAGATAGTACAAAGTTTCCTTGTGGTGGACAGAGAAAGCCTAACATCTAGGGTTGTTTTTTGACCTCCAGACTCCTGTGAGGAAGTGTCAGATAGAGAAAGGATTAATGACTCCAGTTTGAGGTTGATGGTCACTGGTTATGTATCTGTTGAAGAACAAGGAGATGGCCTTTTTTTGGTGGGGGGGTTGTTTCTCTACTGGTGTCTTATGTCTTCAAGATCAAGGTTTACCTGACCCTGAGTGTTTGTGATATGGGGCCTTAGCTGTTAATAGTGAAGAGGCTGCGGAGCGCACAGTTTTTGGTGTCAGTGGTGTTGGGGGATGAGTTAAAAGAGAGGGTGTTTTCAGCTATAAAACAGATTTATCTTTGTGGGTGATAGATGACTGCAAGGAAGAGAGAAAATAGTTGTAAACCTTCTTGTATTTATTTGTGGTTCTCTGTAGGACTGATCTTCAGGATATTGATACAGGCAGCCACCCTCCCATGTAATGTGGTGGGGTGGGGGTTCATTTATCCACTCAGAAACCCCACCACACGAATGGTGTGAAGCCTGAAATTCACAGTTGATGCACATCCTCAGTAGGGCCCTTATTTGGCACCCTCAGACTTCTGGGTATTCCCTGGTTGAAGTTGTTGCAAACAATTTGATAAAAAAACAGGAACTTTCTTCATAAACTAAATGAAAAAGTGGATTGAATGTTTGGAAGAATGTATAGCGCTAGATGATGATTATGTTGAAAAATAAACTTGTGATTTTGAAAAGAAATAAATTTACTTCCTTTTGATACTAGTTTCATTGTTTAATTTGGTCTAAAACTTATTTTATAGGATTGGAAATCTTATTTATCAATCAGCCTTTGTGTATAAATATAAATCTTCCGTTTTTTTTTGTTTTTTTCCATGAACTATCTACACACTCACTCATACGAATCTAAAAGCAGCACTCAAAAGTTGAAATTTCTTTTTTAAGCAGAAGTGACAAAATAGAAACAAACAATTGTGAGGACAATAGAAGATAATCTCTGCTCAGCATTTTGTGGTTGTTTCACACAATGGGTTGCAGATTACGTACACCATAACATTCGTACATTAGATAGACTGAGTACATTCCGTGCCATGAGAATGATGACTGTATCTACTAAATCAGAGGAAATTTAAGAGACCTAAGAAAGTCATGGAGGTTAATTATGTAGTTGTGAGGAAAAAAGTTCTCATGAAGTGTTAAGATTTCCCAAATATGAAAAAATTGAAATCAGTCATTTGTAGACCTACCAATACACCTCTCTTTGAAGAGTCTGTGAACTCACCAGTCTTGAGAATAGCTCGATGATAGCATGGGTTCATGCTGTATGTTCCACGGGGAGAGCGCCCCCTACCCCCAACAAATCAATGATCACAATGCTCCGTAAATCTATCTTAATCCATCTGACTCCTCTTTGATCTTATGATTATTGTTTGTTTTTTTTTTATCCCTTCTACTCCCTGAATTTGTTTTGTCACTAGATATTTAAACATTATAGTGAGTGAAAGTTTTGACATATTTATTCACTAAATCTGACCTGTGATATCATGTGTCACATAAAAAGCTAGTTAATATATGATATAAAAGATTGATGATTGGTCTCTGGACAACTTTTCTTGAATGTCTTGGTACCTGAGGGAATTTAGGCCAGATTCCTAAAGAACAAACTTTTTTTTAATATAAACCATTGTCTCCTTTTCAAGTAGACAAGCACTAATTAGTATGTTCACTAAAATAAATCTTCTTAACCACCACTACTCTGTAACATAATTGTTTTCATTATTTTGTTGATGACCTAAATAATCCTTTCTTTCATGTTTCTTGATAATGGGATATTCTTGCTATGACTCTTCAATCACCACTGCCCACAACAGACCGGTTTAAACACTGTTGCTGAGTTTATGTTGTTTGTGTGTTCTGACATTTATAGGTATCTATGTATCCAGATTTCATTCAGCCCTGACTGTTCATTCATTGTTGAAACCTGAACTTTTGCACTCACACCTACACAAACATCTCCCACAATGAGGGAAGAGAACAATTTCTGAATAGGGGGTTTGATTAGCAATGTAAGTCTATGCTAAATTGATCCCTTATTTTTTTGTCCAAACATTCACTCTGGTTTTTGAAAATTTTGACTTTTCTGAGAAAAGTAACTTTTTCTTTAATCACTCCCCCTTTCTCCATTTTTTTAAATTGATCATCCCCTACACAGCACATTGCTTAAAGACCTTGTCATATGATGGTTTCTATGATATATTATGTTTAAATTACAAATCAATGGTTCAAACCATACTGGTAGCATTTTCATCTCGGTAACGTGATTTTACCACCACCACTGTTTAATATGCAAGGTTGAAAGAAGCATATATGGG
Source organism: Thysanoteuthis rhombus (assembly GCA_963457665.1). Classification (NCBI taxonomy): domain Eukaryota; kingdom Metazoa; phylum Mollusca; class Cephalopoda; order Oegopsida; family Thysanoteuthidae; genus Thysanoteuthis; species Thysanoteuthis major. The sequence continues at coordinate 31,729,603 of OY735201.1, forward strand.
TGATGTAGATTCATGATTTCCCATCGAAATTAAGTTGGAAAAGGTATATGTATTCATTCTGTCCATCCTTCTACAGAACATTTCAAAAAGTTCTCTATGAATTTCAATGACAGTTTTTAGAAGGGTGGGCCATGGGCTAAGGATCGAATTTTGGGGTGGATCCAAGATTTTTTTCTTTACAGTTAGTCCCCCTGGATCATAGCTATATGTCTACTTGATGTATCTAAACATTTGAAATGAATTTCAATTAAATTTTCTAGGATGGTAGGCCATAGGCTAAAGAAAACTCAGTCAAATTTGGGGGCGGATCCAGGATTTTTTTTGATTGAGAAATATTTTTTCATTTTTTTCATAAATTTTTGTATTTGCTCATGATCATCTTCATGTGATCATTTTTATGTTTTCTGGTATGTTTTTGGCGTGTTTAAACTTAACAATCCTAACCACACCAAACTCTAACCCTATGATTCTCTCTTTTAATTACTCTCTGCTTACCAACTCACTATCTTTATACTAGCACCTAATAGTATACTTCCACCCTGGCTCATAAATATGCACCATAACACCCCTCAATATACATATACTCTTATTCTCTGTAAGAGCTTTACCTATATAATCTAGACCCTCACCCTCCACCTACATATAATTAATGTTACCACTGGAATACTCAGTAATAATTTGCAATACTTCGCCGCCATTATTACCAAACCCCTACCGTATACACTGACATACTAATACACCACTTTTCTACCCCGCAACTGATATCCATCAAGGAAGGTTACCTATGCACCTTAACATATAAGCATATATATGCAAGGACTCTATATCACCTTTCAAAATACTCAAATAGCTCAACACTGGACCATGACCCAAATTTCTAATAACCATGAAAAGCAATTCTTGAGATGACCACCTCCCTTGACCAGTGCAACCAATAAAATACCCATAACTGCAGCATGTACTTCTTCAAGAAGACCCAACCAGACAACCAGAGATTCCTTCGCATATATAAAGCAGTTTGGACTCACCACTATGGCTCCTATGAATTTTCATTTTTGATTTCCATTTTTGATTTCAAAGCAAAACATTTGATATCAAATTTGTTTTCTATGGAAACTTAACTCTTAACCACTAAAAGGTACAGACATGCTACTGCAGATGGAAACCTTTCCGAAAACATGTATAGTATACTGATTAATTGATTTGTCAATCAACTATTAAACAAATAGTTACCATGTACTTTTACCCCTGAGATTGTCTCATTCCCAATTATTCACCTACATATATATATATATATATATATATACAAACTCTTTAGTATAATAAACATCCGCATCTCTCTCCCTCCCTATATATACACATCTTGTAAGTATTATCTGTCTATAAGAAAATCATGGCTTTGTAACTTTTTACGACTGGGAACAATTTTTTCTTTTTTTTTCTTTTGATGCTTCATCATTTAAACCTACTCTGAAACATCAGAAACAAACTTACTCATACCATGGTTGTCAGATTTTACCTGAAAGGAAGATAATCTGATCTTTATCCTAGAGATTTTACCAACGCAGACATTGGATCAGTGTTGAATTAGGAATGAGAGTCTGATGGCAGAGGTCCTATACCAGCCTCCTGAGACTGGTATTGAACATCTTCCTCCAGTACAGTTTGATTTCCTAATTCGATGTTATTCCAATGCCTGTGTTGGGTAAGTCACTAGGATAAAGCTTGGAATATCTCTCTTTCTGCCCAAATCTGGCAACTCTGATTCAAACGTTTTGATTTAATCTTTCTTTCTTCTTTCTCTTCTAGACTTTGGCTGACAGCAGTGAATTGGCCGGAAGCAATATGGACAGACTAAAAGTCGAATCAGAACGACTCGAAGCACATACGAAATCGTGTAACTGGTGGGTGTGGCTTATGATTGCAGCCGTCACACTCACTTTTCTCTGGATGATCATGTTCATCCGCATCTTCCACAAGTGACTCCCTGGCTCCCCATCCCCCCTATTAATCTCAAAAGATAATAAAGACTTACAGAATTCAATTTTCCATCACCGTTGCCCAACATTGATTCTCAATTGATGACTATTTAAGAATAATCCAAGGATGGGGCTGGATTTCTATGAAAGCATCAGCTAAGTGGATCTTTCTGAACCTCTCTCTCCAATCGAGTCACAGCTCCACAAGACCAACAGCCAATCAGCTTGTGCTTTTCTTGTACTTTTCAAAAATTTTTTTTTTTGAATTGTTTCTCCTGTTACAGACGTCTCTTTATATAGCCTGGTTTGTTAAAGCGCGGTTTGTGATATAAGGCAGTGGGTTGTGAGCCCCCAACGTTTTCGCCAATATTATCGCGCACTCATCCAGAAAACCATGAATAAAAACAGAATTTCATTATGATGCCTAAAATATTAAATTTCTTTAATTTGCTACCAATCAACATAGAATCACATGGTGTTTTATATTTTTCTTTGATTTTGTGATGAAAACAACGTGTTCGTTTTTGGTTCATGTCATTGACTTTTACTTATCTGCATTTCAGTTATAACATGGTTTTCTTTCTTGGACCCAAATATCCACTTTATACAGGGGGACTACTGTATCAATAATCATTGCAAATTATTACATTGCAATCTACCAATTAGTTATCATCCATTTCGTTAGATTAACCAATTTTGTTTCTATTCAACTATTGACCTAATATATAGGTATGACATTCAAAAAGAATATCTAGGTAAGTACATCCATAAGTTTTGATGGAAGGAATTTGAAAATTGATCTTACAAAATTGACCTGTCAATCGACCTTGAAAATCATTGGGAGGTTAGAAATGATTGATTCAGAGTGTTGGTCCCTGTAAAATACGAGAGGCAGTGGGGAAATAAATAAATAAAAAGAAAAACGCTTTTATACAGAGGTTTTTGATAAATAGAATAATTTAGGGTAAGGGTTATTCATTGATTAGAGTGATTTTTTTACTGGTAATAAATAATATCTTTGTTTTGCTTCTTGTTGTGTCTCGTATCTTATCACAACCACTTCCAGATTTCAGTTTGGTGAAAGTAATTGTGACTAACCACTAACAGGTTGCCTCTCATGATTAGTTAGTGACTGAACTGAGCTCATCAGGAGAGTGCATCAAACATTGTTTTCACTACAGAAGAGCTCTGTTTCTCATTTGTTTTCCAATTCAAAAGTTGTTTACTATTAGGAACAGGAATGGTAGTGAGGAAATAAATAATCTTCCTAAATTAAGTTTCTTGATTTGAGAAAACCTTGCTGAATAGTATAACAGTTGAGAGAAAATATTTGGATTTATTTAGAGAATGTAATATTTCATTCAACCTTTTGTAATGCAAAAAGGATTTCTGTGTTTTTTCTCATTAAGATCATTCATCTTTATTATAGGATTGTTTCATTTAATACTTTACTGCAATTATATTTAGGATCAGTAGAAAAACAGAACATTTTCCCAATTCCATGATAAGACAAGGTTTCAAGTTCAAATCTGGTCAGAGAGCTTATTTTTAAAATCTGATCCTTACTGTTAACTTAATGTTCACAAAATAACAGTAAAAATGACCCCAAGATGTTATAAAGAACACCAGAACAAAATGAAGAAATAGTAGTAAAAAATGTAAGCATATATGGTGATTTCTTCTGTCTGTGCGCACTCATCTCATTGGTTAATTTACCTTCCTATTATGACTTTACAATGAAGATTATGTCAGAAACTATCAAGTCTGATCACACATTAAAGCAGCTTGAGATAAGTTGAGGCTTTGAGAAAAAATAAAGATTTGGATACTTCAATTATCAAAAAACAAATTACCCAATGAAATACCTTTAGGCTCCTTAGTACAATCTATTCATAACTCCATTATTTTTTATGGATATATAGTTAATAATGATGATAGTTTCATCTAAGAGATTTAAACAACTTGAGACTACTACTTTTCTCTAAACCTTTCACATCAAGTTGATCATGTGTAAAGAAAAACAAATTGGTTTTTACCTCATCAGAGTTTATTTTAGGAGATATCTTAGTGGAGGTTGTGCTGCTATAGATTTCAACTGTAAAACCTTGTAAAAAAAAATGATAAATGATTTGGATCAATGTGTATTTTAAAGCACTTGTTGGCATCCATAATTCTTATAAACTGTGATAATTCTAACTGTTTGCTTTCTTGATCTTGCAACTGCTGTGGGAATGGGGGGGGGGAATGTGACCTTTCACTTGGAATTGACAATTGAAGTACAATTAATTTAGATTAGCCATTCTCAACCTTTTCTTGACCATGGTCCCCTTAAAAGCTCTTCTCAGATTCCAGGGTCCCCTGCTGGATAGAGAGAAATTAATTTATTATAATAGATATCGCCCACTTCAGGAAAGTTCACTCTACACCACTATTTTGCTTTTAGTGGAGAAAGCAGAAATGGAAAACTGTTATAGAGACAAAGCGAACCCACTTTCTCTCTCCCCTACTCCTCAGACTCTTGCACCTCTTACCAGCAATGATTCAGCTTAACATACTATTATCACCATTTTTGGGGTCTGGACAAGTTCAAAACATTTTTCCATCTAAATTAATGGTAATTACTTCCTCGCTTTACCCCATACATGAAAGGTTTTTGTAGGAACGCTCTTCTTTTGGATAGTGATGGAGGAAACTTGCATCCCAGTCTATGGCCCACCTTCAAATGTGCCAGGACCCCAAGAGGGTCATATGCCCCCCCACCACCACCAAGAATATCTGATCTACATGAGGGAAACCATTGGAATTCCCACCATCACTCTCCAGAAAGTACGTACTAATGTTGCCTAGTTAGCTTTCAATTATCAACTTGAACTGATAAATTTTGTTACGAAAGGAGAAACAACTTTCCCTGAATTTTGTAAGATGAGGAATCATTACTAACTAGTGCAGTGCATGTTTAGGAGGGGCCGGTCCTTATGGTGTGTGGAGCAGCCCACCATAATTGTTGCAAAATCATTTTGAATGAAATATTATGTGTGGTAACCATTATTAGTGGTTGTTACATTTTGCGTTGATCGTTACTGCTAATTACTAAATTAGCAATAACAATTGATGCAAAATCTATTCTAAAGAACGAAAGTCAAGGGAGATACTTTATAGAAACTGTAGAAAGCAGTGGCAATAAAATGGAGTTTTAGCCTGTCTGTAGCTTGAATTTCTGGAATCAGGCTCTTTCTCAAGCATCACACCCAAAACAGCTTCCTACTCACACTATATTTATGACACCTTAATAATATACCCTCAGCACATAGATTTAGATAACTTAGTAGCTAGACTGAACTCAGTGGAACCATCCATCAAGTTCAGACTGGAAAAGGAGTTCAACAACACATTACCTTTCCTTGACACCCTACTACACAGAACCAACAACTCTATCAAACGCAGTGTCTTCTGCAAAGCTGCTAACAAGAACGACCACATACATTTTTATTCCCACTACACTCCAAAAATTAAGTCAGGACTAACCATAGACTTTTACCAAAGGGCCCTCAGGATATGTAGCCATGAATACATTGATGATGAGGAAGAATACATCAAACAATCCCTCTGTTCACTCCAGCATCCACAACATTTCATATACCAAGCAAGGAGAAAAACATACAAGATCCACAAAACAAACAATAAACAAGACAAAAAGAAAAACAACACCACCACTAATCGTATCATATTACCCACCAACACAATCACCATCAACCTCAGCTCCAATCTGAGCAAGATAGAAGTACACGTTATCACCAACACCTCAACAACCATCAAAGACTTGATACACGAACCACTTGAGAAACACCCTCTGCCCGAAGCCGGTGTCTACACAATTCCGTGTAATGACTGAGATATCGATACCTCTCAAAAAAAGACTATACGAACACAAGAGAGCCCCCAGACTAGATGAGAGGACGAATGCCCTGGTTGAACACAGGAACATACACAACCACAACCCCAACTTTCACCAAGCCCATCACATTAAGAAAATTCATAACTCCTCGACACGCAGATGCGCCGAAGCAGCTCTTATATCCCAATGTAATACAGTAACTCAAGGGTATGGTCACTTTTTGATTGCAAACCACCTAAATACTGTGATTTTAAAGCAGAGCCACATAGACATGGTGCACTACAACATCAACATACAAGGTATTGGCTAACATCCAGCAGTCAGTTTCGAAAAATGGTACAAGCACACATACACCACCCGTTCATGAAAAGTAAAAGAAGTCTTATCCACCTTCAACCAAAAAGACTAAATAAAAATAACACATCTACTTCCACCCTGTCCCACATGTACCAACATCTATCCATTGATTGCGAGACACCACCTCTCCATCTTTAAATGTAAATAACAAAATCCACCTTTCCCTAAGAAATGACCATTCTTGCCCATCTCTACCTTTCTCATCTAAGACAAGCCAAACACCCTCAAAAACTGGAGACATACAACCCCTGACCCTGCCTCCTATACACCCAACTCAGTTCAAAGCAAAAGTCACCCTCAATTACACAGATACAAACACCCCCCATCCTGCTCCTACCAAACAACCAAACACACAAATATTCACAGTCTCCTCTTCAGCATCAAACATGTAAACAGCACAGTTTCCTCTATGAATTGCTGCAAATATTTTTCTTTGAAAGAGATGGCTGGCCTCCGTCGAAATGCATCGAACTACGCCCACGGAATAATTATTAAAAAAAAATGAGATGTAACACTTATCTCTTGAGTTTTTTCTCCTCACCTTCAAATTGTCATTTTCATCTGCACAATGAATAATGCCGCATTTCTGACGATATTTTTCATATCATTTTTCATGCAATGATTATTTCAACGAGGATTAACTTCAAAACTCAATTGGAAAGAGTTTTATTACAGAAACAAAGGTGGACAAAAGTCAAATGCTATCAAAAATACTTCTGTTTTTTTCCTTGTTATTGTTACATTCTCATTTTGTTACAAACATTTTCTATAAATATCAATTTATGCATGTATGCAATAATATTCATTTGTTTATGTAGTCTAAAAATAATGGAAAGGCATAAAAATTGCAGTACATTAAAATTCTTTTTTGAGATAAAAATGAAAGAGAGGATGCAGTAGAAAATATCGGTGCATTCCTTTTCCTTTTTTTGTAGATGAAACTAATCCATTTATGTATAACATGGACGGACAAAGAAAATTGGAAGGGATAAGGGGGAAAATGAAGATACAGGCGAAAGGTGAGAGAAGAGGAGGAGCATAGAAGAGGAGGAGCATAAGATAAGGGATAATCTTAGTTGTCCACACCTATTTCCACGGGACCAGCTAGCATATATATATATATATATATATATATGAGTGTAAAAGCAGTGGTGTTTTCAGGGTTGGTGTCACCCGGGGCGGTACCTCAGGGTGTCACCCATAATGTTGCCAACAAAAATCTTTTACGAAAAATCGACCTACATAAAGTTTGAAAAACGCCAAAACGCGCTAGAAAAAAACATTCGAAGTCTGAAAATTGCTAAATTCGTCTAAAATGGCTAGAAAACAGCTAAAGTTTGGCTTACAGAAATAGCAGGTAAAGTTGAATTTGCGCGCTGCTGATAGTGTCAACCGGGATAGGCCGCCACCCCCGTCGGTCCACCAGTGCGTAAAAAGAGAAATCTTTCTATTCTAGCGTTGCCAAATGATGACCCCCCCCAAAACCCAAACTGTTTTTTGCAAAACTAGAATTCTTCTGTTGACCATTTATTGGCTAATACGCCTATTGACGTAGTTGCTATGGAGACACTAATGAGTGTAAATAGTTTTTGTTACTTCTTCTCCCCTTCCCACCCTTGACAAAACATATAAACCACCCAGCCTCAACCCCATTAACCAAATTCTCCGTCGGTCACCATCGTTATCAGATCTCACAGGATGTACTTGAATAAGTCCAAATGTTGTAAAATTCCAGGTTTCCTTCTCTCAGCGAAACACGTGCACTCGAAAGTGTTAAAGGGCCATAATGGCGCTTTTCAGGTGCCCCTTCGTTCGTCAGGTGGGTGTGGATCGAGGGCAATTCCAGGTGGGGAAGGGCAGTCCATTTCCCTGGCACTTAATACTAACTGTATCCCGGCTAACAACGAATATCTCGGAAGTGCAGGATAAGAGAATAAAGGGTTGGGGGGCTCCACTGGTGGAGATGAACGAACAGGCGTGGGATGGGGGGGGGGAGCAACGGTAGGGACAAGGATAGGGGTAGGGAGAGATAATGTCGACCTGGAGGTGTTTACCGTCAGCTTTAGAGCAGAGCTCCCTGATTTCTTGATATACGACCGCTTAGCCTACGGTTGGCGGGGTAACCAGGAGCGCGACCCCATAACTCCTCTTCGCTCATTAACTTTCGAGACTGAGATCGAAAGAAGTACATACACGCTTTCTTTAAAATTACGCTCTCTATTTTTCCCTTCTTCTTTCTTTTACCTCTGACCAGTCTCTCTCTGTCTCTGTCTCTGTCTCTTAATACCTCTGTAGTTGCCCCCCTCTCTCTTTCTCTCGTTCCACAAATCTCTTCAAGGTTATTTCCACCTCTCTCTTTTTCAGTTTCCTTCTCCTCTCTTTCGTTTTTATTTTCTCCCTTTTTTCTTCTGGTCTATTTTCTCCTTTTCTTCCATTTTCTTTCTTTCTTTGCATCTTCTTCTACCGTCTCTCTCTCTCTCTCTCTCTCTTTCCCTCTATCTTTTCTTTTTTTCCTGTGACTCCTCTCTTTCCGTTTCTTTCTTACGTTTCCGCTCTTTTTTCTCTCTTTTCTCCCTTCTTTACCTTTAGTCATTGTAAGCTCAATTCGCTGCAGGGAGGTTACCAAGCTTTACGGGATTGTTATTCTTCTTTCTCTTTCATTCTTATCGTCTGCCACATTTCATCCAGTTTTTCCTTCCTCCATCCACGGCGTTATATACGAACACGCTTTTCGTTTCCCTTTCTTCTGTTCACCCTCTCTTTACTTTGATATTTATCAAGATTAGCGTGTTGCGACACAAGGCCCCAAGTGTTGAGCTCCTTGTGACGATCGAGCTCATTACAATGCTTTGCGGGACTAAATGGCTGATCACACTACTCCATAGCGTGACACGCAGTGAAAGAGCTGAAAGATCACGGTACACAAGTTTTCTAAGCAGAGAAGATTGATACCAGCAAACTTTGAAAATCAGCATACGAAATTCAGGCTTTTGCCTTTGCTCGAACAGCGATAGTGAGAAATACTCAACTAATCTTTCGAATCCTACGAGAAGTCATATTTACTAAACTTAGTTTGGGGGTAGTTTGTGAGGATCGAACTCCCCACTGCAAGATATGCTCTTAACCAGATGTTTGCGAACTTTTCTCACTGGTGACCTGTTTTGATGAGACGAAAATTCGCGTGAACCCCTAAATAATTGTCTCAAAAGCAATGGGTAATAATTAGAATTACATAATTAGTATTTAATCATAATCTAACAGTAACTAAACGCAGGAGTAAATATAGACCAACATTTGTCTTCCTAAAAATGCAACGTATTTATGATATATAAGTTTTATGGTGCTCATCATGGAGAAAAAAAAAACTTTGAAAAATTTTCAGTGTTTCTGCGATTCCCCAATAATCTTAACTAGCTGAACCCATGGAAAACGCATGGATATTGACAACTAAGATTATTCATCATCTCAAGCCTTTGCTCTTCACCTGTATCTTCTCATTTTCTCCATTTTCACTTTCAATCTTTGTCGCTGGTCTATGATTTTATCTTTTATACAAATATGGATTAATTTCATGTGCAAAAATTTCTTTCTCTTCTGAGTTGAATACCTCACCCATTTCTGACTATTCCTTTCTACCCTCTTATTAAACTAATTTACTATCTTTTCCCCTCCCCTACCCCCATCAGACACTACCTAACTTTCCCTTCTCTCTCTCTCTCTTTTCCTATTCTCTTATTAAAGTATGTAACTCCCCTCTCTCTCCCTTTCTCTTCCTACCCTTCCACTGAACTACTTAACACCTTTTCTCCAATCTCCCTAATTAAAAAAATATGTAATACTTCAAAGGAAACGACTAATAATTACAATGTATGAAGTAACCATCTACGCCGGGATATAGGTCAAAATTGAACAGCAGAATCCCCTCGTTTTGACCCTTGAGAGAGAAAGAAAGAATTTCCCCTCAATCTTGACTCCTAAGAGAAGAAAATAGAATTTCCCATCGATTTTGACCCCTAATTATTTCAAATAAAGGAAGTATTCAAATATTTCCAAATAACAAGTTTACAACTGATTATATAGTAATAAGATAAGTGATATGGTAAATGAAATAATTCTCGTGATCGGTAAATTCACCTGAAAAAATTACCATTGACAAAAATACGTCGATGCTATGACAAGACTATTAATACCGTTGATGGGACCCACTGAGTTGTCCTGACCCATACTTCGAGAAGCCCTGGTCAATACTACGAGTCTATGTGCAAACCATTGCTCCACAATGAGGTGCACGGACTTTTCTTCAACTTTTACAGTTAATGTTTGCGTTCTTTCCATTATATTGTTTTCTCTGTTTCTCGCCATATATCAATATTTCTTTCCATCAGTCTTTCTTACTTCCCTTTTATTCGCTACCTTCTCTTTCCAATTCTTTCTTACTTCCCTTCTCTTTTTCCCCCTTTCTTTTTTCTTTTGTACGTATCCGTCTCTTTCTATCTTAATCTTTCTCTTTCTCTTTCTTTCCTCCCATCATTCATTTTTTCTCCGTTTAAATTCTTCATTTTCTTCCTTTCACTCATGTGTCCGTTCAAACTCTCCAAATGCTTGTTGCCACACTCCCGAACTGGATTTGACTTCATTTTTTTTTTAACCGTAACAAGAACAACTAGAATAAAAAGAAAAATCCTCATCAAAATTAGGGGCGTAAACCAATAAGTAACATTCACATTCTCCTATCACAATTTGAACTCACGTCCAACTGATTGTCAGGAGGATGTCTTACAGACTGCGATAAATTGATAAGTCTTAGATATTAACGAAAATGTATCATTGGGATACGCACTGACTTATTTCATTTTAATGAATGAATAAGTATATTTATACAATATATATATATATATATATATATATATATATGTGTGTGTGTGTGTGTGTGTGTGTGTGTGTGTGATTACTGCAACATTTGTATTCAATACACACACACACACATATATATCCAGCTATTCTCTAGAACCACTCGACTCACGAAGTATAAAGTTGAATGTATCGAGCACTCTATGAAATAAATCCATCACACATCAGACATTGCTTTATATTATGCTATATTGCTAACCTGATATATCTATCTATCCATATCTCTCTTTCTCTCTCTCTCTCTCTCTCTCTCTCTTTATATATATATATATATATATATATATATATATATATTGAATCCAAACGTTGCAGTAATCATCTTCAGTCGGAATAGAAGTTTGAGTGTGTATTTTGACCCAACAGCAGCCAGTCTTGTTCCTATATGTTGTTTTTTTCCGTCAATCTACGACTTCCAAGTTTCCCTGTCTGGCAAAACGTTGTCTTCTTGTATTTGCTTCTTTCCAATTCTCTATTTTTTTTCCTTCTCTCTCCTCACATCTGTGTGTTATTTATTCAATGTTTAACGATTTTCTTTATTTGTTTTTGGAGTTCTACAATCCTAGGAAATATTTAATCGAATATAAAGGCATTTGTCAAGTCATTGTGAATTCTTCCTTTGTTTCTTTTCTCTTTTCTCCAGTGGTGTCACAGTCCGTCAAGGCTCTTCATTCTGTCTTTCTCTCCTTCTTAGTTTCTTTCTTCCTTCGCCTTTCTTTCTTTTTCTTTTTTTTCTTTTCTTTTTAAATCGTTCGTACAATTCTCTTTCCGTCTCTATTCTTTCTTTCTTTCTTTTTTCTTCTCTTAAAAAATATTATTCATATAATTCTCTTTCTATCTCTCTTTTTTCTTCCTGTGTTTCATTTTCTACCTTTTTAATAAAATTCTGTCTTTTTCTGTCTTTTCTTTTGGAATTATTCATGGACTCTCTTCCTTTCTCTCCCTTTTCTCCGTCTTTTCCTTCTTTTTCTTCTTTCGTTCTCTCTCTATCAGCCCCACCCTAATTCCTCGCCTATCTCTCATCAGTCCCACCCACCCCATCTCCTTTCCAACGTTCCACTCCAGCAAACAACATCTTGGCATCACATTTTCACACCAAAACTTGATCTTTTCACACCTTTACTCGTTCTCCCCATCGTTCGCCCTCTTTTAAAATTTTTTATTGCACACCATGTTCCCATTTTGAACGACTTTGTTCGTCCTCCGTCCATTTTCTGACAGCTGAACACAATATGCAAGCAACCCAGCCTCCTCATAAAGGTGAAATCTTAATTTCAAAATCTCAGGTTCGCCACCATTCTGGACGTTCCACAGGCAAACCACGTTAAGCATTTACTCACATCACATGAAAAACAGCAACCCCCAACAACCAAAGGTACACACGTACTGTTGTTTTATTGGGTAATGATATTTTAATCAGCAGGATCAAGACTGAGTTCAGGAAAAAAATGCCGTCTAAAACAGACGAGAATCTGTTCTTATTCAATTCTCATGCAAAATCTTCCATACTTTAATTGCAGAAGTGTTGAGCAACGAGAAATTGAAAGAAAAAACTTCCATTGCTTATCTGATGAATATGTTACTTATTATCATTATTTTTTTGCTGCTATTTACTTTCATCTTAATTGTTGTTGCTTTTTATCGCAACTAAACTCGGACTGAGTTTCCTTCTGAAGTGAATAAATAAATTGACTGCGTGGATTGGAATAAAAAAGTTCCAGACGAAAGAAAGAATAGAAAGTAATTGATTTACAATGCTTCATCTAATAAAATAAATGAATAATAAAAAAAACAACAAAAAAAGATGTTACTGTTTAACCCATTGTATCTGAATATAGGATAAAATAAACATTGGTGAGATAATTTTCATCTCAGCCTCTCTGTGGCCAGTACTTATAAAAAAAATCCCAACTATAGCTATTACAGCTCACCGTATTTTTGTTTGCTATATAAATTTGAATGAAAAAATTGAACACATTTCAGTAACTTGCTGTTATTATATTATCGATATAATATTCAGTCAGGGGTTAGGGATAGTCATCCATTCAGAGAAAAGGTTAATTTGTGTTAGAGACAATTAAAATTTTTTATTTACATTTATTTGGTTAAAAAATACGGTGAGCTGTAGTAGTTAAAATTATTTTGCGTGATGGGAACGAAAAAACTCTAGAGCTATCGATAGCTTAGGAACAAGGATTCCCGACCTGGGGTACATTTACCCCCATGGGTACATTTGCACTTCTCAGGGAATACAGATGGGTCTGAGATGTGACATTCAATTTTCTGAATCTCAGATTACTGAAAGTTCATTTGCTTGAATCTGATTGGGTGATTAAAAATTGCCCACAAATCAAACAAGCAGGCCTTTGTTTGATAGTTAATCATTCACAAGAACACCGGCTGACTTCTTTTTTTTAAAACCAGTGCAATGATGGTATGTTTACAATTTACGGAAATAAAAGTTTCTAGTATGAAAGTACTATTTCTTTACGAAATGATTCAGTATTTACAATGTATATCATAGATACATCATGTAGATACATTAAATTAAGTGGGTTGAGTTGTGATTTTTCATTTCTTAATGATATATATATATATATATATATATATATATATATATATATATATATATATATAATGTGTACTTTAGAGAGTGAGACAGATATATATATTGCTCACAAAGCAAAGCTCCTAATGGTGGACTTATGTTCCACAGCAAACTTATAACCATTAAATGGTATGCACACACAAAGTACACACTACTGAAGATGGGAATACCTCCCATAACATGTCTAGACCACCAATGAAAACATTTTCGGATTAACAAACTTAGTTTCCATAAACTTTCACTCCTGAATCTGTCTCACTTTCAATAGTTCAAACAATATGTACATATATATATATATATATATATATATATATATATATATATATATATATATATATATATATATATATATATATATAGCTTGGCTTCATGGTTCTGAATATTCCTAATGTAAGTTCTCACCTTTCACTTGTAATTGTGAACAATTGCAAACAATTCTTTCTTTCTTCTCTCTAATCATAGATCATTAGGATAAACTTGATATATGACAAATTTAAGATTTCTCTCTCGGTACATGATAAAATTCATGTTTTAAAAAATTCAACGAAATGAATTATTCATACTTATCATATTTACCCTGCTGATGATCGTCATGTAAATAGAAAAGAAATTGTGTTTTGAAATATAAAGGTTGGAACCATACCGCTTATTGGGCATCGTTAAGCCTAATTTATACCCTCCTCGTCGATTGTTGCTTCAATCAAAACTTGTATAATTAATCTTTTACCGTTTGTTTCGTGAAATGAAGTATACTATATTCTTATCTATACAAATGTCTGTGGTGGCATATTTAAAATGGCTCGCTCGTTTTTCCAAAAATTAAACGCGTTCGGATTATTGTTTTGGATGCATCAACCGTAATGATCATCAAATGAATCCAGTTATTATGACTGGATTTTTTTCTTTTTAACAAATTGGAAGGATTATTATTTTTCTCCTTTTCTGCTCATAACGTTTAATATCTTGTATTTCTAGAGACCGGTGTCAATCAAAGGGTTATAAATCAAGTAAGTAGCCCGAAAAACAACACTAATCCTAAAAACTCTAGCACTAACTTATATACTTGTTTTTTTTTTTGTCAAATTTAAATAGTGCTGAAAAAGAGTGTCTAATTGAGCACAGAACAATCGCTAAATACTTTAGTTTTAATCTTGAACCTGTTGCATTCAATATCGTTCACTTTTTTAATTGTGTCATAAATCTACACGAATGAATACATGTGAATAATTTCCTTTAAATATTGTTCTGTTCTTGGTTTCATAAATTGTAAACATACCTCCATTGCACAGCCAGTTTTTAAACTATCAAACAAAGGTCCACGATTATTTCTATTGATATTCGGACCATCCCCATCTTTGTTGCTTTTCATACAACGTTTCGGCCGTTGCACTCTACGGCCTTCGTCAGGTATCATCTGGGAGATTTTCATGGACACATAGCGCAGTGGTTACAGCACCAGACAAATTACTAAAAGAGGGGAGTACGGTCAATATACCCCCGTCGGATAAATAAAGGGTTCGGTTCGTTACTTCCCAAAAATCTCCCAGATGATACCTGACGAAGGCCGTAGAGTGCAACGGCCGAAACGTTGTATGAAAAACAACAAAGATGAGGATGGTCCGAATATCAAGAGAAATAATAATAATACCTCATTTCAAAAATTCCGAGATATACTAAAGGTCCACGAATTGTCTTCCTTTGGTTTGCAGATGATTCTGAATCAGCTTCGAATCTTTATCCTTAATTTTTGTGGATACTTGGGGACATGTCCAAAAGTACAGAGGAGCAAAAAGATCGGGCTCTCTGAATATTGAAAGAAACCGATCCAATCGCAGTGATCAGAGCATTACCCACAATTTTGTTCTTAGATGGTTTTTCCTTGTGACAGATTTGTTATGAAAGGAACTGAAATGTTTAAAGATCACCAGTCGTCATTATTTCACGAATCAATCAGACCAGCGCCTTTATCTTTGATCACAGTCCTTCTTTAGCCGGGAGTCCATTTCCCGTAATCTTTTTAGGTGTAGTTCGAACCAGAGAATTGTTCTAATTGGAGCGGCTAACACATACCCCTGAGAAAGGGCCGGGCATTGTGCTGACAGAAATACAGTGATCAAAACAACAAAGATTGACATACTAATCTTGACAATTCAAAGAATAATGACAGTACTTAATCACAGGACCTCACACTACATCATAGATCATGCTGTTATTGACTTCAACTCCAGCGCCCGGTAGTATTTGTCAAGTTTCTTTTGAGGGGCTGACGACAGGGTGTGATAAGGTGATTTTGAGCCTCGTGGCCCAGAATTTCGACCAAATGTGTCTCCGAAATGCTGATGCTAAAATTCTGTCAATGGTGCCAATTTTCAAACAATCAACCAATGAAAAACTAAATGATATTTTTTGCATTCAGTGTTTATTAACCAATGAATCTCTTATCATTTACTTTCATCATTTGCGCCTCCCTATGAGCAGGTGTGTCCTGTGAATGTGTTACTGCGTTATCGTGCTTTTCACACCCTGGTTGACGCTACGCAGTCTTCCGAAAAAAGATGGTTCAACTCAGAAATAAGATCTATAGAGGTCAAAGAAGGCCATTTTGAGGAGATCAGGCCAAAATTTACCATTTGCCTCCATAATGAGGCTGTAGGAGATATATGAATTTATTTGTGTTTGTCCGTCTATCGGCCAGGCTACATAATACCGCTAAAAGTTCTCAATGAATTTCGACGAAATCTTTGAGGAAGGTGGACCATGGGCAAGAGGAGAAGTGATCAAATTTCAAGGCGGATTCAGGGATTTATTTCCAATTGAGGGATTTTAAAAAAATTATTCAGTAAGAAGAGGACTTGAAAATGAACTGTTACTAAAAAAAGCTGAATTTAAATCTTGAGAAAAGTAGTCAATATTTCTACAACTCAGCTCTGTTCCTTGTTTTTGATATTTTATTTCCATTCAGTTTCCACTTAGTTTACGGTGTTGTATGGAGGTTTGTGCACTCTGGGTGTTTTCTAATTAACCTCGTTTTAGTTAACTTTGTAACATTTATTTTGATTTGATGAAAAGAAAAATCCTGATGAATAGGTAACGACAGTTTCTTTCAAATATTGTTCTTTTTTTTAGTATAACTATATTGCAAACAGCTTGCAGTATCTGGCGTTCCTAAGCGGTCACTCAATTACCGTATTTGACGGCGTATAAGAACCCCACTTTTCTCCCTAAATGGTTCAAAGTTGAACGTTACCCTAATTGCCAAGCCCTACATTGAACATTACTTGAGAGGGAGTTGCAAATGAATAATTAAAAAAAATGAGTGATAAATGAGAAAAATTCAGGGAAATACGTTTTTTTCTTAATATTTTCCGCTGAAATAAGGATGTGTCTAAAGTGCCAACATGTACGGAAAGTATTGGCCAAGTTCGTTGATTGAATCAACGATATCCTAACCCTGTACCTAATGGGGCTAAGCTTAATAGATATCTACGAATTGTCCACGGTGGGCATCTGCTTTAAAGCGAATGATAGTACTTGCAATTTTCAGGCCATTGATAGTGAGTTCCTCCCTCCTCAGCTACAATGTCAGATTATGCTAGTCTTGGCCCAGAAGTGTGATTAAGCATTCCGTTGATACGTTACTAACGTGTATAATTTCTATCTTTGATACTATGCACAAGTCTCTAATTTTTTTCTCCGTGTCTGTCTGCCTGATCCAGGGCTCTGATTTTTATACAAAAATATTGATTCAAACTTGAGGTCAAACATGGGCTATTTTTTGGAAAATACCAACACTATCACGTTTTTAGCAGGGTGCGCGCTCGCGAGAGAGAGCGAGCCAGCGGGAACGTTTCTATGTACGAGAGAAAAACAAAAAACAAAAACGTCTATATGTATGCAGTAGCAGATTTACTACGAACCTAATTAAGTTTAAGCTTCAGGGTCCTTAATCCTGGAGTGGCCCCAGGAGAAACTTTTTTTTTTAATGAGTGACATTTTCAACAAAATCAATGCAATTTTTGTACAGATCAAATGCAAAGATAAGTAATACTTGTTACCAATATTCTATATTCATTTTTAATCCTCTCAACATTATCATATAATTAAAATTCATTTGAAATTTTAAAAGCAAAATAAAATGAATATAAAAAACCCAATTGCCGGTACAGCCTCTTCATTTATGAATATACATTTATGAATATACGAGTATTTTACAAACTCTTAAACATATTTTGAAGACACAAAAGAGAAGCCTGAATGTAAATGAGATGTAAAGAATTTATACCACAAGTTGGTAAAGCCTGAATATGCAATTTTAACTGTCGTTTGGGGAGGAGTCCTTGAGCGTTTCAACAAAACAAGTTAGAAACTCCAAACCTCTGGTTTTTATATATTTGAAGGTTATATTCTGCTATCATCTTTCCTTCCGTGTTCTAAATAACTGTGAGAAAATTAAAACCATCAGGATAGTATTCTATGAGTCAGAAGCAAAAGGTTCGTGTGAAGATATCACCTCAAGTTATTCTGATGTTCCGAAACGCATTGAAATAAAGAAATTTTCAGACAAATCAAGTGGTTATACTTCTTTCAAAGGAACTGAAACTTTTTAGGCGAGAAGTTCTCAATCAAATCTATCACTGCTTGATAATCTGGTTACACAAGAGGATTGGCCCATATGAGCAGATTGATAAAAGGGTTAACTTTTCAACCAGAATAGGCAAACAATTCTTAAATTGATGAGGATAGAGTCGAACTTATAGCATTGTATTACGAAGATGATATTGAACACAAATAAGTAAACAAGTGTTATTAGTCCAAAGAATACTTTTTACATTTTAAGAAAGCCCAGAACACAGAAGCAAACACACTATCTAAAGTGGAATTCTATTTTGTGATTCTGTCATTGTGGTCTACGCATACCAAAATGACCTGTGGAAATGCCCCCTAATAGCAAAAGATGAATAGATAGCCGTGGATTTGCCCAAACCCTATTGAAGGGGATAATAGTGGTTACCTAGACCTCGTTGCTGATGAGAAAGGACTCACTGCATGTCCCGATTTTCAAGGACTCCGTCCCTTCATCCCCACTCCCCGCTCTTTGGGCCTCGAAGTTCTCGCAGGGACGGCAAGGCCCTTCGGACCTTGTTGAATGTTACCCAATTGTCACTAGTTCAAGCTTCGAGGTCCCAAAATGTAGGCCCGCCGTTGTATGTACGAGAGAAAAAAACGCTTACACGTGAGAGAGAGAGAGAGAGAGAGAGAGAGAGAGAGAGAGAGAGAGAGAGAGAGAGAGAGGGGGGGTGAATATTTGTAAGAGTCGCAAGTGAGGGAAACTTCTTGCTCTTAGGGATTAAAATGAAGGGAAATTTTTTTCTCTCTCAGGGATCAAAATAGACGGGGGGCTCAGAATTGGAGTATCTCTTCTAAGTGTCAAAATCTGGGGAGACTTTGTTTTCCCTCTCAGGGGTCAAAATCGGGTAGAAGATTTTAAAAAATTTTAGTGGTGAAAATCGGTAAGGACTCTTTTTTTTTACCGTCTAGGACCAAAATCTGGAGGTATAATTTTTCCTTTAGGCGTCAAAATTCGGTGGGGTATCTCATTCTTCTAGTGGTCAAAACAGGGGGACTTTTTTCTTGTAGGTGTGAAAATCGGAGGGTGAAAATTTGGGGAATTTTTTCCCCCTTTCAGGAGTGGATGTTTTTTTTATCCTCTTTGAGGGTCAAAATTTGGTGAGAGATCCTAATAGGGGTCAACATAAAGGGAAAACTTTTCTTCCTTTCTTGCATTTAAATTGAAGGGTTTTTCCTTTTTTTTTTTTTTAAATATTTGTTTTCACCAGTGTTTTCATATCTGGAGATGTTTCCCTGAGCAAAGCCGTGTACCCAAGCCCCTCTAGTTTAAATCCTATTTCATTCAATGGAATTTGATCGGTGATATTTTCGTCAGATTCCTCACGCGTGCAGTCAAAATCACGCTGAACAACAGTGACATTGTTATATACGCCATAAAGATTTTTTATAGAAACGTCTCAAAATACGTACAGCAGATCTTTGAAGGCGTTTCAACAAAATAGAATAGGTATTATAGCTTTGTTGGATATGATTCACGCTAAGTTTTTGATCTCCATTTTAGTTACTTAGGACTGATTTTTTTGGGAAAAGGAGTAAACTTTAAAATTTTAGTTTCTCCAAATACATGCTTTACAAATGAACATCGTTGAGAGAATTTTCTTTTTACAGTCAATAGCGTAGTTATTGGTATTTAGATTTAAAACTTTGTCACGTATTATCCAGCATCTACCTCCATGTTCTTGTAAAATCTGTAACGTCCAGTGATTAGCATGGATGCTAGTTTTGTATACCTAGTAAAGTGTCTTTGTTGATTTTAAGGCAATTTTCCTCAGAATTAAATGAATTGATACTTATAGTATTTGAAGCCCTGGTCGTGTGGTGGCCTAACCGTTAACAATAGTGCGAATAATGGGATCCTATAGTTTGAGGTCACTTCGCAGTAATGCCTTCATCTCTTCTCTCCCTGGCTGAGGTTAAATAGTGGGGCAGACTTAGATCACTAACCTTGGTAAGCAAACGGTCTTGGAGATGGACGACTCTGATTCAAAATCTGAGAGCAGACCTCCTTAAAAGTGGCTGGATGCCAACTTTGACTTCCTTCCGGCAGCTCCTGCAGCCAAGCTGATGCGAAACCTATCACTTCACTTTCTTTTGGATTGCATCAGTGAGGCTGAGATGATTTGTTTTGCAAGCTGAGTATCTCAGGATGTCCAATTGGTTTTGAAATAATTAAGAATTATTGCTTCAGTTGAAGGGAATATAATCCACAGTTTATTTCAAGAGGGTTATCCAATGCCAATTGTTCAAGATAACCCTAGCGTTCTAATAAAAAACATTCGTTAGCCGAAATGGCGTGAAGTAAAGAAGTGAGCATTGTCTCTATGACGGCTAACTGGTAAACAAACATTAAACGCTATTTCCGCGTTTTGTCTTTTTTGTAAATGCAAAGAATCGGCGTCAAGTGTACTTTCGAAAAGCAGGGCTTACCTGTATGCAGAGAACTGAATAAAAGCAACCGTAGAGTTGTAGGTAATCAGATTTACTTTTATTAGTAAGAAATCCTACCAACAGCGATTTCATTTCTGCCTTTGTTTGAAAAGTTCTCTGTATTTTGATCGTTAAATCAAATAAATCTTCTGACTATATTGTGAAGTGCAGAGAAATCTCAATTATCCGAGCCAGACAGACGAGGAGTATTTCGTTCGGATAATTGATTATTTGAGTAACTGATCTGATCATAAAAAAGAAGTTATACCGAACACAAATACAGGACCTTGAAATATTGTTCGGATAAACTGAAATTCGGATAATTGATGTTCGAATAACCGAGGTCTCTCTGTATCAATATCGACGTGCTCCAAGTGGCTCCTAGATAGTTGGGAAACTCCATTTCTAGAAACATATCCATTTGTCAGGAGATCGCAAACTGAATCAGTGTAACAACTTTGGCACACTTCGAAATCATGTTTTCAACATCAGAGACTCAGCATCGAAGACCGAAATTGCTGTTTACTGGGCAGTTGTAATTCCTATCCTACTTTGCGATTCGGAATCTTGGACCCCTCCCCTATCGACTTCAGATGAAAAAAAACCCCAAAAAACTACAGAAGTTCTATCGGCAAATTCTGGGACTAAGGCAGCATCAAAGCCTGCTGCAATGTGAGAGGCACGGCACAGCGATCGGATGGCAAACCAGATCTACTACTCTCAATCAGTTCGAGGAAGAAGCGCAACAAGGACTTACTCAAGACAACCATTAAATACTGAGACATAAACAGGCCTTCTCTGCAGACGATCTGCAATGGAGAAGAGTCGTGTCTCGAGGCTATAGACACTGAATATAAACGCATATATATAGAGAGAGAGGAAGAAAAGCGTACACAGAGGAAAGACTGAAGGACTGCGAACCCTGACAATATACCTTCTTTTCTAGTCGCCAAACTCAACCCAAATGGCACTGATGATGATTATGATGATGATGACTTGACTATTGGGAAGATACGGGGTAGCATAACGGTTACCAGTACGAAAAAAGAAATCAAGGAACCAAGTAGCGACATCGAAGTCGAAGTCTCTGGAATTATCAGGTCTGCACTCTAACCAGTGAGCTTTCTCTGATATTTACGTAGTCTGGGAATGTAAGTTTTACAATTAGACGAAAGGCATTAAGCTGTGCATATGAGTTGTTGCCGAAAATCTTGACTTTCTCTGATGACCAGAATTTCAGAGAGAATAAGTTTAAAAACGACACGATATCAAAAAATAACCCGAAAAATAAACAGATGATCTGGCATTTTCACCGTACGAGCTGCGAACTTCAGCCTGCGTTGTTTAAATTTTGTTTGTAATATGTTCATGATAAGTTGTCATCGACATTGCATAGCTGATGAGCTACCATTCGTTAATAACTTCATTCATTATTGTATTTGTTACTGTCAAATTCGTCATCACTCTCTTCATCAGCAGGCGCCCTTTTTGATTTTAGGATCGTCCCTTGGTATGGAGACATTTGTTTTCCCGTTTATCCCCTTCACTCTGAAAAAAGACAAAACCCCCTCCCGGTGGATGGTGGCAGGTCAACACTCCACCAAAAGACCACACCCGTTTGTGTACACAAGTCGAACGGAAGTTCTAAAGCAAACCCAATCATTAGGCTCACTCGAGCATAAAACAGTTTTGTCAAGACAAGACATTCAAAATAAAAGAATAGAATGAAATATATACAGATTTCAAAGATCTGCTTGCTTTTTTGCTTGACGACTTGAGTAAGCTTCTTATGACAAGATTTGGTGCTTGAACCCATGTAAATGCCACTTTTTAAACGCCAATTTTCTCGGTAAGTTGGCAGGTTTCCCCACAGAGAAAGTTGGTACTAAGGTAATTGTAAAGTATTCAATACCCACCTGCTACTGATAATCCCCTTCCAAAGGGAACTAGTTTTGAAAACTAAAACTGAGGAAAGAAGACAATATGAATCAATAGCCCCATTTCAAAAACCATGATCCATACGTTTCTAAAGGATGACACAAAACTCTCTTTCCATTTTAAAACTTGAATAACTTTTTTGATAAAAAAATAAAGAAACCTTCCCTTGATATGTATATTTTTCAGACCTTAGAAATTACTTCGAAAATAATTTGGAATATAAAATCCTGCAACTTTACAGAGCGAAACCCTTTCTAGGCAATGTTCCATGGCAGCTTATAACGCATCTGGCTCCATTTCCTAGCAGTATTTCTTATCGAATATTATCATTCAGTTCAAGGAGAGTTTGTAGTTCGTTTACGAAAATTCTACCTTCAAGATGACCCCGAAGGAAAAAAATCGGGAGCTATCAAATTTGGCCAACGTGTCAGCCAGTAAATTTCTGATCCAAGTGGAATTAATCAGCGAAGCTGAAAATGGAAGGGATTTTCGGGATGTTATATCCCACAATTAATTCAAAGTAATTTTCAAGGTCCAAAATACATTTAAAGGGAAAATA
This sequence comes from Thysanoteuthis rhombus, assembly GCA_963457665.1. Lineage (NCBI taxonomy): Eukaryota > Metazoa > Mollusca > Cephalopoda > Oegopsida > Thysanoteuthidae > Thysanoteuthis > Thysanoteuthis major. The sequence continues at coordinate 31,752,903 of OY735201.1, forward strand.
TCTTTACTTTTTTATTCAAAAAGTTATTTAAGTTTTATAATGGAAAGTGGCTTATGTGTCACTCTATACAACTCTGAGAAAAGGAGAGAAATTAAAGACTTAATTAACATTGCAAGAAAAATATCAGATCTTACAACATAAATGATTTGATCTAACAAGTATAAGAATCCTTATTAATTTTTAGCTAGTTAAGAAAAATTAAAAATATTACATCAAAATCTCAACTATAATTCACCAAATGTCTGTAAGTTCGTCTCTGTTAGCTTAAATCGAAGAAAACTAGTGCCACCAAATTTTCTGTGGTTACAGATGGGAGCATGCTTTTCGCCTATTGGTCTGAACATTTAAATAAACGCAGGAGTTTGCATTACTAAATCACTAAAAAAATAAGCTATGTGAAAAAGAATACAAGTAAACACCACTTATAACAATAGTAGACTAAAAACTTTTCGAGATTTCCTTTTGAAATTTTTAGAGGAAACATTTTTTTAATTATTTCATAACCAGTTTTAATCCATCTTATTATTGTTGCTTTCTAGATAAAGCATTTTCATTATTAATATCATTATCTCATTATTAGCTGCCCTAGTAAAGAATAAGAGGATGATTATAGATTTGTTTTCGATTTAATCATCGAACAAGTTGGACAAAGAAATAGATAATTCACTGTCAAAAGCAAACAAAACCTTTGGTAGACCCCATAAAAGTGTCTGGAACAATAAGAATCTGGAAAAAGACACAAATAAGAGTTCAAAAAGCTGTTATGTTGTATACTACCTCTGTGCGGAGACGAATCCTGGTTATTCTACCAGCGCCAACGACGTCATACATAAATAATTCCGGTGAGGAGTTATTAAAGAACGCCCCCCACCTCTGTGTAGAAGGGACTTTTACAAATAGTTGTTCACCTACTGCATTTCTACTGACAAATCTCACTATAAATTGCAGGGTGTCTCTTAAGGAGCCAAGCTTCCTCCCCCCAATCACTTGCTACTCCTCTGAGCTCGGCTGTCAAAACTGATGCAGCTTGCCAGTTCTGAGACTTTTCTTTCCTTGGCTCTTTTATTTTTCGCGCTCAGTAGAATTTCTGATTCACTGTTACTGTTTATAAAAATGTAAAAAATCAAATTTGAGTTTCAAGCCAACTGCTACAAGGATTAAAAAAATGTGTCTTTTAGATTTCCCTGTCCCATTGGCCACCCAAACCGTATTAGAATTAGTGTGGAAAGAGAGGAATGGAGGGTGGAAATCTTGCAACCCTATAAATTACGGCAGTTTTCTCATCATTACTGAGCCCGGACTTTGTTCACGTCAAACCCAACAATAAAACACTCTGACACCAACGCTCTGTTGGTCCCACACGGCCACTTCTTACATTCCATGATATCTCTGACTCCTGTTTTTCTTCAGCATACTGTGCTGTCTCGTGCTCTCTCCGTGTGATGTTAAGCATGGTCCTCTCTCGTGCACGTTGCGTGTTGACAACCAATCTTTCGGTTAGGTAGCAGGTTTCAGCTCCGTCGGTGACTATCGCGAGGACCCATTGGTTGCAGAGTCTCTCCTTTTGAAAACTAATGGGAGCTTTTTGTTCTTGAATGTGGAACTTGCTCTATCGAGAGCTTATCAACCTCGGGTATTTCTGGGTTTATTAATTATATCAAATTCAAGTTACGGTGTAATCAGAAAATTTGCACTTTTGATTTGAATCAATTTTTGAGTCTAGATTCTAAATTTGATCCGATACACTTAGTAAACAACCATAGTGCATATCACTGTGTACGAATTTCATACTTTTTCCATAAAATGCATAATTTGTTTCGATCGGAGTGCCTATCTGCTCTCAGTTCTCAGTAATGGTTATCAAGCTGGTCTTGCAGATAATTACTAACGAGTTTCATTCTTTCATTTTGAATGTCTTGTTCGATTGTCATTAGCCCCCCTGCTAAGCTTAGTAAAATGATTAAATTGAATTTTATTCAACGTCATATTTAATGGAAGTTTTCATTTGAAATGAAAAATTTATTCAAATCAAAATGAAATAAATAAATGATGACGATCAAAATGAGTAGGTTCGACGCTGCTTTACTTAAGTGACCGAACGCAAAAAAAAAACGGTCTGGCCGGAGTTCTTAAAAATAAGAACCATGTAATAATATTATGTGTTGTTCCTGTTGTCAATATTTCTTTGCATAGTTTCTTCTACCAATATTTGTGGGATCAAGACAATTTACGAACGGAATCGTATTCATAAAGAATGAGCTCAGTAGCCAATTGAATGGTAGTTTCGTATCGGTACTCGGTTTACACTGATATTTTCCAAGACAGTGATTCTGAATATTAAGTGCACAATCCTCAAGAGGGCAATTTGAATGTATTATGGGGGCCTGATTTGGATATATTATTGGGGATTCAGTTTGGAATTCGGCTATGAAGAGCGAAAACCGTTCCATGGCTCGAAACCGAGATGTGTTAAGGCTCAAAAGATAAACCCCTAATCATACAATATTATTGATTACACATTACTAATTTTGCTATGGATTCTATAGTAACTAATGCTTGACTCATTAATAGAACTGAGAGCAGATAGGCACTCCTATCGAAACAAATTATGCATTTTATGGAAAAAGTATGAAATTCGTAATTTAGAACATAACATAGGGTTTCTCTTCAGATGTGAGGAGAATCCAAAATGACATCAAGTCCACCGGGTTTAATATCTAAAAGCGTTTGATTTTGAAACCAGTCTAGAAAAACATTTATGATGATGCTTGTAACGAAGTGAAGGGATGCCCGTTCATTTGGTGATACTTTTGAGATCGCCAGAACCTAAGGATATGTATTTAGATTAAGATCAAAGTAAAATAAATAAAAAAAAAAGCAACTCCACCACTGCCAAAAAAAAGGGAGAAAAAAAAAAGTTAAAAAGACATTATTCTGCTTTGGTACTAGATTGGACCAATATGATATTGTGGAATTTAGCTTTTGACACTATGAGGATGATGATACAAAAATGAACAGAATAGACTATGGTGTTATGCTATTCTATTTCAATACTGCATTAATGACTTGCTGAAGTACCCAGCGTTGCCTGGGAGAAAAAGCTCCTAATCTGACAACACAGGGAAGCAAATGATATTTTATAGAGATTTCATAAAACTCCGGGTAGGTATACGTACCCACACTAGAAACCTTAAAAATTGATTTCTCTGAAACACGAAAATTCATTTGATCACCTCAGGCAATAGAAGTTCAAATGACAAAACAGACTATCAGATTTGAATAATGCCTATGTTCTACTGTTGCATTCGTATTAGGGGTAAGGTTAGGGTTTTTGCTCCAAGAAAAACATTTTATTGGCAGTTTAGCGTTAGAATCACTGGAAAATTTGGCCAAACTGCCAAAAGCACTGAGAGAAGAAAAAATTCACGTCCACTAAATGACGAATAAAAAGTAATGGTGTAGTTTAGCATTATAGCTACATTGTAAATAGAATCTACACTTATAAAACCTTCAAATACTTCCTTTCTTAAAACTGTCAAATCTCCAGAAGGTTTGATGATCTAATATATTGAGAGCGTCTGAAAATAGAAATAAAAACAAATTAAAATTTAGTACTTGTCGATTGTATTGACAGCGTTTCTAAACACTGGTGTATTGTGGCTCTCATTAATTTCTTTACCGATAAAATTAGCTTATTTTAGTATAAAAGCGTGAACACAGACCCCATAGAAATCGACGGTTTATTTTTCGTAAATCCGACCGTAAAATGTGTGTTCTAAGGAAATTGTGACCTGCTGGTTTCAAATTTGCCATGGTCACCTATGATGAATAGGAATTAAGGTAGAAGTTTAGCTTTATAGCTACAATGTAAATAGAACTCCTTTTATAAAACCTTTAAATACGTCCTTCCTCATGCCTGTCAAATTTCCAGAGGGTTTGATTTCCAGAGGGTTTGATTTCCAGAGGGTTTGAGAGCAACGAAAAAACGAAAACAAATTAAAATTTAATACTTTATATAATATAGACACAGCAATAATTGCAATAATTGGATCAGCACGGGGAGAAAAATAAATCACATTCGCAGTTTTCCATTGACGAATAGAAAGTGATGTCCAGTTTAGCATTATAACTGCATTGTAAATAGAATATCCCTCTAGTACACGAAAAATATTTTATCAAAACTGGCGAGTTTCTAAGAGGTTTGAAGGTCAAATAGTTTGAAAGCATATCATATTGAAGAGAAAAAACTTTCTCTGACAGAGTTTGAAATTTGCTTGCCAATTCTATTTCCCGATGCTCTAACCACTCGTCTGTTGAAACCATCATGACTTTGAAACGACGAATTACTGCCCCCAAAAGAAATTAAAACAAAAAAAAATATTTTGATGTTTTAGGCAATGTGGTTCAAAGCAGCTGCCATAGTTATTCCCTCTGTCCAGCCCCAGCCAGTTGGTTCTGGAATCTCTGGATTCAGAATCAATGCCAGGTTTTAAGAACTGTGCTTGATGTTCTGTTAGGAGAAGGCTGGTTCCAATCAAATGTCCAAGCTGAAATAATCATATAAGCCAAAGAATGTCTTTTCAAGTTTTGTTTCTTTTACCTTGACTTTGGTCTAAATACCTTCGGGTTCTGGCGATTTGAAAACATCATCAAATGAATGGGCATCCTTAACTTCGCTGGAAATGAACCCTTAAACGTTTCTCTACGCTATTTGGTTAAAAAAAATGATTAGTTGAACCTGATGGAGGGGCAGCTATCTTGAATGGACTTCTCATGGCCTCAGAGAACAAAACTGATCGATAATAAATCATGGTATGTACTACGTTAGAAATTTCATGTTTCTTTTCAATAATTGTGCATTATACTATATTATCGAAATACTATAACACTGTGAGGTATCAACACGATGAGGTAATTGTGTTCTTTTTACTTATTTCAAAAAAAAAATTACAAAAAATCAGTACGTGCCCTCAAGTTCATGTATCAATTTTTTACGAAGAATTTGCCAGATGATACATAATTTTATTTTGTAGCAAAGGCAGATTAGATTTCTTGGGTAGCCGAGATGGAGCATTGTGTGGAAACGTTAGGAACATCTGGTCAACAGCAACTTTGTTATTCTTTCAAAAACCTTAAACTTATAAGAGTTTATGCATTATCAATAAATTATTATTTCGTCTTGAATTTGAATAGAACACTGATATTCACTGTTGACAACCCATCAGGATTTATACATATTTAATAGATCCCTTGTTTAGATTCAAATAGAGATATACTGGTTCCAACTGATTCGGATCCCTGTGTGTTGATCAATCGTTTTTTTCCTCTTGGATTAGAATAAATTACAGATCCTCTTCGTCCAAAGCATTCTAATATTAATATTCACAAAGGTTAACTTTATAGGACATAAGACCACAGTTATAGGGTACCCGATGAGGATCGAACTATTGTTATAATGACGTAAAAGACTAGTTTACAAACCATCATTATACGGCGAAGCATCCAAAGCATACAAATATATCATATATATGATAATTGCATTATCGTTTTTCACTTATACTCTCATCGAGGGTGTCCCGGAGTTTCATACACAGGGTCAAGTGGTAGTAAGATCCACTTCCGGATTACCAATCCCGTCGAAGCTTCGTTTTGCTTATAGCATCTGGCAATCTAAGTACTGACCAAGCTCGATGTTGCTTAACTTCGATGATCTTACGAGAACAAATGTGTCCAATGTGATTTGGCTGTAACCCCTAAACCTCGGGAAGAGGTCCCTCAATCAGTCCGAGTGCCGAGTGCACAGACGTATTGAGTAATATTTTTAAAAATCTTTCAAATGACTCTGCGGTGGATTGAACCATGGCCTACCGAATCGGAAGTGAGCACTCCAACACAGGACCACGACGATCGGTTATAATCTAATTGGGGCGACATAATCTGTATTTTCAATAAATTTACTCTCAAGAAGGACGTACAAACATTATTTTAAAGTACATTCACAAATGACTTAATGTCCGGTGTTCATAGACGTTTATACAATAAATTTCAAGCAATTTGGATTTTCTTCACTTGACTCCACTCACACATGGTGGACAGACTAACAAACATTGTATTAATTTAGTTCCGAGGATTACGCCAAATATGTTCTCGGTTCTATTTCACTGTTCCATGGAATCTGTGTGTGTGTGTGTTTTTTTTTCTTTCTTTCTAAAAAAACGTGGAAATAACCACCAGCCTTGATCTGGCATTGTAGACGACGGAAAGTTTCTTTCTCTGATCAGCAACCCTTTTATGATTGACACAGAAGCCAGAGTTAATTTGTAATCTGAGCCTTCTTCAAAAGAAGAGCGGAAATTCCTTAACATTTTTTTTGTTGGTCTTCGGATTGTAGAGGCAAATGCCATCGTGTCAGATTCTGTTGACGGAGGCATTTTAGAGCGGAACTTACTGATGACTCAATGCTTTCAAGTAATCTTTCTTCCCATTCTTCATCTCTTTTATTTCAGTTTATTGCTGTCTTCAGATCTTCACGTTTTTGTCTGTTATTCTGTGAATAACGAGTTTTTTTTCATCTCCTGGAAGCGGTTTGTGGGTTGCGGGTGAAGTTTGACATGTCACATTTCGAAAATGACAGATTTTATGTTTTTTTTTCTCCAATCCTTGCTAACTTTCTACAAAATGTCAGAAGTATATTTTAACTATTAACCGAAATAACGATAATTTACATTAGAGACACAACACCGATTTACCGGCTTTTGTGGTTCAGAAATCTTGCCGGTTTAACCGAATCAAAAAGTCTTATTCAGTAACACACCTCATATGTATTATTCAATCAGACCTCCATTACCCTTGAAGCGGCCTTCCAGTATTCAGTCAAAAAGCTCAATCCTCACAAGGTACCCAACACTTGTGGCCTCTGGCCAATCTAAGCTTACTGATGAACTATATCTCCATTAGGTTCGATATATTTTCAACAATTTTTCTAGTTTTCAATTACTTATTTGCTCTTTGGAATCAGTCAGCTGAAAGTTCAATATTTTGTTCCTTTGCGATTTCATATCATTTGACGAACTAATGACATCAATTTCACACGAATTAAGGCACCTGTTGTATAGAGATGTTTGGCTGGCTAGTCTCGATAAACCAGTGCCAGAGTGGTACGTTCGCTCCTCACACAGGGCTCCCCTTCGTGTCTTTACCAAACTTGGGTAGACTTAGTAATTATCAACAATTTACTAACGATTTTCTGACACACACACAATGCCAGATAATGGATTTAATTTCCTGTACCACTAATAGTGTACCATGTTTGATCCTGAGTGCTTCATTATTGTCCACAAAGCTTTCTAAAAATCTATTGGGCAGGAAAAAGGTTCGCCTAGTTTATAAAGCAAAAACAAAAGACATTTTAAAAGATTTTCCACACAAACTTTATTGAGTAACATATTTACCGGTCTTGTTCCACTGTTTTGCTATCTTTCGAAGAAACTTTATCATTCCATCCGCGCAGAACGTTTTTAATTGTTTTTCAGCAACTGATGGTAATCCGAAGGCGTAATATCTGCTGAATACGTTGGATGAATGAAAACTTCCTAATGGAGCTATAACAATTTTGGTTGGTTACCAAAATCATACTGCCTAGAATCATCCCGATGGAATTTGAAAAAAAAAAATTTTAATTAATAACTAGTTTCGGACAATTGCTGCTTTCAGTTGGTCTAATTGAGAGCAGTGTTTGTTTGGGTCAACCGTTTGGTTCCCCGAAAGGAGCTCATATTAAATGGACTACCTTCCAATAGACTAGAAAAATTGAGAAAAGTTGAAAGAATAAAAGCTGCACGAGACCTCACCACATGGATAAGTTCTTGGAAATTTCAAAAGTGATCTCTCGTAAATGCGTCGAATGAATATCCCTTGCATGGATAAATACAGGAACAGCTCTTTAAAAAATCCTTTATTCTTTGAGAGTAGAGTGGCATATTGTTTATGAACTCGGAAAATCGGCAAGGGACTACTTCAAGAGAGACTGTGGAAACTAAGACTTGGTTTCAAAGGTTAAAAACAAGATGCTTGCACAAGAAAAAGCAAAATGTATTGCAATCATCACAAAAGACTTGCATATAAGCATTTTTGTGGCCCTGAATGTTATATTCCAAAGGGGAAAAAAATCAAATATTGAATTTAATTGTTAAGTGAATTAAATCGGGTATTGTTTTTTCTATCCCGCTAAAATTTTGTCCAGAATCAATCAAGGAAATTAAAAAGGCTAACTAACATTGTTTTTGGGGTGAGTTATCAAACTAATTCGGTAAATAGCCTCAAACTAGATAAATACATACATGGAAACAATGCAACCATAGGCAAGAACACACAGAGTTCGTGCCTATTCAAATACTTATGAGGATGTAACTGTCCAATGGGTGTAACAGCCTTTTACTGTTATTGCTGCTTGAGCAGTATGGTAGTTTTGAGAGATTGGTTTGTTCAAGTGCTCACTTACTGAAATTGTATGGTGAATCAACGTTCCCGATCAACATTAGTGCTAATAAATACAAACGACTTCGACCAAAATTCGAGTTATAAATATTAATACTAGCTTACCTTATCCTGCTATAAGAATAAAGGGATGATTTGTGGATAAGATGACTGTGTAGTACCAATTTTTCAATTCCTTGAAAATGAGCCATAAAGTTCTAGCTTTTTAACTGGGCTCAAACACCAACCACAACGATAGATGCATAACTAACTGAACCACAACAGCAGAGGTACGTATCCTCGATCATTTCTTGACTAAGGTTTCAATCCTGCCTCGCGGTACTGGATGGAATAATGGAAAGTCTATAGCCACACTGAAGAGATGTAATACATCGAAACAGCTGTCTGTGGATGACACAATAATTAATGCTCCTCTATCCAGGGTTGAGCACTCTTTAAGTGAGGTAACTCATCCATTGCAAGCTTATACAATGCTCTTCATTAGGAATAGAGCACTCTGGTGGATGGGGAATTTCTGCGTAAACAAATATATGGCTTCAATTCAGCCTTGCTGACTGTCCAGTTCCGTAGCCCAGAGGTAGGATAGCGGGTGTAAGAGACCACTGTAGCACACCTTGTGCATCCAATATCGTTCCATACTTATGATTTCGTTAACATGCATCTATTTCGACAGGTGTGCGATGTTCGTCTTCCTTTACCTCATCTTAATTTCGCTTTGTATTTACTTCGTCTTTCTCCCACCAATATCTTTCCTCAGTTTTCTCAAGTTGTACGTACGTTCTCGGAAAAAAACGATGTAGATGACACGTCACAGAAAGTAGTCTTTCCATTTTATTTGAATTGTATAGGAAATATGAGAAGATACAGTTTGGCTAAAACAGTTGAAATGTGTAGGTATTTTCTGGACCACATTGTATATGATGATAATAATTATAGTCCGTATCATTTTTATTTGTAGATGTAGTAGTCATAGTAATGGTGTGTGAATATGATATGAATATCATAATATCTGTGTCTAATAATGGTGTGTAAATATAATACCTGTATATAGTAATGATGTGTAAATATAATATGAATATCATAATATCTGTATATAGTAATGATGTGTAAATATAATAGGAATATCATAATATCTGTATATAGTAATGATGTGTAAATATAATAGGAATATCATAATATCTATATATAGTAATGATGTGTAAATATAATAGGAATATCATAATATCTATATATAGTAATGATGTGTAAATATAATAGGAATATCATAATATCTATATATAGTAATGATGTGTAAATATAATAGGAATATCATAATATCTATATATAGTAATGATGTGTAAATATAATAGGAATATCATAGTATCTGTATATGTCTCTATGTATACATTGTAAATTAAAGTGATATTTCCTTACCGATTGTTTAAATTGTAAAAACTATGTATGTCTCGATGACGCCTCTCTCCCTCCCTCAATTTCCCCCTCCCCCCTCTCTCTCTCCACACACACACACACACACATAAAGCAAACAAAAAAACAACCCCCCCAAAAAACAACAACACGCGTGCATATATATATATGTATTGAAAAATTAAGTCCATGGTTATTGATCTTGAAAAAATTCTTCGGTTGAAAATGTCGATATAAAATGTAGAAGTTTTTCTGTGTAACTAGCATACTTGGAGTTGGTTATCATAAGTTGGTTTGCATGCAGTCCGAAATTAAAACTGACACCATAAACATTCACATGGGTCAATAGAAGCGACACAAAAAAATGAGTCACATCAGTTGTTATACTTATTGATCCCTCATCGTCAAATACGGGGTGACATACACAAGTAAGCCCTATGTTTGAAACAAATTAAATGTTGCGCAGTATAAAATAACATCCATGTAAATACTTTATTATAATACCCTATATGAAACAACTTACTACATGTATAACATGCCCCTAAAATAATTGAATAACGCCATATATCAGAATCATAGTATAAAGAGAGGTTGTGTTTGATTAACACAGTTGGGTAGTCATGCTAATATGACTGTTTTTTTTTTAAATCTCCGAAACGGTTACATGGTAGACATCTGATGGCCCCAAGAAGAAATTCATACATAGTATCATAATATCAAATTCTATGTAAAACATTTAAAAAAAAAACACTGAAACAGTTACATAAATGACTCTATCAGATATCGGGAAACAATTGGCTGAAATGCCATAAATTTTTGATAAAGGATTTTTTGATATGTTTAGTGTTTAAAGCTGTAAAACTTTCTACACAGTATACATATCAAATAATCCCCGTGAAACTTTCACAGATATATTCATATTCCGATGAAATTATATTTTTTGGAAATAAATTACTGAACTCGTTCCGGAGGAAGCATCCATTGTCTCAAATGGTAGGGAGGAGATATTTTCATCAGCAAAATCGTTATCTTTAATTGGAAGATTCCATTGTTAGAACAGAGAACCTTAAAGAAAATCACACTGGGCGTTATATGGATAGATGTACAGAAAAAAAAAAGTATGAGAAAAGATGAGACTGGGCTAAAAAGTGATGGACAAATTGATATAGATTCAAACTGGGGAGGAAAATTAGAAGCTGTTATGAGGGTCGTCAGCGGGGGGGGGGGAGAATGGGTTGCGAGTGCGCGGGGTGGAGTTTGTGCGGGCTGGAGTTCGTGCCTTTCTGGTGTTGGCCTCTGCGTTCGTGAAACGCCCACGGTAATAGGCTGTAATGCCTCGAAGACTGATGCCATAATATGTCAACAGATTGTTGCGTTTCAAGTATCAAAGGCGGTCATAGGTCAAGGTAGTACTTAATAAGAATCTTCTGGCTGCCCCGAGGGTCCCTAATGGGACGTTGGGAGCTGACACCTACACAAAGGAGTCCTTTAGTAATTCCACATACACGCATACACACACAAACACGCACACACACACGGATGCGCACACACACATACACACGTGTGTGTGTGTATATGTAAATACAATAATGGATCGATAAGCCCGTAGCCTGAGAGTTATAAGCCAGATTGTGATCTGGAATTTTCATTGTATAACGCCCGATCCACGTGATTAATGGCGAACTTCATTGACAAGGAAAGAAATTAGGCTAATAAATACTTGTAGAATTAAATGAATCCTTTTTTTCTGAATCAGGCCACGAACTTATTGATTTGCCTATGAGTGTGTATGTGCGTATATCAAATACTAGACGAAGAATGTTGCTCTGTGAATTTATGTTTCGTACACTCCTAAAATGGTTGCATCCTACTTGCTAAAAATGAAAATGTATGTATGCAGGAAACGAAAACTAAGGATGAACATAGGATAGGTGGCAATGGTATCTGGTGACCTTTAAAGATCAATCTTGGGTCAGGTCAATTTTGGCATTTTCAAATCCCACGGAGACGGCTGTAACCTATAGGTTGCAAATTTACGGTATCACCACCTATCCAAGTGTGAACATAGGATAGGTGATGATAACCTCTAAAGGTCAGTTTGTTCACTATCCTTTTTTGTTCGTTATCTATCTATCCCAGTTAATACAGTATGTATGTATGTATGTATGTATGTATGAATGTATCTATCTATCTATCTATCTATTGCAGTTTGTTCATTATCTATCTATCTATCTATCTATCTATCTATCTACCACAGTTCGGTCATTATCTATCTATCAATCGATCTATGTATGTATGTACGTATTTATCTATCCCAGCTTATTCATTATCGATCTATTTATCTAACAACTACAGCTTGTCCATTATCTATCAATCCATCTATCGATCTATCCATATATCTATATATCCCAGTTTGTTGATTACCTATCTATCCTAGCTCTCATTATCAATCTATTTATCTACCCCAGCTAATTCATTATCTATGTACAGCAGTTGGAACATTATCTATCTATCTATCTATCTATCTATCTATCCCTGCCTGTTCATTATATATCTATTGATCTACGTATCTATGTATGTATCTATTTGCCACGGCTTGTTCATTATCCATCTATTTATATATCTCAGTTTGGCCATTATCTATCTATCTACCTGTGTATCTCTCTCTCTCCATATATATATATATATATATATATATATATATATATATATATATATATATATATATATATATGTCCCATCTTGTTCATCATCTATCTGTCTATAACAGTCTAGTCACTATCTATCTATCTATCTATCTATCTATCTATCTATCTGCAAAAGTTTTGTCACTATCTATGTATCCACCTATTAATAATCTACTCTATTTCGATCATTATCTATTTGTCGATCTGTGTTTGTACGTATCAATCAATCACATTTTATTCATCATCAATCAATCCATTTATTGGTTTATCAACATACTTATACATATCAGTTTGTTGATTATATATCTATCTCTCTATCGCACCTCATTCATTATGTATCCATCTATATTTATATATATCTATTAATCTACCAATTTCTCTCTCTATCTATTTGCCCCAGTTTATTCAATATCTATATATTAATATACCACAGTTGGGTCATTATTTATCTATTCATTTCTATGTCTATATATACATAAATGCGTGTGTGTGTATCCACCCCAGGTTATTCATTATCTATCTATCTATCTATCTATCTATCTATCTATCTATCCCAGCTTATGTAATATCTCTCAATCAGTCTATCTATTTACCACAGTGTGATCATTTTCTATTTATTCATTTATGTATATATCTATCTATCAATAGATATATATCTATATATTTATCTCTACTAGATTGTTCATCACCTATCTATCTATCTATCTATCTATCTATCTATCTATCTATCTATCTATCTATCTATCTCGGTCTGTTATCTATCTTTCTGTTTGTTCATATCCATCTATAGATCTATCTATCCCAGCCTGTTCATAATCTGTCAGTTCATATCTATCAATCTGAGTCTGTTCTTATCTATCTATCTATTTATCTATCTATCTATCTATCTATCTATCAATGTATCTTTGTCCATTATCTATCAATCTATCTATCCAAATTCGTTATTTATGTTTCTATCTATCCCAGCGTGCTCATTATCTATATATCTGTCCATTTATCTGCCTATCTCAGTTTGTTCATTATCTATCTATCAATCTATCTATCTATCCGAGTTTGTTAATTATCTATCTTTCTATCTATCCATCTCAGTTTGTTAATTATCTGTATATCTATCAAAGTCTGTTCATTATCTATCTATCTATCTATCTATTTGAGTGTGTTCATAATCAATCTATCTGCATAATCTACCCAGTTTTGTTAATCATACATCTATCTATCCATCTATCTATCCATTTAACTATCTCGATTTTGTTCACTCTCAACCTACGCGTACTATTTCATCATTTATCTCTCCATATATATTTTTTGTATCTATCCTAGTTTGTTCATTATCTCTCAATCACTGTTCAATATTTATCTATTTATCCATATACCAGTTTCTTTATTTGTTTATATACGCCAGTTTTTTAATTATCAATCCATATATACACACACACACACATACATATATCCCCATCTACCTATCTATCTCTTCATCTTTCAATATAACTTGCTACACCAGTTTCCTCATTATTCCTGTATCCATCGATCTATCTATCCATCCACCTACCCCGGTTTGTTAATTATCTATCAATCTATTGACCGATCTGTTGGCCTGGTTGATCATTATCTATCTATATACCATATCCACCACTTTGTTCATCAAGTATCTATTTATCTATCTACCCTAGTTTGATCATCATCTATCTATCACATTTTTGCCGTTCCCCCTCCTCTCTCTCTCTCGATATATATATATATATATATATATATATATATATATATATATATATATATATATATATATATATATATATATATGTGTGTGTACATATATTATTGTGTCATCCGCAGACAGCTATTTCGATGTATTACATCTCTTCAGCGTGGCTAGAGACTTTCAATTATCCCATCCAGTACCGCGAGGCAGAATTGAAACCCTCACTTCGGAGGCCGATATCCTACCTCTGGACTACGGAACTGGATGGTCAGTAAGGCTGAATTTAAGCGATATATCTATTTACACCGATATTCCTCATCCACCAGAGTGTTCTATTCATATATATATATATATATATATATATATATATATATATATATATATATATATATATAGATAGATAGATAGATAGATAGATAGATTGATAGATAGATAGATAGATAAATAGATAGATAGATATTTACCCCATCTTGTTCATTATCAATCCATCTATTAATCAATCTATTCATTGTTTTTCATCATCTATTTATACTAGTTTATCTACTAATGTTTCTTCATTATCTATCTATTTATCTAAGACAGTTTTTGGATATGGATCTACCTATCTATTTATTCATCAATCCGAGTTTTCCCTTGTCTATCCATCTCAGACTTCTCATTATCTATCTATCTATCTATCTATCTATCTATTTATCTATCTATCTATCTATCTATCCCAGTTGGTTCATTATTTATCCCTGTTTGTTAACTATCTATATCTCTATCTATCTACCAGAGCTTTGTCATTATGTATTTATCCATCTATCTATCTACCAATCTGTCTTGGTTTTTCCATTTTCTATCCGCCAAGGTTTCTTCATTATCTATCTCTCTCATTTTATCGTGCGATCTCTCTATCTTCCTCGATGTACTCTTAATCACAACTTTATATCTCATTTTATCTTCCATTTTCATCAATTTTTCTTTCCATTCCTCACCTCACTTCTTTTTATTACTCCCCCATAACTTTCACATTCTCATTTTAAACTCCCTGTCGCTCTCTATTTTACGTATCTATCTATTTATCTATCTATCAATCTCTCCCAGTTTTTAATTTTCTGTCAATCTATCAAGGTTTTTTATTATATATTTTCCCACCCCAGTTGTTCATTATCTATCTATCCCAGTCTTTCATTATCTATGGCAGGTTTTTCGTTTCTATCTATCTATCTATCTATCTATCTATCTATCAATCTATCTGTTCCAGTTTTCATTATCTATCTATCTCAGTTTTCAACATCCTTCTAACTGTCTGCGCTAGTTTTTTTTAATCTCTCTATCTATCCCAATATTTCATCATCTTTCTATCTACCCCAGTATTTCCTGATCTATCTATCCCAGATTTTCATTGTCTATCTATCTATCCATCCAAATTGTTCATAATCTATCTATCGTAGTTTTTTTTCATATCTATGTATCGATCTATGTATCCCAGTCTTTCATTATCTATCTAATCATCTACCCCAGACTTTCATTATCTATCCCAGGGTTTCGATATGAATGCATCTATTCATATATCCCAGTTTTTCATTATCTATCTTTCCATCCCAGGTTTTAGTCATTTATCTATCTATCCCAGGTTTTCATTATCTATCGCAGGTTTTTGTTAGGTATCTATTTATCCAAGTTTTCCATCATCTATCTATCCCTGTGTTTCCTTATCTGTCTCTATTTGTCCATCGTCTCTCTCTCTCTCTCTCTCTTTCTCTCTCTCTCTCTCTCTACATATATATATATATATATATATATATATATATATATATATATATATATATATATATATATATATATATATATATATCCCTGTTTGTTCATTCTCTTTGACTAATTATCTCTCCCAATTTGTTCATTATCTCTGTCTATTCATATCTCAACTTCTTTTTTTTCCTCTTCTACTTCCTATCCATTTCTGTCTTTTTTCTTAAATTTCTCTTCTTCCGAACCTCCTCTCTCTCTCTCCTTCCCAGTATATATCTCTCTCCCTCTCTCTATGTTCCACATACATTCCATCTGCACACCCAAACCCATCTCTCCTCTGTTTTGATACCCGTCACTGCCCGACCTTATGAATGGTTCGTGGCTTTCCTTAATAAATTCTTTATCTTTTGACACCTTTTCTCTCCCTGTCAGCCATTTATTTATTCAGCCGTTTTTTGCGCCTTCTCACTTCCGTAGAATTATTTTTTATGTCAAAGACCCCACTTGCCGCTTCGTGATAAACGTCTAATATATTTCCCCATTAGACATTTCAATAAACCTGACTCCATGCTAAGTTCGGGGAACTATCCAAATTCTCAGCAAAAATATTTCGATATCGCTTTAAGAGCCCCTAAATCAATAAAGTCCATAACCTGATACACCAAAAAACAAAATCAAAAACAACCAGAACATTACAAAGAACAAAACAAACCAAAGCAACGAAAATACACAAAATGAAACATTACCATCAATGTCAGTAATCAGTTGTAATTCTGATTATATAGGGAATAATATGACTAATGGAAACAGATCCGACACCACCAACTCTAACTACAATAATAGTAATACATGAAGGTCAGGGTTGCGCTGATTATAGTTGGCACTCTTGAAATTTAGCCCAAATCCCTGTAATTGAAATCGAATGAACAACTAATTCAGGGAAGAATTGAAGGAATCCAGGCCAAAGATACCGAGAAAGGTGCTGGAAATTTAAAGGAACTCGCCACCTTCAATCTCCAGCGATTAGCACCAGACATCCGGTACGAATATGCAAATGTATAAAATGTGATACCATTTCCACTAAACTCTCCACGTATAATTTGAGAGCCAGATAGAAGCTATAGCAGACGAGAGATCACGAACGTGGTTACGCAGAGGACACTTAAAAAAAGAAATATAATATCTCATCGTTGCTGCCAAGGATAAATTCTTTTGAACAAACTGCATACATGCAAAAAATAGACAAAACCCTGAAACAGTAAATGTCACCATCGTGGTGGAAAAGATGGGTCAGTGAAACGCATCATAAGTGAATGAAACAAGCTGGCTCGAAAGAGAAAAGAGTGCGGTCGAGTAGTAACGGCCATCTACTGGGAACTGTGCAAATAACTTAGCTCAGACAAATGGTATAAGTTCCAACCAAGGACTGTCGAAGAAAACTAGTGAGTTTGTTATTCACTCATTGTTCCATGTATTTGGTCTGGTATAAAAATTGACTTCGTCCAACTGAGCTGGACAAACGCATACACTCAGACACACACACGTACACACGGAAAGACTGACCAACCTTTTTCTCCCTACAATCGCGCTTTCTCGTCCCAGCAGCTATTCATATATTAACATAAAGGATCCCTAATTGCTGTAAAGAAGAGAGTTGCGATATCTTCTGTATTTCGTTTTCTCATTTCTATTCCATTGGGAGTGAAAATAAAGAAATTGCCACTCCGGTTCACGGCTTTTTCGTCTACTATACTTTCTTTCTCGGTCGAATCAATAACCCCAGAAGTTACCCACCGGAGGTTTTCAACAAACACCAAACATCTATCGCAGAATGCATGTCCAGACGATTCTTCGGCAAGGGACTCCGAAACACCACTGGAGACTTTTAAGTGTCTCCCAAATTTTACCTAATTACTAATACTACCCCTCAGGAAATACCAGAACGGTAAGGAATTGCAACAAGCATCCACAGTTCTGAAAAAAAGAAAAGAAGTGTAGCTCTAATGGTACCTGTTTTTTGGTAGTTCAAAACATTTCTGAAAGGTTGACCGAACTAATCTGGGTTAGATATTAATAAGAGACCGAATGTCAGCCTTATCTTATCGGGAGAATATTGCAGACACTTGAAAATCTTTTCACAACGCAGCCTCGTCAAAGGAAATACAAAACAAAACACACTGTATAAAATTGTTGAGGACGAAAAATGAAGGAAGAGTAGAAGTAAGAGTAGAAACAGAGAATAGGTTCAGGGTTGCCAGATGGTTTACTAGTCACTCTCGAGAGGCTGGTATTGAACTTCTACCCCCAGACTCGCTCGATTTCCCCGTACTCCAATGCCTATGTTAGTTAAGTCTTGGAGATGAAGCTCGAATTATCTTCCCTTGTAGCCCAGACTAGCATCTCTGTGTAGGACCAGGGAAAACATTTTTTAAAAAAAGGAGTGAAAAAGTTAAAACGAGGCCAAAGATATAATAGTTGAATGATAGTGATGGTGATGACGGTGATGACCATTGTGGCATTGTATATCCAACTTAGCCAACGAAATCAATCGTTTCCAATAAAGAAGTACGTGACGAACATAAAATAAAATAAAACGAACGTTATTACTCGCTGTAACTTCAAAGAAGTACAAGAAAACAGTCTTACCATTTTTTCCGAAATGAGAAAATAACATCTCAGTTCGTAAGTCATACTTTCAATTTAGAGAACTGAGTTCTTAAAAATACCAAAGGGTATTATTTTCATCTCTCACAGAGTAGAGAGTTCCAAAAACGAAAATTGAAATACTGAACTAAATTTAACACTATTACTACAACAACAAGATGTCCTAAAAGTCACGAAGGGGTTTTAGAATTCAAATTACTGTATACACACGTGTATGATTTTAGAAATTTGATATAAAATCACTTTCGAAATGGGTGGTGGGTAGCATCATATCGAATGTAAAAAAAAAACAAGATATTTTTGTTGTATCATGATAACAAAAAGATCTTTATTTTGTCGAAGATTAGGTAACTTCAAATCAAATTTTTACACCAACTTTCAATTAGCTTGAACTAAATCAAACCTCAAAATTTAACAAAAATTTTAAAAAAGAAATTGTGAATAATAAATAATGTTATCGCCTTCACTCAATAGTGTTTAACCCTTCAACCCCTGCACTTCAGATGCCCTGTACCTGAGCCCTCGAGAGGAAAAAACCAAATTAATTTTTCAAAAAGTTTCGTTTATTGGCCACTGAAATATTTTTTGGTTAATTCATGTCACTTTTGCAGTTGATTAGCAGCGTAAGTCAAACTATTTTCAAGTACTTGCATGGGAGTTCTTTCATCTCAAGTGGCTTGCTGTATATAGTAAAATAGCGCTCGTGTCGAAATATCGGACTTTCGGGCTGGAATTTTCAAGCAAAAGTTTCTGAGCAAAAACAGGAATCGTGCCAGTTTTGATGTTTATATTTTAGATCTTTTCTTTTTTCTTCTTTTTTGTGTTTTAAAATTTGCTGCAATATTTGCTTCACTTCTTGAAAAATACAAATAACTATGTCTGTACTCATAATGAGTTCGCTCCACTTCTGTGCCCTTGTGTCAAACTTGGCTGAACTTGGAAAATACAAAGTATATTCTGCTCCAGCATTCACAACGTATATACCGTTTAGTATGACACAAGACCACAATAGAGGGCGCTCAGTGAGGATCGAATTCATCACAGTAGTAACGGTCAGCGTCACCAACTTGTTAACCCTTTGTGCAATGATTGTGATACGAAGGATTTCATGAAATAACTGAAATTCTCAGGGATTTCAGAAAGTCATTAGTTTTACAATCTCACCGTGTCATATGGATACCACTAATAGAGCGGTTATAGCACTTGTGGATGTTTTTATATTTTAGCTCAATTTATTTCTTGTGTGTTAAAAAAAGGGTTAGTTCGTTGTCTTCAGTATAAAACAAAAACTTCAGCAGTAACCCCGCGAATGTATATGGAGATTGTAGATGGAAATGACAATTGGAAGGCGAGGAGAAAAAACTCAAGAGATCGGTGTTACATATCAATTTTTTTTTCATTATTATTCCGTGGGCCTAGTTTGATCCATTTCGACGGGGGCCAGCCATCTTTTTCAGAGAAAATATTTGCCACAGTTCACAGAGGAAAAAATTCTCGGTGGTGCTTAAGAGACCATTGTACAAATTTTAGGTCTTGCCTAGGATGCATGAAATTCGTCGGTCCTGGCTATTCAGCCAGTATAACTCCCAAGATGGTTAATTGGAGAAATCCTAGAGACACAACCTACGACGCTTTAAGAAACTTACCATAATAATAGGAGCAGATGAAAGCATCCAAAGGATTTGCGGACATTTTATCAGGCTGGTTTTTGGTAGAATAACCACTCACTGCAACCTTGTTAACACAGTTTGTTCCTCACGAGAGAAACAGGTGACAGAAGATTGTATTTATAACAGAGAATACAAGGGAGAAACCAGAGGTCACAAATAAGTAAGTATCGAAGAACGTAAGAAAGCCATATTCAAAGGTAGAGTACAAATGTTTGGTATGATAGACTTTGTATTGAAAGTGTAGGGGACCCTTAGGGATGGAGTCCAAATCACACTCAGGTTCCTTGAGGAAACAGGAGGAGATGACACACATTAACTTAACGAACAAAAGTATGATTTGGGTCAGGATGGCTTTCGGCACGGTGTGGATTTCTCTGCCTAACAGGGAAAGAATTGGAGAACAGCATCTCCACGTATCAAAAATATGGAATCACCAGCGTTACACGTAATGAGTGGTGTGCAACGCTAGAAATGAGCTGAGCCAATCAGTATATTTGGCACCATTCCTCTTTACACATTGTGTGTGTGTGTGTGTGTGTGTGTGGACCAAAGGAAAATAAGCGGTAACATCGAAAAACAATGGGAGAAACTTACATTTCAACTGTCAGATACTCATCTGTTAACTACCATGTCAGGAAGAATAGAAAACTCTTTTCCTCTCCAGACTGTATACGTGAAGAAGTCAGTAAAATAGATCTCCCGAAACGTTGTGGTATCTGTACAACATCAACAGAAAAGAGTCTTGATAATTTTTGGAATTTATTCTTGTGTGTTTTTGAAATTTCTGATTGGCATTTTCTTCTTCATCTGTTCACTATCTGTGATTTTACACGTATACGAGTACGATCCAAACTCAAAATGCGCGCTTGTTGCTATAAATCGGAACCACCCACGTTAATGTCGAGATGAACAGAATATAAATCAATACAATTACTAAACGAGTCACGGCACCTAATGCGGACTTCTTTCTTTGTATGTTTTCCTGTTACCAAGGCAACCAGATGCCAGTTTGAAACATACACTTTTCGAGGTTATATCTGCTCTCTCTTTTTTTTTTTTTTTTCTTTATTTCGTCTTCTCTGGGGAGAATTTTTGGGTAGCGTCCATATTTCACGTCTTTAACTTGTGTAAACATTTCCATCTTATTCAGAACACTTTGTGTGATCGACATTTCTCTGGGGGTTTCGCCAAGAAATATTTAAAAAAAACTAAACAAAACAAAACAAAACAAGAAAAACAAAAACGTCGAGAAAATATATTAGAAATAGGGAAGGAAAGTTTTGATTCTAGACAGAGATAAGCTGTCCCAAAACTGTAAGGTTTGAAAATATATGAGCGTGTGTGTATAAATCGTGATGCCTTGGTGGAAACGTAACTTACTTCTTCCAAATGCGCCTGGAGGTCTCTGCATAAATAAATGAAATTTCGTACGTGTCTTTATGTACTTAATGGGTTTCTGCAGTTTAATATATAAAATAGTCTTTGTCCATGTACCCAGAACGGCCAAATGGCGTTGGATACACCGGTTCTGGTACGATCATCGAAGTTAAGCAACACCAAGCCTGGTCATTACACAGATGTGTACCAGATGCCGTACGCTGCAATAAAATTGTTCTGCAACTGTCTCCGCCGTCGATTAACAGAACATATAGCCAAACGAAGATCGGACTATGCATCCGGTTCTTTCTCACGCACACACACACTATTCCATGGAGTACATATGACGTATGCTCACTTAGGAGCCTCCATACTTCGATCGAGGGGAAACGATCACATCATATCAAATGTATGTATGTAATAGCCGGAGGCCTTTTTGTGATTCCAGATATATTTGTCGTTCGTGTAAAATATGTCAAAGGCTGCGAAATCCCGACCAACAGAAGATGTTCACCAACAAGTACACTGTGTGTGTGTGGACCAAAGGAAAAATAAGCCATAATATCGAAAACAGCAGGAGAAACATACATTTCGACTGTCAGAGACTCATATGTATTAATATATACAAAACTTAGTGTTTCATAAACCTTCAAACAAAAGTCTCAACTTAATAGCTAGCTCTTAACTTTAGTCCAAATCAGGAAAAAGATATTCAACTTATCTGCGAGTGGGAGAAGGATGGACCACAACTTCCTTTTTTGCTTCCCAAATACCTAACCCAACCTATATGCTCGAAAATATTGCAATACACATCTTTCATCTTTAATCTCTAACACTCTTCGACCTATCTACTTCTGGGAGAAAGAAGAACGACAACTTCTGTCTGCGGTCCAAACTGCCACTTCCTAACTGACAGACTTTTCGCAGAACCTAACAAGCAACTTAGTTGTCTCTGTTGTTTTTTGATTGCTCCAACTTTGGGTGATTCAATTCCACTGGGACCAATGAAAGCGTAACACCCTGCTAATCCTCAAGAGGTTTAACAACAGGCTGTCATACGAATCCTACTTCGGGGAGAGTGGTGTCCTCACCACACGATCTATCTACCTATCTACCTTCTAAGGTAATGTTTATGTTTATAGTGATCCCTCTATCTATCCGTGCATATGCATATGTATGTTTAGGAGAAACAATATTGTACAAGTGTATACAAACACCATGGTAATGCGTCGTATGTATCTTTACTAATCGTTTGCATATAACGTGTAGGTAACTTTTGGGGTGCTAAATTTTATCAAATAAGTGCACGTTACGTCATGAAATGAAATATATGCACGTAAAAAGACCTATAAGCCCTTATATACGAGACTTGCTTGGTTGATTTATACACATATTGATATTTATAGACACCTGCAGACGTGTATGGTTTGAATAGAATCCGTACCTTTTCCCGGGCAAATGAAAAATCAGAGCGAGAGAATTAAAAAATAGAGCAAGCAAAAATTGTTTTTTGATTTTTATTCGCTCCAATTTTCAACTTACTCGGTGAAAGGTACAGAATAAAGAATCTGGAGAGAAGTGAAACGAGAACTAAAGCACTAGGCGATGTTCAGGTGATGACAGAAGAGGAAATGAGAAAAAAGAAGGGAAACTAAAAAAAATGGCGCTGAAGCGTAATAAAATGTGTATCTCAAAGAAAAGACGCCGAGAAAAAGAATCAATATATTATTTCTCTGATACGCTCGAGGGATGTTGTCGATTGAGGCCGTCAAGAAGCGGATAAATTCCCAAACCGTTGGACGATTCTCAATACAGGTTTCTCCCACCATTCGGAAGTATGGCATCCATATAAAACCCTTTCGTAAATAGAAATGGTGTGAAACGTAGAAGCAGTTACCATTATTTACACAAGAAACATTTTTGTACGTTCCATGACCAAAATAACGACTCACTGCAAAACAAACGCTGAGCACTTTTTTCGCTTTTCGCTTTTTTACGTAAAATCGAAAAAGTAGTGTTAAACGAATTCTTGATGCTTATAATTTTCACACTTTATTTCGAAGAGATTTTGTATTTTATCGACTCATTTCCCCAAATGATTCTTTCTTTCCATCTGCTTCGCTTTCTAGAAGCTGTCAACCAAGACTGTCAACATGTCTCTTGAGTTTTCAAGTTTTTCTGAATGGCTTGCCATGTATGTATGCATATATGTATGTGCAGACGAACCAACAGAGCTAGAGGGCCGTAAATCCAAACATTTACGTCTTCTTTTTCTTTTTTTTCCTCTTTTGAAAATCACCCCCAAGAGGTTTTTAGTGGAATGTTCAATTTGCAATGTAAGTACATGTAAAACTGATCCCTTGGTTTGTGTAATTTATTTTTTGAAAATTCAAACTTTTTTAGTGATCACAGTCCAATAAAATGCGAGAGAAGTAACCTATTCTTTGATTGCCCCCTTTTCCAATTTTTTGATTGATCGCCGGAAACGCGACATGCCACCAATAACGTTGGTCACGTGACAGTTTCTATTGAATGACTAACCAGACCAGCTTTCATTTTTCTTCTGTTTGCTTCGATTCTTTCCTATCGTATTTGTACGTAGACTCCCATAAACAGGCATAAATGTTGACACTGTCGTTTAAAAAAAAGTTCTTTAGTTCACAACTTTTAAATGACATTGTGGGCTCTGCAGTCGAATTCACGACGATGATAATGATTCGGTCTCCATCATAATTATGATCCGACTTCTGTTTGTAAGATTGTTACCGTAGCACATCAAAAGAGGTAAAGTTTTCTTAACATTTCCATTCTTTATCTCAGAAAACATCCTTCATAATTCGAAAGAATGTATGCTTAAAATTCAATTAACATTTTTCTCTTCGTCAAAACGTTAACATCAAAAATACAAAGAATGCATAACCTTTTATTCTAATGTTAACAATTTTGCTGTTTATTAAATATACATATATCCTTGTTACCAAGCAATCAGTCTTCCGTCTAATCCTTTTTATGTTCAGTCTCGAATATTGCACACAATGCTTTAGAATGTTTCTTACTGATATGTGGAAGAGGGACAACAAAAAAAAGCCTCGCACACACTATTCGTTAGGGGACAGAACGCTTGACTCATACTACTTGGGGATATCTAGTAGTACTAGTTAAATCTCAAATTTTAAATTCTAGATTTAGTTAAAGATTACTTAAGGACTAAACACCGGTTTGCCACAAAGATAGAATTCCGAAATGAACCGAAATCTTCCCAAGTGAGTATTTTTTTTTAATGATTTCCTAGGTCAATAGTTTTTAGCTTTTTGAAAAAGAGTTTGCCAATTTTCCATCGCAACTGAAGTTCTTTTTAAAAAATAATTTTCGAAAGTCTTTCATTTTTGCTAATTCTTGGCTTATTTGTTTTCAATGTTCCATTGCAATTTAAGAGTCTCTCTGTTTGATGCTGATTCTTAATTTCATAGGGTTTTATTTATTTTCCTCGTTGATAGCAATACTTTCATTAATGTCATGGTAAAATAGCTCTCACAATTATTGACTCGTCAAAAGTCTGGTGACATTAGCTTACCAATAAAAAAGGAAGTTTTGATCTATAACCCCTGCCTAGAAGAGTCAATTAGTTCTTCTAAAACCCTCGGTATCCACTTAGCTTGAATATCGATATTTACTAAACTTATTGTGAGCAAATTGTAGGGCACCCTGAGAGGATCGAACTCTCTATTGGCTGTGATAGTCTACGATATTATTGGTTTGGTGCAAAAATAATTGCATTTTTTTAATTATTTTAAACCATGATACTTATTTAGGAATTAACTATTATTCAACTATTTTGAAATATGAATTGTGGCTGTCAAATCAAATATGGATAAAAAGCGAATTCGAGCAAATTCTGTTGTATACGTTCAAAATGGTACGTAAATCAGCGGAAACTACTCACAATATCAATCAAGTATTTGGTCAGGGGATCTTCAACGAACGCACAGCTCAACATAGATTCCAAAGATGTCGGAACTGAGTCGAAGGCCTTGAAGATGTGAACATCCTTTAGTAATTGACAATATCCAATTGAGGGCCGTTATTGAGGCAGATCCACGCAAAAGAACTCGGGAGGTCACAGAAGAACCAAACGTTGACCATTCAGCAGTTGCTCGACATACCAAAGTGGAAAAGCAAGAAAAAACAACCCAAAACCTCAATATGTCGTGCGAATGATCCTGCAGAAATTGAGCGAACGAGGCTGTGTCACTCCGCCTCAGCCAGCTTACTTACCAAACCTCTCTCCGAACGACTGCCACTTTTTCAAGCATTTCTTTCTTTTCCTGGAAGGTCTTCAACAATCAAAGAGCAGATAAAAAAAAAACCCTCGAAGGATTCATCGGTCCTAGGATTCCAAAATTATATGCTTCTTGCATAAATGGCAAACGTGGAGATTCTGGAGGTTCTTATTTCGATTAATAACTGGCATTCTAAGCTGAGATATACGGCCTTAAAGTTGATGTTGAAAAACTGTCATTATCAATGCAACAACCTCCTAGGTTACCAACAAATGCTTCAGTTATTTACTAAGCTTGATTCAGTCTGACACATAGCAACAATTGTGGTAAACCTTGTGAGGACCGAAATCAAGTATTATTGATCCGCAAGATTGACTCGCTAACCACTATTATTTATCAAGCTTAGGCGAGACTGGCAACTGTAGATGCGTGTTGAGGATAAAAATCTCAGAGTAATAGTGTTCTGTGAGATTAGCTTGTTAACTTCTGACCAACGGCAAAGTAATTCAGTTTAGTCAAGTTTAGTCAAGCACAAAATCTCAAACGAGGAGCTCCTAGAGAAGATCGTACACGCTACAGTAGTAATTGCCTGAGTGACCAGTTTGCCAGTTACTACTCCTCGGTACGGGTCGCAAGCGCAAGTTGACTAGTGTGGAGCACCTAGTGGACTCGTGGAAAATGATCTGCGAGCACTATCTTGCCAACTACAGCTCAACCACAAACTGCCTTGACGCTCAACTTCTGGCACTAAGATCAATGCCCTCCCCCCTGCTTCACGTGGTTGGATTAATTTGGAACGATTCCCATGTGTTATGCCGTGTGGACGGGACATCTAGTTCCAATTTGTGTTGGGAAATGATATATGTTTTCCTTAACTTCAAAATTACGTCGGCATTAAATCAAATTTCTTTATTTATTTATCAATGCTGGTCATTTAGGGAAAGAAGATTTATTTACATATTGAGGCCACTTACAGATACCATATATATCTTTAGTAGTGAGAATATTTCGCCCCAACGAACATGGAATTAAAAAAAAAAGGAAAACGGAGTAAAATTCGATTAAGTCAACAACACGAACGAGGTTGATAAGGAAATGACGACAACTTCTGAACCTCACTAATATTTATCTATTCAATAAAGGGTTAACGCCCGAGCCCCCATTAGTAGTTGTAGGGGCACATTATGAGCTTGCCCCACGCCATATAGCCTTCCATCTGCCAATTAGGGGACTAACTTGTCTCCCCCCAGCTCGCCGTTCATAAAAAAAAAGGCACTTCGTTCCTCTCCACATTCCGATACTTATAATAACTCTTATTTGGTGTCATAGTTCCTCCATTTACAACCCAACGACTCAATTATCTCGACTGGGATTGGTCCAGTCACGACTGAGATCCAGTCGTGCGTGTTCCGTTCGTGGACGGTCAACAACCTGTTTATCTAGACGCCACGCTTATCTTTTACTACGATGATGATTAAGTCTCTTAAACCTGGAACTAGATTCGCACCCCCACAGCTACCTTGCACTCCAAATGAATTGTGGCTGCAGTAGAGAAGTCATCAGTCATAGAGTCATAAGATAACCCCTTCCCCATTCTGGAGGACTACTTTTAGGGACCTTTCTCCGCTGAACGACATTCCTTGGTTGATTTATCCTTCAACACTTCTGTCATGGTTCTCCCGGAAATCCAATCAGGTGGCTATGGTTAAGGAGCGGGAATGTACACCGAATCCGTATCTCGCATTTTTCAAACGTCGGAAACGTGTATAGTTTAGCTTGAATGGCCACCGAAAATGTTTATAGCATGTCATTGTTTCTGGATTTACAAGTATCAGACTGACCAGTGGGGATTGAGAAAGGTTATTCCAAATCATTACTGCAGATTATACAATACTAGTTGTCAATATGACCATAAGTTTATTTTTTTTTTGTCTTGGCCATTAACTGCTCTGAAGTATTGTCCCCTTTGCCCATGTACAAAATCTGGGTGACATACTTAATGCTCAAAATGTGAACACCATGTCATCGATGTACTTGTGGTAGGTCATCAGGCCGCCAAGATCCACGTTGGAAGTTCTAATCACGGCAGTTCCACTTGATAATATATCTTGGTTTCCTTGAGCGTCACAGAAAACGAACAAACAAACAAATAAATAAATAATTGAAAAAAATTTTTTTCAATATATGTATATTTTTTTCAGTCCGCGAACACTAAAAAATGTCCATATGAATTAATGGTAATTGTTTATTCATTTCACACCATTTCGGCTTACGGAAGATTTCATAGGAGTGCACTAGTTTCGGATAACAGGTAAAACAAGTACCTGTTTAACTGATTGAAGTATGGTTATTTTCCTCGGTTTGAAATCCTGTATGAATTGTTGGCTACAAACTCCACGAACACGACAAAAAAAGCCATTTATCTTTCAGATGACGGTCGTATACATCATCATCATCATCATCATCATCATCATCATCATCAGTCTTTTATCGTCTATCGTTGGACATAGATCTTCCCCAGGATCCGCCACACTTCTCTATCATGGTCGTCTTGGAGCCAGTATTTTCTGAATTTGTCCAGTTCATCACTCCATCTTGTATTCTGTCGGCCTCGGTCTCCCATGTGATCTCTGAGGATCTATGTCGTGAGTTGTGATGTCCATCGGTTGCCTTTCATTCTTGCAACATGACCTGCCCATTGCCATTTAAGTTTTCTGATAGATTTTATGATGTCTCAGAATCCCATTTTCTTCCTGATATACTGTGCTGTCTTGTGATCTCTCCATGTGAGGTTGAGCATGATTCTCTCATGTGTGCGTTGTATGCTTCTCAGTCTGCCTCTTGGTTAGGTTCCATGTTTCAGCTCCATAAGTGACTATCGGGAGGATGCATTGGTTGTATACTCTTCTTTTTAGGATTATTAGGATCGTCTGGTTTTTGAAGGTTGAGCTTACTCTGCCGAAGGCTTGCCATCCTCTAGGGTGATTCTTCGCTTGATCTCCTCCTCTTTCGTGGGTTTCATGGAGATTCGTTAACCTAGGTAGATGTAGTGGTCTACTTTCCACAGTTCTGCATCTTCGGTTTTGACAGTCATGTTCTTATTATTGATGTGACTGTTGCATATGACTTTCGTTTTACTGAAGTTCATGTGTAGGCCGACTTTTTTGCTTTCTTCGTCTAGTTCATCAAGCATTAGTTTGAGGTCGTGTGGGTTCTCTTCGAAAAGGGCGATGTCGTCAGTAAATCTGAGGTTGCTCAGTTATTCGCTGTCTATTTTGATTCCTCTATTCTCCCAGTCTAGATTTCGGAAAGTCATCTCGAGGCGGGCTGTGAAGAGTTTGGGCCCGAGAGTAGTGAATATGTTTGCCTCATACGAGGTTTGTCTGGAGAGTATCCTGTCATCTAATATCAACGGAAAAATAGCTTACTTATGGCAATGGCACCATTGTCCATTTTAGAGTGCTCCCACTGGGACCTCGCACTTATACCATTGTCCCTTTCACTTTTGAAAACAGTCTTCAAAGTCCTCTTTCGGGATCGCAGTTTGATGTTTTCTAGCGTTCTCCTTAATTTCGTACGCAGCCTGAAATCCCCTCCTCTTCAACGGCAAAAGGTTGAAAGGGGAGCACATGGGGGGGGGAGGAGTTGACAAACATGGATGATGCGATTCTTTGCCAAAAAACTGCGTGAGGAGAGCAAACCAATTAAAATACAAGTCTTTTCTTGAAATCGATACTTTTTTGACGATAGTAGACTTCCGTTATTACGACACCCTCTGTGATTTAAAAGCGCCGCTATAAATGATTTGCTGTTATAACGAGAGGATTCTATACGAAGTGTATTAATAAGAAGAAACTAAAAAGTACGGACAAAATTACTTTTCGATACTCTATAACAGCCTAATGCCGCTATACAGGTTACAGGTCTGCATATAAAATGTGTGAACCTTAAGAAATAGTCTTGCGAGATTGTAAAAACAAACGTACGATTAGAATGCGTGTGTCATTGAATAGTACCGTTATAACAAGAGTTTATTCTTTTCTTCCTTTATTCTTCTGTAAAAAGAAAATTGAACAGAGCTGACATAAAAGTTCTCTGGGTAAGTTTATATTATCAGGGAAGGAGCCACAGACGAAGAAAAACAAACTGGAATTGGAAAGTCTTGGAAAGACTGCCGCAATTAGTCTGTACACGTAGTTATGAGCTGGATTTTGATCTGCATTCTTTACTGTCTAATGTTCAGTTTTTATCATCAGAGGTGTCCACATATCTCTATTAGACGTCTTTCGGTCGGTCGGTCCCACTTACGTTAAATAATAGACATAGGAAAGAAGGAAAAGATGCGATGTCATTAAAGGTGTCACGCCATCAACGTAATAATAGAATGTATGAGTTCGGGATTTTTGTATTTAAAAAAAAAGCCATTTACGATTTTTATTGAAAAAGTACTCTCAGAATATTCCATATTGCAATATTTTGTAAGTATGAAAGTCTCAAAGAGAGACAACTCGCTTTTCTTCCTCCTCTTCCCGCTACTACCATCACAAAATGATGGATACATCATTGAACTTATGGTTCTTGTTATTATTCACCACTGTATTAAGTGCGTTCACAAGAAGGAAATTGTATGGGGGTAAAATGAACACTCGTCGTGTGAAATAAATGTGTTCTTCGTTATAAGACGGCAGACATTTTGATCCACCTATGCATATACCCTACTCTGTTGCTGAGAAAATTTTACAAGCGTAATGACTAAACGTATTCCAGAGACAGAATGACTAAACGTATTTCTGAAAGATAAAACCCAAAATAACTGACGTGGGTCTTTTTTTTTTAATGGCGGAAAAATAAATCTAAATGTGAAGTAAAATACAACAAAGAATGAAAAGGAAAGATTTGTGTAGGTGTGTTGGAAAAAAAAACATTAAAAAAGCGAAGGTGTACCAACCATTGTGCATTAGTTTGCGTGATAGTAAGTTAGAACATTGACAATGAGTTCGTTCTTTAGATTGTTCATGAATATGACCTGTTCTGGAAAGGATAGTCACCGAGGAAAACAGTTGAGAAGCCAAGATAAATGATATTTGTGGCAGTTTATCTAACCTGAAACCTTTGTATTGTGAACTGTCAGAAGGTTAATCGTTGGCACTAAAAGATAGGGGAAATGATTATCTGAGAGCTAAATTTACGATAAGAATAAGAGCATATCTTTATCATACATAGATGATGATTATGATGATGATGGCAGATATAATGAGAACAACAACGACTAATTACTACAGAAGTGGAATCGATCATCACTAGGTGTCCCATACTTGTGGCCTTGTACCGTACTAAACTCGATAAATACTAAATATTACCATGATGATCTTGATATTCTACTATATTACCAAGGATTCTAAAAAGGATATTTACTTCAGATTTTGATTGAATGATTGTTTTGATTCTTTGTTGATTTAACTGTGCACTGTTTATAGACGTAGGTAAGTATGTACTGCTGATATATTGACTCACAGGATTAGTAGTGCTGTGGATAGTAGCTATGATGCATTGGATATCTCCAAGACATTTGACAAGATTTGAAACAGGTATGCTACATAGAAAAAGCAGCTATGAAATGACTGGAAGAGTTCTATCCACAATCGAATCTTTCCTCATCAGGAAGCAGCCTTGAGGTTGTAGTCAATGACCAGACTTCAGAGATTCGTGAAGTTAATGCAGTTTTCCTTTTTCCTTTTGTTTATAAATGATCTACCCGACCGTGTAATCAAGTCCTTTATAGACTTATACTCGGATGACAACACACTTTATGGTCTTACCTAAAAAAAAACACGAGCCATTTGAACCTCGCACCAGATCTTTCCTCTCAACTCATGGTAATTGTTAAAACGAGTATCAAATGGATGGTTGAATTCAATCCCTCCCAAACAGATCTTGTATTTTTTCATTATCACCGTGCAGAACCTGACTTTCCAGCTATATCCATGGATAACTATGTTTTGAAAGAGTTCCCCTGCTTGGTTAAACTGCTGGAACTCAAAATTTACGCATGATTTGGGATGGGATTCCTTACATTACTTGCCAAGGACATGGTCAGAATTGTAGGATCTTTCTACCGATCAAGAATGTTTCTAACATCTTAAGCACTATCATACCCCAATAAGAGCCGAAATGCGCCCCAAAAAGGAATAATGTGTACACATCTGGGCAAGCTCCGTTCATCAGGTACTTTCTACTCTCTATAGAATACAGAAGCGAATGCGTCGACTAGAGAGTGATCAGCTCTTTTCCTCACCCTCAACCACTGTCTCGTCGTTGTAATGTTGTAAGTTTGGCACCCTTCTATCGTTACTTCCATGGAAAGTGTTCAGACGAACTACATTTTCTAGATACTCCTGACCGGGAATTTTCAGTTAAAACTGGGTCTGCTACCAAGACACATACTTTTTGAATACATCAAGTCCCACACCCTCAATTCCACGCAAATGGATTTCTTTTCAAGAATATCTGCTAGGTGGAATAACCTCACTTATGAATTTTTTCCTGACGTGTACAGTCTAGATATATATTTTAATTTAGGGTGAACAACTGCCTGACCTAATGTTGGTCATTTTTAAGTCTCTTACTGTCCTTCTAATCATTTCAGCGTCCCTCAGTCTTATAAGTCATTTTTAACTCTCTTACTGCTTATAAGTCTTCATTATAAACCTGTCATGTTTAAGAGTTTCCAAGTGTCCGAAAGACCTTGGTTTGGATGACTAAAATGACATTATCCTGTTTAAAAATGGTTTTAAGATTGTCCGTTTATATATCTATTATAATAGATTGTGCTAAATTATAGAGAAACTTTCATTTGAAATGAAATCCATTTCTTCATTACAGAATTGTCGCGTTGAAAGAAACAAAAAGAGCAGATATAGACCATGAATAAACAAGATGGGAATTTGGAATTGAAACAGTTATTTGGGCATTTAGCTTAATGGTTAGAGCAACGCTACGTTGAAGCAGCTAACCTATCGGTCGCAGGTTCGATTCCTGCATCAGCTCCATTTTCTTTGATTGTTCATTCTACTCACGATATCTAGGCCAAATGGCACATTCATCGTGTAATAGCGGGTGATCCTTTCAAATAAGACTTTCTATATAATATAACGCAATTTATAATCATTCTATATATTCATAAATCCTTTTCTTAATAACATTATCTGTCTATCCCTGTTTTGCTCACCATCTATCACCGAGCCTGGTCAGTATCTGGATGGGTGACCGTCTGTGATTTCCAGGTGCTGTAATCAACTAAAGAGGCATCCCCAGCAACCACCCTGAGCTCCAAACGTACTGAGCTCTTCTTTCGGAATTCCCCAGCATGGTTGAGAAGGGACGGGGGTTGGACACAACCCTTCTTCCAAAGGAAGTGCCCAGGTACAGCAATTCAAAGACCTGAAGCTACTTTACCGAGACGAAAAGAGAATACCCATATCATACACAGCTTGTGAGCTCTTAATGGAAAATTCCAGATTTGTATAGTCTTCTGAAGTGAGAATAACTCAAAACAAAAGTGTAAATTTAAAAGGAAATTTCGGGAATAGCTTAATTCTCAGAAGACGTGGATTGTAGATTGAACCCGAAAAAGAATCAGACAAATATCATGACTTTTTCTGGGAGCTTCAAAATTATGGAATGTGCGAGTTGAGGCATTAGCCATAAACCCCGGACCACTGAAAACGAGCAAGGAGGCTCCAGCAAAATGATCGGAAGAACTGGAGAATTTGAGAAGACTTGCTGTCACTTGTACTCTACTAATGGCGTGAAAATTTAAGCAATAATGATGATTATGTAGAGATCATAGTGATTATCATAATGAGTCTGTCTGGTTTGGGAAAATAGTGATTTTACTTCGTTGTCGATATGAATTATCATTAAGTATGTCACACACACACACACACACACACACACACACACACACACACAAGAGCACACACAGGAGCACGCACGTGAACACACTCACTTACATTGAGTACGTAAAGTTTCGACCAAATTGCAAGATGGTGACCAACTAAATATACCAGGTACTGCAAAAGCAACTGGGGATCATGTAGAGAGCCTCCCGTGGTGATCCCATGAATCCTCCTAAGGATCTCTACAACACCGTCAATGACGCTCCCAACACTCTGGCTGCGAGCAACAAACTATGGATGAATGAACGAGATATTTTTTTTCAAACATCTGAGACTGCCTGTTCGTAACTAACCGTATTCTATTCGGTAGATGGAGTGGTTTTGCGCCTGGCATTAAGGGTCAATGATCAAATCCCAGCAGAAGATTAGAATTTTGAATAGGCCCTCCCCCATATAGGACACTGATGCAGCCTAATCAGTTTTTTGTTGTTGTAGCAATGAACTCATCCTCAAACACACATTACATGTATTCCAACGACGAGACTTGAAATGGGTTTCATACGCTCTTGGTAACTCTGAAAATTTGCACCCCAGTTTTTGTTCTAACGACTTCTTTTTTTGGGAGTGCACTACTGGGGTCTATGCACACTTGGCCTCCGCCTAGGTTCGCCTAATGGATGGGTCAGCCCTGATTTTAACATATCCGGATCTATTTTTCTCACTCATCCAAGTCAGTCAATTCGTAATCGACTACATCCTACTCAGTGATTGGTATGGTTTTTGCGTCTTCTATCCATTGTCCCTAATATAGATATCCCACTCAGGATATCTGTCTGTCTGTCTGTCTCTATCTTTCTATCTATCTCCATTTGTGTATCTGTCTGCGAATACCTATCTATGTATCTATCTATCTTATGTGTATTTGAGTGCGAATATTGTCATTGTGTTCGAAACCCAGTGTTGGTTGATAGCCGTACCAAAGGGTAAGTGTCTCCTTTTGAATTTAAAAGTCATGTTTTTTTGTTGTTTTTTTTGTATCGAATGGAATGAGAGGCATGCGGTGGCCCATGAAAACACTGTCTGACTTTATTACACGGCTCTCTGTGACGTGTCTTTGTAGTCATCAAATTGTCCATCATGTTCCACTTTGGAGTCACACGGTTATAGCATGATTAGGGCACAGACCCCCTTTTTGTCAATTTAAGGACATTCCTCTTATTTTTTTTTTTTTTCGTACTGTAGAAAAACGTTCTTCGTCACTGGTTTTGTTTGTTTGTCATCATCATCATCATCATCATCATCATCATCATCATCATCATCACTATTATCGTTATTATTATTATTATCATTATTATTATTATTATTATTATTATTAATAATAATAATAATATCATTATTGTTGTTGTTGTTGTCGTTGTTAAAGGAATGAAAATCAGATTGTCTGGAATTTTTTTGATGTATTATACGTATTTTTCAGGCACTAAATTAAAAAAAAGTTACATTTCGCTCTTCTAATCATGTAATCTTTTTTTTTAATACACTCAATTAGGATTGAACTCACTTAAGATCAATGGTCTTGGACAGTTGTTTTAAAACTTCAAGAGACTCAATGACCTCATTCTATAAAGGATATTCTGGTGGGCGCCTACTTTTACTTTCCAGGTTTCAAACTGTAAAAATGAACTACAATAATTAACAACTTTTGATTATAAAAAATCATATTCATTATTAATGGATTACAAATTTGAATTGCAATATATGATACATGTCTGTGTACAGTAATTAGGTTTTGTGATTGACGATGTTGTTTCTCTGCCACAGGATTTGCGATATTAGGTTTAGGGGGAACACTACTACGGGCCCCCGGGCATTATTCGAAAATACTGTAGACCAAATAATGCTGGCGGGGAGGGGGTCAGCACAAATACACACACACACACACAAACACAAACACACGGACAGGGCAGAAACATAAACGTTTTTGTGTGTTGACTCCTTACCCCATTATATTTTAAGCTCTACTCTTAATCAACTTAATGTTTAACGTTGAACGTATCGAGCACTTTATGAAATAAACCCATCAAACATTAGATATTATGTTACATTATATGATATTGCATCCCTGATTTGTATTATATATATATATATATATATATATATATATATATATATATATATATATATATATATATATATATATGTATTGCTCTAAGCCACTTTGCTTAAAAAAAAACAAAAAAACAAACCGCCAGAGCTTTGATCTATTCATTTTGTGCATCCATAAGCAAGATGTGTCCTATGGTATCGGAAAATCCCATGAGAACTTGTAAGAGTGTTACACATAGCGTAAAACTGGGGAAACCAGTACACATCCAAACATACAAACGCACACACACAACATATATAAAAACAGAGAAAACTGATATGGAAAGATTTATAGATAAAACGAAATCATACAAGTAAGGATAGGATAAAGAAAGGAAATCGAGGAGCGATACAGAAAAAGATAAGTAGTGTCCTTACGCTGGCTACGGCTTCGGTCTGAGCTCCACATATCACATTACCCGGCCTGTTTGCAATTTGTGGATTAGACTTGAAGGCGACGAGCCCCCTGAAGTGGTGGCGCTCACTTTACTCCTTCATGCCTTTCCCAGGGGCATCAGCATGGATTGTTCACAGTTGGAATTCGATCTCTCTCGACAAGTCCAATCTCAGTGCAGTTATTCGCTCGAGCAACCCACGCACCCCCGAAAGTCAGAGCGAGGTTGTAAAGAAAGAGAGCAATTAAAAGTCATGAATACCTAAGGTTTGAGTGGGGAAAGTAAGAATGGTGGATGCTATGGTTGCTATAGTTAGTGGAAGGAAATGGAAAGGGAGCAAATGCAAATGAGGTTTTGACTCGATCGTGATGCGTAGGGGCACGAGTGGTCTTGTGGAGATGGCGCCCAGATGTGACTGGGTGTAATTTGAGCAGCAAACTTGACACTAAAAAAATCCTGAAGACGTGAATCCTTCTGACAAAGGTTTCAGCACTCATATTAGAACACTGGTCAATATCATCCGCACCGCACAAGAGGTTTCTCATAGGTGGATACGAAGAAGGTTGAGTGACATGGATGAATAGATATAGAGAGTAATAAGAACATAGATACGAAAAGAAGGACTAATGAATAAACAAATTTAGAGAGTGGTAAGAACAAACAAATATATATTTGAAACTCTATTTTGAGCTGACATACTGTTATTACACGGGAAAATGTGTCAGTTGGTCTAGAGAGCATAAATTGAATATACAATCAAAGGAATGGGCTGGTGCAGGAATCGAACCTGCGTCTAACAGGAAGACGTGTTAAAGTGAAGCCGCTCTTATCATTGAGCTAAACAGTCAGCTGGTAAATCGGAGGCCCAAATAACTGCTTTATGGCCGAATCTTGTCTTGTTCATTCATTCCCCATGTATGCTCTATTGTCTCTCGATGTAGACTATCATATTATGAAGAAAGGGATATATAAACCGACCGAACAATTATACATTCGTTATTTCCATTTGAAACTCTATTCGAACTATACATATATATATATATATATATATATATATATATATATATATATATATATATATATATATATATATATATATATGGTGTGTGTGAGAGAGAGAGATAACTAGATAAACAGAAATGAAAAGATGGATATGAAATGATGCGTAAATAGATTTAGAGAAATACATGAACTGACTACGATAGATGAGGAGATTGGAACATTCATGTACAATGGGACCAACGACTTTTGGTAGCATGCCATGTTGGGGTTGATCAATCAAAAAAAATGGGAAAAAGGGGGATCAATGAATAATTTACTTCACTTGCATTTTGTTGGATTGCCAGAAGTCCGAATTTACAAAAAGAAAACAAGATAACCCCCCGCCCAAAAAAAACAAGTGCAAATGCACCCAAGCACAAATTAATGACCAATTTAGAATAAAATTTCATTGTAAATCAACCACTAACAACTTTTTTTTGGGAATTTTGAAAAAAAACAAACTGGTATTTTTTTTAGACATAATGATTACCTTTTTTAATTTTGAGTCCTCTAGCTCTATTGGTGCGGCCTGTACGCGTGATACGTAATACATAGCCAACTTAAAAACTAAAGAAACCTATGCTGACAGTTTTGATGACAGTTTTGGTTGACGGTTTCTAAGAAAAATAGTGTTTGATTTTAATCATGTGCCAAGAATGGGATATTAGATAAACTTGCTAAGGTCGATTATGTACAAGGATACATTTGGTAGTTATTCATTATGTTGGTGCAAAAATTTTCTGCCATATATTTTTGCACAATTTCAGGGAAATCTCTGAAGTTTACTCCGTTCCTCATTACTCATGCAATCGGTCAACTGTAGCCTCGAATTTTCAGAAAGTAACATCGGTCAACGTTCAACCTGATCACCACCCAAAAAACTCCAGTGCCTCGTTAATCTTCTAAAAATTGATTGAAAATTGGAAGTATTGGTTGCATATTTAAAACGGCTTCATCAATTTATCCCGTCCATAGCACTGGACTAACGACTTGCTAGGACAAGTAGTCCCGTCCGTGGCGCTGAGCTGACAACTTCTGAAGATAAGTTGTGTAGTCCTTTGGACTGACGATTGACGACACGTTATCACGTCCGTTGTGCGGAAATAACGACTCGCTAAGACAAGTTATCTCTTCTGTAGCATTGGACAGACGACTTGTTATGTCATCCATGGCAGTAAAATGAATAAGCATTTGCTTTTTTCTTCTTGCTCGACAAAGAAAATTTCATTTTTAGACAAGATACTCCCTATCAGACGATGAAAAGAGGGATTGATTACGAGAATTCCGACGAAGAAAGTCGTGGCTACACCCAGAACAACCTTCAACATCTGAAATGAAACACTGATATTTTTCTCCGTGGTTAGCAGAGTTAAAAGAGAACCATTTCTTATGAATTGCTGGAACCTGGACAAACTGTTACTGTGTGATGCTGCAGTGGGCAATCGGTTCGTTTGAATTACGCATTAGAATAGAAAATACCCTTTTCCCGGGCAACGAGATCGACCGATGATTTTACTTCATGATTTTACTGCCATCAAGTTGCAAATGCGACAAAGCAAATGGTGATGGATGTGGGACGGGAGGTTCTTTCACATGCATTGTATTCCCTAGAACTCTCGCATTTCAACTATTACGTATTTTGCTCCATGTCAGGACGATGATTCCAACAAGCTGAAGACATCGTAAAGATACTACATAGAATCAATCGAATAAAAACCGAAATCATTCTTTTAATGATGGAATACACAATCTACGTTCTTTTTTTTAATCGTTAGGTGGCATTAGAAGTACTTAGTTTTAACTGACTATAGCTTTTTATCTTACTGTGAAAGCTCTCATGCATTTTTAAAACTAATGAAAATTAGCGTATTCTTGTTTATCGATTTCAGCAGAAAAAGCAACATTTCTGGCATTTTATTCGTTTTTGTTTGAAGAAAGATAAAAACGAAATTCAGACAAGAAAGGATTAGTGCATCCTATAGAGCAAGCAAAGGGAATTATTAAACATGTCAAAAGTGGTTTTCGAAATTTCGTGCCAGAGATTTCATGCTGATTCATGCTCCGCGGTCGAGTAAACAAGTTAAGGTTGATAGCAATCAAACCAAGACATTACTTAAGAAAGATCAACTGCATACGATGAATACGCCGGAAATAGCTAACATACTCAAAATATTCGGCTCAAGTTTTGAAAATCTGCACCAGATAGTTTATGTTAGTAATTGTGAGGTGTGGCTTCCAGCGAAAAAGCGAAAAAATGAACCCACTGCACCGTATATCTCAGTGTGATTTGCTACTTAAACGCCGCGAAAATGATCTGTTCTTGATAAAAAGTGGATATTTTACAATAGCGAGGAAGGGAAGAGATCGTGGGGAAAGCCAAGTGGATTACCACGTACCGTACCAAAGTCCAGAATTCATACAGAGAATGTGATGTTGTGTATACAGTGGGATATGAAGGGAATCCTCTACGACCAGTTCCTTCCGGAGAACCCAACAGTTCATCCGAACAAGTACTGCTCATAATTAGAATAACTGAAGGCTAAAATTTGCAAAAAGCAGAAGGAATCAGTTCTTGGAAATGCGCAATATTCCATTGGATTGCGACACTAGACCTCCAATTTATTTGGCAACCAGACAAAAGTTGTTAAAACTTGGCTGAGAAGTTTCTACTCATCCGCCATATTCAGAAGATATTGCAACTTTAGATTTGTTCTGGTCTTTCGAGAATTGTCTGCAAGAAAAAACAAAAACAATTCATTGCAAAGGCATCTAGCGCAGTTCCAAGCTGAGAAATATATGAAGTTATGGATGAATGAAACTATGAAGTTCCCTAAAAGATGGCAGAAGATTGTGGAATAAAACTGTAAATACGTCTTTCCATAAAACCAATATTGAAAAACAAAACATCTTTTATATTTACTTGAACGGAAAAACGCCACCCAATATCTGCAGATGATTCTGGCATATAGTAAAAGTAGAATGGGGTTCCATTATTTGTCATGGTTCAATTGAAGATTCAAAGGAAAAAAATGGTTGAACAGTTGTTTAGCTTGTTGTTTTGCGAATTGTTTGTCGTCTGTCACTAAATTGTTGAAAACGATCTATTTGTGGAAACCATAATAGTGTCAACGTGTGTAAGAATCTCCTTGAATATGATCTGGGCGTATTCCACTCGTTGTGTATTTTTGTTTTTTTTCAGAAGACATTTCTACCTATGGACCAACTTTACGTGTATTTTTACGTAATCAATTTGTGAACAAATCTTACTGTGTTATATATAAATACATATCATGATACTATAATTGTGCTGTATATTAACACATGTTTTATATATTGCTGTATGGAAAATTGTTTCATGTATATTTATATTAATAAGTACCTTAATTTGCAGCATATATTCTATTATATGATCCTCTGCTTGTGGTATTCGTAAATATATTGAAAAAAATCCGGATTTGACTGGAGGGTCAAGAGCGGAAGAGTCCATTGTTATTGTTACGGGCACAAAAACTGAAAAAATCACTGTCAATTATTACTAGCAATATATATATATATATATATATATATATATATATATTCAGAGGATTCCACAAAAAGAAACGGAGATAATCTAACTGTAAATGGGTCATTAAACTCATTGTAAATGCTTTTTTCCGTTGAATTATATATCCATTTCTTAATAGTATAGTTGTCCACGTTGAGGAACAAATAGAGCATATTTAGACGATGAATGAACAAAATGAGATTTTGGAGATAATTTATGTGAGTGCCAGCGTATGTGCATGCGTGCACTCGTGCTGAACTGGATTCATAGATCTCCGTAAAAGCTTCATCTTAGGCCACATACCTCTAGAGATCCATTGTCCCTGTCTCTAGAGGCCTACATAACAATGGTATTACGAGAAGAGCTTTTTGTTTTCTTATAACACTTGCCAAATAGCAACCTTAGGTCTTTCCAAAGCTTAAGAGCCGTACCATCGCTAAAGCTGACATTGGTTATACGATATATTAATGTACACATCATGTTCGTTCGCGTAGTTGCTATACGTCTGAATGTCAGATGATTTCTCGTATCGGTTCGACAGCGCATGATGACAGAAGATAAAGAAGTTGGCTATGATTTTCTCTTCTGCTCGATTGGTTTGCGTTTTACGAAATCATTGAAACCCACGCCTGACAAGAGAGAGAAGAGAAAGAGAGAGAAAAAAAAGTGTATTTGAAGAAATTGGAGACGATTCTTTTGTGATTTTATCTCCTGAGAGATTACGCCGTCAGCGTAGATACACGATTATTTACTTATACACACACACAGCAACCTGAACGACTCTAAATACTCTCGTAGATTAGCACATGCACACCCACACGCAACCCCCCAAACACACACACACACACACACACACACACAGAAATTATCATCTACTGCTATACAAGGGCTAATTTGATATGCACGAACGTATATAAAAAAGGGGCTGGTTAGTCGTCCACTAGAAACCGACTCGTCACCAAGATTTTTTGGCAGCATGCCATATTGGAGGTGATGAGTTATAAATTGGAAAATGGGCTGATCAATGAATAAGTTACATGTGCTTGCTCCATTAGAACAAGATTCGACATTCCAAATACGATTGACACCCGAGGGAGACCGGAGAGTACAGCGACCGGAACGTTGGGATAAAATAAAAAGTTGACGAAATGAGTCCCAATGAACCAGTGTACAATGATTACATCATCTCGTCTAAAAAAAATACAAGTGGTTGAATACTTGCCAGACTGACAGACCTCGTATCTGAGCGTGTCTTTATAAGTGGATAACTCTGTAAAATCTTGTCCCGACAGGGAAATACGATACAACATTCATTTGACCTGAACCTATTCTTTTTGTTGGGTTACAACATTGTCTGTCACCTGAAGATAAAAACAAGAAACTTGGATTTTATCTCTCGTAATAAAATGAATTGTCAAGTAAGTGAGTTTGCATAACTTTCACTTGACGCTTTAACAATAAGGTCATTCAGGGCAACGCATTCTACCAATCAACGAAAACCAAGTAACCAGGGTAGCCTCTTGATCATTCGATTGCAACGTCTGCCTCAGACAAATTAGGAAGCCGATTTGTTTTGTACAGGATCCCAACTTACATTTATTTTGTTGTTTGCAGAAAGAAATGTCCATTAACAAGGGGTTATTTTTCTCTCATTTTTCGGATGAGTATATTTAACTAAGCCTTGTGTAGCACAAGGCCATTAAATATTAACTACCCTTGCCTTCATCATCATCATCATCATCATCATCATCATCATCATCATCATCATCATCATCAGTCTTTCAACGTCCGTCGTTGGACATTGACCTTCCCCGGGATTCGCCACACTGCTCTATCATGGGCATCACGGAGCCAGTACCTTCTGAATTTGTCTAGCTCGTGCCTCCGCCTAATATTCTGCCGGTCTCGGTTGTGCATGTGATTTCGGGGGATCCATGTCGTGAGTTGCAATGTCCATCGGTTGTCCGCCATTCTTGCAATATGGCCAGCCCACTGCCATTTGAGATTTAGTCTGCCACAAAGTTGTAAGTATGGGACACCAAGTGAAAAGTCCCTACACGGTGACGATGTTCTGCTACTTCTGTTCGAGGATAATGTCCTGTTCTAAACTGCGTCGCAACATTAAGAGTGTCGCCAGTAATCTCTAGGCGTGTCGCGAAATAGAGTATTATTTTGTGTATCTTTTGAAAGATACATTTCCTGGGTCAACTATTGACATGCTCTCCGTCAAGGTGCCCAATTGTTTACGTAGATGAGGTTATAATCGGGTATCAAATACGGTACCTAATGGCTTCTTACAGTTCCAGACTGCGTAAGGTAATGAGTGGCATCTATTTGTCCCCTTCTATTCAGGTGATTTAAATGAGAAATAACAATTCATGTTTTGTTGCATAACGACTAGAAACTAAAAGAAATATAGAGAGAATTGAAATATAAAGCTAGATGTTTCAAATATGTATTTGTCTCACTGAGGTTTCAAAATACAGTGAGACCTCGTTAAAACGGACCCCGTAAAGCCGTGTATTAAATTAAACGAACGAAATCTGAGTTTGAGAGAGTGAACGTTCATAGAATAATATCATAACTGGACTTAAATTACTACGACAATAACTCTTCAACATTTAGAAGTAAACTATCACATAACGGTTTCTTGATTTTCAGAGGAGTAAGATGTTGATTGATTAGACCGGAACTAATTAACCTTGTTACATGCGGAATAATTTCGAGCATATTTTCCCTGTTTTATCTACTCATGATGAATCATGTTCAGTGTGCAATCTATGGTAGCAACTCTTATGAAATGAAAAAGTCTATAATTTGAAATCTATTATTTCTATTGTATTATTGATATCATTTATAAAAAGAAAGATTTTTAAAAATTATTTTTTCTGATGATAGATCTGTCAATTATGTGTCAGAA
This sequence comes from Thysanoteuthis rhombus, assembly GCA_963457665.1. Taxonomy (NCBI): domain Eukaryota; kingdom Metazoa; phylum Mollusca; class Cephalopoda; order Oegopsida; family Thysanoteuthidae; genus Thysanoteuthis; species Thysanoteuthis major. Next base: position 31,796,863 of record OY735201.1, read on the forward strand.
TCGATAAAACTTCAGATAAAAACGTAAACACAACATTAATCTGTACAAAAATCTTTTGAATGTACACAAATATTTTTTCTTTTTTTACCATTAATCTTATACTATTTTCTTGCAATCATAAACAAATCTAAATTTTCAAAGAAGATATTGAGTCATTACAATAAGTTCTAAAGAGCGTTAAAATAGCTCATGGTAGTTACTAATGTATATTTTCCTACATCATATAAGTACACAGTATTAACCCCTATTAGTTCGTATAATTGGTTAAAACGAACAACTTCCCCACCACCCCATTAATCGGTTTCAACAAGGGTTCAATGCACATTCCAAATTATGATTTCAACCTACCTGAACAATTTTAATGTCCAATCAGTCATCACGAAGTCACTCAACTCAGGGTTGGTATCAGGGTTCAGCTAGGGTTGGTATCACCGGGGCAGTAACTCTGGGTGTCACCCCCAGTCTGGTCAACCCAAGAAAATTTTCTGCACCAAATCGACATAAAAATCGTTAAAAAAAACGCCAAATCGCGCCAAAAATAACACAATTAACCCTTTTATTGCCATATCTAACTGTTGAAAATGGCTACATCCAAATAAACTGACTATTGAATAGCTGAAAAATGAAAAATAGCGCAAAAACAAGATTTAAATTTAGTGCAAAAAGCGTTAAGTTGGCCTCAATGGTTACCTTCATCCTCTCAGAACTTGCCCGTTTCCTTGTATACCTTGAATTTTGGCGATGCTTTTGCATATAATCGGAGGGGGATATTTTTCGTCTTTGGTTTTTGCTCCTTCCTTGTGAAATTTCTTCCAAGGGGGTTTGAATATTATAAGACAAGAAGTTCTTTTTTTTCCTTCAATATGTTACAAAGAAAACACAGATGTATTCATCCTTGAATTTTAAAACTATTTCTGCTAATGCATTTTTTTTCGCTTTTCATTGCATTACGTAAATATGTCCATTTCTTTATATATATATAAAATTACTTTTAGTAAGTAGCATATATATATATATATATATATATATATATATATATATATATATATATATATATATTATGTGTGTGTGTATGTGTGTGTGTGTATCATCCACAGACAGCCGATTCGTTGTATTACATCTCTTCAGTGTGGCTTTCGAGTATCCAATATCCAGTACTACAAGGTAGGATCGAAACCTTCGCTTCAGACTCAGAGGCAGACTTTTTACCCCTTTCCAACGCGGAACTTGACGGTCAGTAAGACCGAACTAAGCGATGTATATTTACTTACGCATAACTCCCCGTCTACCATAGTGCTCCATTCCAGAGTTGGAAGAGCATTGGATAATAGCAGTAATAGACAGATGCCCCACTTGACAATGCTCAACTCTAAAGAAGAGAGCGTTAATCATATATATTTATATATATATATATATATATATATATATATATATATATATATATATATATATATATATATATATATATATATATATATATATATATATATGTATATATATATATATATATATATATATATATATATATATTAATGATATAAATGAGATTATTTTTTTGGAAAGAGACACTTAAACTCATTCTAGTGGAATAATTCTTTCTTTCAAATGTTGGGAGGAAGATATTTTTTATTAAAAAAATTGTTGTCTGCAAATGAAATCGTTACGGATGAAGAAACAGAAAAAAAATCACTCTCTACATTAAAAACGACACGATTATTAACGTACGAATCGACACTTCTACTTTCGTTCAGAATATCAGTGCAGTCTGCCTTCGCATCAAAATGTTTCCACCCTTGGATCAGTTGGTAGAATCTTTGCGTTGATTGGAAACTGTTACACACACATGTCTCCACCAATCAATATATCGATAGGTAGATGGATATGGACTCGTTGGCACATCAATACTTCTGTGGCCTAGTAATGAAAAGATAATTAACCCCCCCCCCACTCTCCCTTTTCAATGTACTTAATTCAATGGTGAAGCTCACTCATTAAGATCGGACATTATACCATGAATATATTAGATCAAAATTCAGCTAATGACTACAAGTTAAGCTCGGGATCGGCCCGCCCATCAAGTGTTGACTTAAGTCCTGGGAACATATTCGAAATATGAAATAAAATAAAATAGATATTAGAATACAATCGAGAGCGAAAATTTCAGGTATACTATGGTATATGGAGCTCTTGCACAAATTTTAAGCCTCGCTTAAGGCGCATGAAACCCTTCCGCAGATTTCAAGTCTCACCTACCACACACGAAACCCTCGCGTAGATTTCAAGTCTTGCCTACGACGCACGAAACTCTCGTGCAAGTTATAAGTCTCGCATAGAACGCACGGAACCCTCGCAGTGGCCCTTCGCGGGCCTTTCACCTACGCAATAACGACTTACCTTATGGTATAAAACATTTGTGATATCTTGCCAAAAGTAAAACACCACTCGTTCAAAACATATACATCGCATTTGTTATCGTGTCAGCATGGCTCATCAGGCCGTCATGAATAATTCAGGTTTAATTCAAACGGGCGGACGTGATCCGTAGTCTTTAAGGTTATCGATGAAACTGGCCTGACTGGCGCAGACATGTCACAATTCGGACCCGTCTAATCACGTGTTTCTTTTCACAGCCAATTGGAAACTACAGATGCTCATGACAGGGTCACTTTGGATGTAGCTGTAGGTCTAAAGCTGATGTATTTGTCGGGGGTATCTTCTATTTTTGCAGGACGAGGTGTTATCGGAAGTCAGATGGGTGGTTGAGCGTGGAGAAAGATTGGATGTCGGGTGGGGTTATGTTCTTGGAACAGGAGAAACCTGAGAATCCTGATAGTTTGGTAAAGGGGGTTGTCTGTGTGTGAAGAATTGGGACGGGTGGAGACTGGGAATGAAGGCAGTCAGGAAAGAGAATGTAAAAAGAAAGCGTGAAAGATGAAACAAGACAAAGAACTGATAGTGTTGGGAAAAAGTGCAAAATTGTACATAGATTTTTGACAGCATTTGTCTACCTTTGTTTCTGTAATAAAACTATTTGTTTCCGAGTGAATTTTCAAGCTAACCCTCGATAAAACGGCCGAAAGAAAAATAATGATTACATCAAACATAAAACAAAAAATATAATCCAAAATGCTATATAATTCATTGACAAATGAAGAAGTTTTGAATATATATATATATATATATATATACATATATATATATATATATATATATACACACACACACACACACACATATATATATATATATATATATATATATATATATATGCAGTGTATATATGAGTTATAAACATCGTATAGTCTGCTTTCTTTCAATGTGACGTAGTGTGACGTGAAGAGATATTTCTTTTTCTACGTCTACTCTCTGTATCGTATCTTTCAACCTTTACCAAAGCTATGAGCCGATTGAGACAAAGATGCTTTCTGTCACTTTTCAACCACTTCGGGCCACTCAATTCCTTACAAACGTTGTTAACCGATCTGAAAATTCGTCTTAACATGAAATTTTCTCCGTTCTAAGAACTGTCGACGTTCGTCTCATTTAAAAAAGAAAAGAGTTGAGTGAGGGGTAAGAAAAAAGAAAAAAAAAAGGAAGAAAAGGGAAAGGAGGAAAAGAAAGAGAGGGAATAAGTATAGAAAAGAGTGATAAATAGCAATCAACCTTTTACCCGACATACCATTCCATTCAAACTTTGAATATTTCCAAGAGAATGATAATTTCTGTCTGATTTTTTTCAGATGAGGAAGGGTTCATCATTATTCAAAGATCTTTTTTTCGGACTGTTGTTCTCAGCAACATGGTCATGGCCTAAAAGACGGTGGAATGAGGACATTCCATACCCATACTTCGAACCATCCTCATTTACGACAACCGTAGGATACAACGGCGGAAACGTTGAGTTCAAAAGATGAACCAAGGTGAGGACAACAGTACGGAAAATCTACACATGAAAATTAATGAGTTTAGAGTGCATGGACAATTGATCGCTGGTCAATTGATCGCCGGTCAAGTTTAGCATGTTTGAATTCAGTCCTCAAAGGTTATATCTATTGAAGAATCCTACCCATCAACATGGTCACCTGCAAGCTCATCATTTCGGAAAGAGGAAAAAAACAGAGTTACAGACAAAGAACATTTTATAGATCGTAAATTTTGATATTTTGATATCTAATGAATTGAACTTGAGCTTTAGTTTTTTCTTTTAAAACTTCTAACATTTCTCGGATTTCATGACGCTTATCCTATCGACAAATTGACTGGCGACCAATTTATCTTCGACGGATTGTCTTTTTTAGGTCTTATTTCGTGGAAAATATATTTATCCTTTTTCAACTTTACAGTTATTATTTACAAAGTTTTGCTAAGTTTTTGGTATAAGCCTACAAGCAAAGGAAACCCAGTGAGGATCTACCTCATTGCGATGATCAGTGAGACCAGCTTGTTAACTATTACTTTACATCAAGGCACATGCAAATTAGTATAGTGAATATTCAAAGTAATAGGAACCCCTACAGACAGGGGAAACTTAATTGGCAAACTGAGATCGAATTCCTGCTGCGGCAGTCCCTATTTATTCTGCACTAACCATAATAATCATCATTATCCATTTAACGCCCATCGTTGGACATGAATCTTCTCCAAGATCCGCCAGACCTCTCGGTCACAGAGCCAATATTTACTGAACTTGTGTAAATCGACATGCCGTCTTATTTTTTGCCGGATACAATTTCGCACATGATCTCTTGGGATCCACGTTGTGAATAGTGTTGGTCAACGTTTGTCTGACATTCTTGCTATGCATTTTAAGTTTTCTAATGGATTTTATATAACTCCTGTTTTTCGCTAATATATCACACTGTCTTGTTATCTCTCTAACACTCATAGGAAAAGCAAGAGTGCGATTCTCTCTTTGTTATGATTGAAATTACCTCTTTGGTCATCAGGTCTTCAGTGAGTTCGATCCTCACCGGAAGCTTCTCACTTGTGGACTAGGGTGCTTATTATAGTTCAGAGGTGTACAGATTAGTCTCCCAGACCAATTTACTTGATTAATAAGTTTGATTGGTGCGCCACTATTGTGTTCCTGTATCAGACAAAGCTTTTCTTAGTAAATAACTCTCTGAGTGCCTTGCCATGGAGGAATGTATCGCAAGATTTTAGCGAGTTCAATCCTCATTGGATTTCCAACTCAGGTGACTATTAGTTAGACGTACTAAATATCTACAGCAGTTCCTCATTGAGCACTTTGGTTCTCGTTTGATCCGGTCAGTGCTTCAATAATTAACCACTAGGTGCTGAACACGACTGGAATTATTGAGGGGAGGTGTAAAAGACGTGCCACAGGGTGGAGACTGCTTGGTGGCTAAGGTAGTTCTGTATTCCCCCTCATCATCAGCGGTCGGTCTTCGAGCTTAGATGAAGAGCCAGGATTCTTCAAACAGGCTCTCAGGAAGTCCATCTTCACTTGGAGGATCAGCGTGGTACAGTTATCTAATTCACATACTAACCTGTACCAGATTAATCTAATCTAAGTAAGTATTTATTAGCACATGGAAAAAGCACAGGTTTTGGCGTACTTGCGGGCAATGTACCCTCTTAGCTGCGTGGCCGTGCGCAAGAAAAAAATCATTCCTTGCACGGAAGTTTCGATGCCAAGCAGGAATTTTGAAATTTTTTAATGAAGAGAAAAGGGTTCAATTACACGTCCGAGAGAGCAATCGTCAAATCGCTCTTGCCCAAGGTAACATCGTTTGATTGTAGGTTTATGTACACATTAGAACGTGTACAAATTGATACATGAATAAAGAAAAATATGATTCAATAATAATGAATTAATAATAAAGAAATCTCAATACACCGAATAGATAATTTCTTTTATAAGCCTTTTTTGTTAAAAGTAACTGATTTTTGTTTATAAACTTTTGACAAAAAATAAGTGATCGTCTTAAAATATATTTTCTGCTCGTTCCACTTTTCAATTGGTCACAGGCTTTTTGGTCCCGCACAGGCTGCGAAAAATCGCTTGAGGTAGGTGTGTATTGTGTATTTTCCAATGGGGCCGGGTAGTAGTGGTAGTAGTTGTTTGAGCCTAGGTAAAATTCTAGGATTTCGGATGGTGATTTTCAAGGTAGACAGGTCTCTCCGACATGGAAGATTGGCGTAACGAAATCTTCCTCTCTTGCATATGACTATCTGTGCAAGACTATGCAAGACTATGCCAAACTTCATGTAAATATTTTGAAGCACCATAGGGTTGAGCCAATACCCCATAACTTAAAGTCAAAGAAAACCTATTATGGAACGCGACATATTTCCTTATTGCCTCATAATTCCATCTGCAAATTACAAAATTAGCTGGTCGATAGTAACATATTGGGACCTGTCTCGTGACTGGGATTGTTGAGTATTTCCCACTGGTGCTAGAAGTCGGTGTTCGAGATGAATGCCCGGATTTCGAATGCCGTTTCTCAAGGTAAGAAGCCTTTCATCACTTGAGACTTTGGCGCAGCACAATCTTATACTCCATTCCCGCCATTTTCTCTCCGTGCAGCATTAATGAATATCAATGCATACGAACCGTTCATCAAAATCACAGATGATTTTATCAAACGTTAATGTTATTAGTTATCAAGAACAATAGGCCCCAAACACTTTATTTAAAACTAGTATATACCCGTAAAAAGTGAGGGTGTTATTCATATATGGCTCGGTACTAAAGAACCTAGAGCTGTTCTATTAGATCATTTAATTAATAATATAAGTATTTTAATTTCAAGTCTTTTTAAGTCTCAACTCAACTCGAGCTGTTTTAATGTGTGATAAGTGAGAGAACGGGTATCGGGTGAGAGAAGAGAAGAGGCATGAAATAATTGATAATCTTGGTTGTCAACACCCGTGGAATTTCCATGAGGCCAGCAAGTTACATCCCTGACCTTACAGAAACGCGTTAATCAGGGGAGGGCTGCAGTTTTTCAAATCGCTGTAATTACATTTCTCCTTGATTTGGATTAACGTATAGTGGAGTTAGTATCCACATCTTGTGGTTTAATTACCAAGGTTCGGCATACAAAAGGTCGGCAGACCTCTACAGCTAGCTTGGGTATCTGCCAGGAGAAGGAAACTCATATCAAACCCTACGATCACGAAACCTCACTCCTATTGGTGTCACCTTGCTGGACTATAGAATGCAAACCCTTGGTTCAAACGGTGGGATCGGTCGTGTGCACATCGCATTTCACCTTAAAACTTCATCGTGTTGGGATCTCAGAAGGATATTCTGCATTAGGCCCGGCCGGCCAAGGTACTGTACTAGTAGGAAAAACTCCGAAAGTTTTCGTTCGCAAATGCATGTGTGTATGTGCATCTCCTAGTGTGTGTGTGTGCATCTTTGTATGTGTACATGTGTGAGTCTGTGTGTGTGTGTGCGTGTGTTTGTGTATATATATATATATATATATGCCTGGGTGCAGATATAAATATATATACACACAGAGATCATTTACAAAGCTTAGGTGGTGTCAGGTTGCGTAACGATTATTGCAATTTATAAACATTTGTTCATATCCTTGGGTAAGGGATGAATCCATTCTCCTTGCGCTTTGTTCCATCGCCTAATGTCTCAATATATATATATATATATATATATATATAGTTATTGGTATGCAATGATAGTTGATTGAGAATGGGTGAGTGAATATTTGGAAAACCCACTCTCCCATAACTTGCTTACTTGTCCAGGCAACAGTGACACGGGAGAGATCAATTACGTCTATTTTCAATCTTGATATGAGCCAGTCATTCTATAACATCAATGAATTGAATTTCAAATCAAGTTCATAAAAAGAAAAAAAAGAAGACAAATCCCAAATATCTTGGTAGTTCTCATGGACGTCGCCTCTATCAATTTCTCCTGGCCGTGAAGACAGTATAAGCGAAGTCCTCGATAAAGATAAAATTATAATTAATAATAGTTACAAGCCCGGCTGCTACAGGGGCAAACTCCACTCTTACTTCTATCCCAACTGAAGATGATTACTGCGATTTTTGTGTATATATATATATATATATATATATATATATATATATATATATATATATATATATATATATATACACACACACACATATATATATATATATACACACATAATTGTGTCATCCACAGGCAGCTGTTTCGTTGTATTACACCTCTTCAGTGTGGTTATAGACTTTCCATTATACCATTCAGTACCACAGGCCGATATCCACCCTCTGCGCTACGGAGCTGGACGGTCAGTAAGGCTGAATTTAAGCGAAATGTATTTATTTATTAGAATGAAACAAGCCTTTCTGCATCTGTGAGACTAATTTCATAGATATGTAAGACTTGTCAGTTTTTACTTGTCAGTTTTGTCAGTCAATAAGAGAGCTGGATACCGCTCACTTGGTTGTTATTTCAATTCATGGAAAGGATACGTAAATTTTATAGATATATTTATTTATTAGAATGAAATAAGCGCTTGCGTATAAATTTGGTGGATATTTAAAACTTGTCAATTCAACTCGGTCGGTAAGAGACACGACTACGTATCAATTGGTCATAATTTCAAATCACGGCAGGGGAATATTGAATTTCAATTTCCTAAATTCGGTGAGGATTGTTCTTGTTACAGAACAGGTTTGGACTGGAGTTTGACAAAAAGTATCATTTCCTGACTGAAAATCCACCACCCTCTTTGTATGTCTTATAAATGTAATAATTCATATCCTCCACTAATGGATTAGGAGAGGTATGTATATACAGTCGTGTCTTTCCGCCTGCCTGTCCACACGATATCTCCGAAAGTACTGGATGGATTGCAATGAAAGTTTATGAAAGGGTGGACAATCGGACAAGGGAGGGTTGGTTGGATTTTGAAGTGGATCCAGGAATTTTGAGCAAGTGATATTTTCCGTTTTCCCCTATATATTTGTATACGTTCATAACTGTCCACACTATACCTCCAGTAGTTCTCAATGAATTTCGATGAAATTTCATGGAAGGTTGGATAATGGGAAAGTTGGTTGAATTTGAGGACAGATCCGGGAATGCTTTTCTGATTGAAAGATTATATCTCCATAAATTCTCAAAAAATTTCTATCAAATTCTGCGAGGAAGTGGAAAGTGGCCATGGGAGATGTGATTAAAGTTTGGGGCGGGTCCGTGCACGATTACCTCTGCTCCGTCGTAGTTACATGTTTGCATCACAAAATATTGCTGGAAAGTTCAATTCTGTCGATATCTCCAGTAGTTCTCCACGTGAATTTCAATGGAATTTCGTGGAGGGGTGGACAATGGTCAACAAAAGGAGTGATTAAATTTGGGGGCGGCTCCATGTATAACTACTTTCCCTGACACTGGCGTTGGTGGTGGGATGCTTTCTCTGGGTGCTTTGTAGTTGATTATTGTGATTTTTGGTTAAATTTGGAGCCTTAAATTAAATTTGAAAAATGTGTTTCTTCCGTACATATCTACATGAAAAAAGGAAGTAAGAAAGAGAGACTCACCATGAATTCAGTTCAAAATGTTGTCTTTCGAGAAATTTCTCTTTCTTCTCGAAGAAAACTCGACGTACTTTTTTCTTTGCGTCAAACCCAAACGCGAAGAAGATAATAGCACTACGAATGTATGTATGTATGTATGTATGTATGAATGTATGTATGTATGTATGAGCATGTGTGTGCGCGTGCATCTGTCCATATGTGTGCGTGCTTGTGCACAGGCGTGTACGTACGTATATTTGTGTGTGCACGCGAGTTTTTGTACGTGAATGTGTGTGTATATGCGTGTGTTTATGTGCGCGTGTGAGCATATAGGCGTGTGTGTGCGTATATGCACGCACACGTTCGTTTGTTTGTACATGTGCATGCCTACGTGCGTGCATTTGTAGTGTGCACGCGTCTGTAACGTGCGTGTGTGTGTGTGTGTATGTGTGCGTGTGTGTGTATGTGTGTATGTGTGTGTGTCTCTGTGTGTGCACGCACACTCTGTTACGTGAGTGTGTGCGTGCGTATGCTCATGTACGTGAGTGTGCGCGCGTGTGTGTATGCTCACTCGCGCATGTGTACAGTAGCAGTAGCTATTGTGGCCACAGGAATGTAGTTGTGCTGCTTTATTAAAATAGGGGCGGGGGCGATCATTAAATGTGTCCAGCAAAAGCAAACAGGGCCTGACAAAAAGATGAGTCGCAAAAAAAAGATTTCCGCGGGAAACCGTGGCAGCCTCAGTGAGCCCCGCCTCTACATCCTCCATTTTCTTTTCGAGATGTATAGACTCCGCCCTCAAATAATGGCGGCCTCAACTTCAGCCAATCGCATTCCCAACATCCACAATACCGAAACTTCAAGCGATGTTTATATGAATGGGTAAGTAACAGAGAATCTTATGAATGAGAGTTAGTGTTATTCGTAATTTTTTTCTTTGCGTCTTTGTGTTTCTGAATTATTATCTTTTTTTTTTATTTAGACATGTCCAACATTGAGACATTCAATAGAAAAAAATACATTTATGCTGTTGTGGGCTTCAACTGCCCGTCAACTAGCGAGTGATAAATTAACATTTCTAGTAATGGAATGTTACCCGCTGAGTCGCAATGATAATGACTACGTTTTCTTCTTGTTTTCGCTTTCTCTCCCCCCTCTTCGTCTCTCTCTGTCTTTCTCTATCTTTCTTTTTCTCTCTCTCTTTCTCTCTCTCCTTCTCTCTCTCTCTCTCTTTCTCTCTCTCCTTCTCTCTCTCTTTCTCTCTCTCCTTCCCTCTCTCTTTCTCTCTGTCCTTCTCTCTCTCTTTCTCTCTCTCCTTCTCTCTCTCTTTCTCTCTCTGCAAAGTAGGCGGAGCTAATAGAAGGAGGCAGTAACTGAATTATCGCTGTTAATATGTGTCTGTTCTCAACGTTAAATGAACATTACGTACAAACGCATATTGGGGTTATATTGCACTTCCCCCTCTCTCTGCGTGTCTCTCTGTTTCTCTCTCTCTCTCTCTTACACACACATACGCACACAACCACACTTACGCTTATATACATCCTACCTGTAAGTCCACATACACTCACACTCTTACATTGTTCATATGCTCACACGTTGGACTTCTCAACGGAAAGCAATGGTTATTTTTCACAAGCTATTTTACGGCTCTGTGTTTTCCACACTTGTAGCCATACATACATGGAACAATGCTTAGAAAGTTAGTTTCGCACCCAATCTATAGTTGTAGTGAGTATGATCCTCACTGAGTGCTCCTCAATGGTAGCCTTATCCCAGGCTGAGCTAAGCGTGATAAGTGTCCACACACACTATATATTTTCGTATACAGAATCCTTCCATTCATCGTGGTGGAGTGGTTGCGAGCAAGCATGACTTACAGATCAGAGTAATCAGTTCGAATAAATCGGTGGAAATTCAATCGATGAATAATAATAATAATAATAATAATAATAATAATAATAATAATAATAATAATAATAATAATAATAATAATAATAATGATGATGATGATAATAATAATAATAATAATAATAATGATAATAATAATAATAATAATGATAATAATAATAATAATAATAATAATAATAATAATGATAATAATAATAAAAAAAGGGAAATGAAAGCGGAAATGCAAACCACAGCACTGGCATGATAGGCAAAAGAGAGAAGAGATGTTAGCTGAAGACCTGAGGAAACATATTGTCACTCAGCCTTTAGCAATGACCACTGGGCAACCGGTGTGAAACTGTAAACTGCAGTATTACTGTGGCTTATGAGTACTATGAGAGAAGGGCTGGAGACTTGAGGAGACTTGCTATCACTCAAACTCCAGCGGTTACCACCAGGCAACTGGTGTGAGATTGCAAATAATAATAATAATAATAATAATAATAATAATAATAATAATAATAATAATAATAATAATAATAATAATGGAAATAAGTGCTTGAGTATAGAGGAGGCTTGATGTCACCTGATCTCTTGTATAGGTTACCAGTGACGACTGACGTGAAAACCCACCGAGTAAAAAAAAACAAAAAACAAAACAATAACAAGAATGAAAAAAATAAAATGAAATAACAAGACCTCGTTTGGGAATTGAAAAATTTATCGATCATCAAAGTTAGAGTCCTTACCAATCATGCCCGGTGAACTGGTAACCGTATCAAAAACACTCGTAGCGGGATTAGAGGAAATGGAAATTCGAGAGAGGATTGGGGCTCTCCAGATCCCAGCACTGCCGGGATCTGCGAAAATACTAAGAGTTAAGAAGACTTTCAATCAGTTCCCATCGACAAGAGTCAGACACCTGCTGAGAATATGCAAATGCAAGGGATCCCATTATAGTAATTACTGATGTGTTTTTGTTTATGTATTTGTTGTCTGTACACTGAAGGAAACTAACGTCACTAAATTCGAACCTTAGCAGTCTGATAACTTACAAAAAAAGCCAAGAGTACATTGAAGGCATGGTATTGAAATTTCAAGTATTTTGGGGAAAAGAAAAACAAAAAACAAAAAAACAACAAAATGAAACTGAAACCGTCGTCATTTTTTATGACACGGTTACACTACTGATAACAATCATACTAATGATGGTGATAAAACACTCTGAGACTTCGATATTCAAACGGTTCGCCTGATCCAGAGGAGAAGACCAAATCTAGAAATCATGAACAAGAAGAATTTTCTTTAGATCATGGATGTCATCGTTCCAAGAGTGTTCCAAAGAGTGAAATTGCAAAAAAAAAAAAGTGTGAAAAGCTGCAAAAAATATCTGAACCTTGTCAGAAGATTAAAAAAAACTGTAAAATATGAAGGCGGTAATTTCACCCATCATTATTGAAGTACTTGGAACGAATGGAATTACCGTTGAGACGGCATGGTTGCAATGAGGACATTTGTTGAGAAAAACTCTATCCGTATCAACTGAGTCCCGTGGAATCTCCATTAGAACCAATTAGTTAAGGCAAGAATAGACAAGACTCTGATAGTCAATAGAAATGCAGTAATAAATGTGGTGTCAGAAATGAAACTGTCAGTTGTATTATAAGCGGGTACATCAATTTGGCTCAGAAGGGTTAAAAAAATAATAAGTATCACTTGGTAGGGAAAATGATCCACTGGAACGCTTGGAGGAGTCGCAAAGAGCCTTGCAAAAATATTGGTAAAACCTCAGGTTATGCGGAAAATTCGACATCCAGACCATTCAGGTTCAAGTACAATCGTCTGAGAAAGGCGGACAAAGAATTAGTGCCAGGATAACATCAGCAGTGGACAGAAATGAGCACAAACGAGAGCTGCACGAGACTTGAACGATATATAGAGAGAGCTGGTCCATTCCAAGTCATCTGCGGTCTTAAAACAACCCTAAATATTGGGTCACAGGATAGGTAAAAGGCCTTGAAAAAAAATCAACTTTGACCCAAGCCATGAAAAAAAGCACAATGACGTATCTGTTGGACAGATATTGAAATGGGGGTCTTTCTGTTACGGTGAGTGGAGCAAGGTACATTTAAAGGACAAATAACGGTATGAATTGAACTTGAATGTTTAATGTTTAATAGGATTGAGTCATACAAGGCAGAAATAATTTTTCATTGGTTAGTAACTATTATCAGGTTGTTTGGTGCGTTCGCTCATCTTTTCACCACATTTTTCTTGTCAAGCTCAGTAGAGCTACCTTTGTTTTTCTACCGTAACAAGAGCAATCCTCACCAAATATAAGGGGGTAAATGCTAGCATCCCCCTACCATAATTTGAAATCACAACATACTGATTGGTAAGGCGGCTCTCTAAGCCACTGAGCTAAATTAACAAGTCTTACACATCTGCCAAAATTTATGTTAGAAATACTGAAGGGCTCCTTTCATTTTAATAAATAAATACATCTATGAAATCATGATTTTCCTATTGTGATTTGAAATCACGATTATCTGATTGCTAGTCGTCTCTCTCGCCGATTGAGCCAAACTAAGAAGTCTTACATATCGGCCAAATTAATCTTATCAAGGGCTTATTTCATGTTAATAAATATATTTATAGTAATATATATATATAAGTTTTTATATTCTTTAAATGTATTATGTATTGTCACAATACAAAAGTTGCAGTAATCCTCTTCAGTGAGAATTGAAGTAGGAGTGGAGTTTGACCCTGCAGCATCCAGGCTTGTTTATTTTCTTTCTTCCGGTGCCTTGGTGCCTCGATGACTTGGGTAGATGAGGGATTTAGAAGTTGCCATCAAATAATGGCCTGATTCCCTCGTTTATTGCTGCAGATTCAGATTTTTTCGTCACCTCACTCAGACAAATACGACTCAAGGTCACGTGATGGGCCGTCGAGAAAATGCCCACTTCCCGTAGCTATTTACGCAGACATCAGGGCGTACTCCAACCCCCTTTGAGTGCAGTGGGCGGGTGTTGCTGAGGAGATGGATCTCCGGGTACCAGGTTTCAGTTAATTACTGGCTTCCATTCCCGATGGGTCGGCAACCGAAGAACGTTGATTTTTCCCGAAGAGATAACTAGGGAAGGGCATTCCTATGTAGAGTATTGGTTAGCGAGATCATCTAGAACAGTGGTTCCCAACCAGAGGGGATTAGCGCCAAAGGGGAATTTAGGTAGTCCAGAGGTGGGGATAAAGGCTATTAGATAGAAATAGAAGTCGTGTTGGAATTTCAAATGATGTGTTTCTAATTATTTTCGATTGCTTTCTTTAAGTAACAAATATTCTGCAGTCGCGTTAGTCTTATAAGATTTGATTAATTCTTATTATCAAGCTGTCTAATGATACACAAAATAAAATAATTATTTGAAATTATTCTGTGTTGCGACATGGAAGGTGGGAAAACTAATAATCTTATTGATTAGTGAGTAATGAACTTGAAAAGGTCGGAAACCATTGATCAAGAAGACCATTACTGCAGTGAGTTCGATTCTCCCTGGGTGTCCCACAATTTTCACCATGTGCCAGACTAAACTAAGGCAAGTGAAATTAACGTCCCACACATGATTACTACTGAGCAAATAACTATCCGATGAGGAGTGAAATGTTATTTGCTTAAAACTCCTCTCAAAATCCTAACATCTTAACAGCTCTTTGTGTGAGATGATTTATTTACTAACCTTAGCTTCGCCTAACCAAAGACTACAAGTTCAGCACACGGCGAGGATCGAATTCACTGCAGTTGTAATAGTTTACGATACTAGCTTGCTAATATCACTCCTCTACTATAGCGTGACATCCAAAAATTTAATGATATTCATCAAGCTTAGCTTACGTCAATCTTCTTTGGGGATTGAGGCTTGTAATCGATCTCATCTTCTTTTTCTGAGACTCACATTTACAGAACATAGAGAATATAACCCAGAACAAGAGGTTTATGGGGTCAGTGCAAATATTGGTGGTGCATCGTTTTTACGACTGTTTGAATAATTGGACAAAAATTGTTTTCCACAGAGAGAGAGAGAGAGAGAGAGAGAGAGAGAGAGAGAGAGAGAGAGAGAGAGAGAGAGAGAGAGAGAGGGGGGGGGTAGGGGGGAGAGATTCTTATAACTTCCCATGGGACGATTGAGGGTCAGATATGCGATTCACCCTTTCTGATAATTCAGCCCGGGAGATTGAAGCATCATTCATCGATTCCATATCAGCCATCGAAGGATATTGAAGTTCTGAACGTATTTCAGGATCTTTTTCCAAGATTTCATTTCATTTGGCTCTCTCTCGTCCCAATATGCTTGGCCAGATTCATAGATTGGAAGTATTAGCACACATTTATAATAGCAATTGGCAACAATAATTTGAAACAGTTCCAATTCGTTGTCTGCATGTTGTGTGCCTGACGAAGTGTATCTACCATTGTATATAATATAGTCGGACTATTTTCTTCGTATTTGTTCATTCATTGGGTTTCTTTTCTTTTTTTTCTTTCTTTCACTTTTAATCATATAATTCATTTTTCTTTCTTACATTTCAAGATTATTTATATTTTTCTTTCCTTTCTTTTTTTTAAAAATCATTCATATAATCCCCCTTTTTTTTTAAATTTTCTCTTTTTAAAAAAAAATCGTATTCTTTTTATGTTCTCTCCTTTTTAGAATTAGAATATTTTTTTTTTCATTTTTATATTATTCGAATAATTTTCTCTTCTTTCATTCTTTTCTTCTATATTTCTTTCGTTCTTTCTTCTTCATTTATCTCAGAAAACGAAGTTTCGTCCAATTATTCATACGGTCGTAAAAATAATGCTCAAATATTTGTATCAACCCATAAATACGAATAGCTATGACGAATTTCTAAACGGCCCAAATCGGCATACGTACACTACTAAAAACATAACCGCATTAAACAGACAATACATAGACACATATACGCACATGCACATGGGCGCACATGCGCATAGACAGACAGACAGACACATACACACACACTCTATCTCTCTCCCTTTCTCTCTCTCTCTCTCGTTAGAATCACACTTGAAAAGATTTATGCACATGTATAATTACAAACAAGTGCGTTTACAAGTACAATGAGAGAAGGAGGTAGACAGAAGCGTAGCTGAGGGAAGGGGGCTATTTGAGAACGCCCCTGCACCCC
Organism: Thysanoteuthis rhombus; assembly: GCA_963457665.1. Classification (NCBI taxonomy): domain Eukaryota; kingdom Metazoa; phylum Mollusca; class Cephalopoda; order Oegopsida; family Thysanoteuthidae; genus Thysanoteuthis; species Thysanoteuthis major. Next base: position 31,813,468 of record OY735201.1, read on the forward strand.
CAATAGAAAGACACCCCAGAAGTTTTATGAATAGCAGTTCATCTACTGCATTTCTAATGACAAATTTCACAAAATGTCCGAGAATCTCCTCAAGGATTCAAGTCTACCGGGGCACCCAAATAACTTGCTACACCCCTGGAGTGGGTGAGAGAGAGAGAGAGAGAGAGAGAGAGAGAGAGAGAGAGAGAGAGAGAGAGAGAGAGGGGGGGAGTCATAGAACTAAAAGCATTTACATAACTAGGTCACTTGCCATAGCACAGTGATTAGTAAACTCATCTTGCAGCCAAAATCGATAGAGACGCCAATTCAATGCTCACTGGGTGCTCAATACTCGCAGTTTTGTGCCAGACTAAGCTAAGCTCAGTGAATGTCAAAGTGCATGCCCTCACGTATTCGTATCCACACACAACTGCATACTCACACACATATATGCACACATAGGACCGCTCTCGTTAGAGTCAATCATGCAAAGTTTTATGCACATGTACAATTACTAACAAGTGCGTTTACAAGTAAAATGATCCAGTTTTTATCTATCTATCTAACTCTTTCAGTCTTTTCAGATCTATCTGTCTATCCATCTATCTCAGTCTGTTCATATCTATCAATCTATCAATGTATCTATCTCTTTCAGTCTATTCATATCTATCTATCCATCTATCTCAGTCTATTCATATCTATCTATCTCTTTCAGTCCATTAATATCTATTTATCTATCCATCTATCTCAGTCTGTCCATATCGACCCATCTATCTATCAATCTATCGTGTATACTTTTACGTATGCATGATCATCTGCCGTGATTCGGTGTTTAGTCAGTTCATTTCACAAACCATTGTTAGAGAGCACGATTCCCATCCAGAACTAAAAAATCCGGTCACAAAATAGACCAAGACTTTATCTTGATATTAAACTTCCTAAACTGAATCTAAGGAAATAATGTTTGCCTTTATTAACAACCAAGTTTGCGACCAAATCGCGTTGGGTACACCGATTCTTGTATTACGATTACCGAAGTTAAGCAACGTCGAGCCTGGTCAGTACCTATATGAACGACCGTCTGGCAATATCAGGTGCTGTAAGCTGCCGGTAATCATATAGAGAGCTTCCGGTTGCAATCCTGTTAAACCTCATAAGGAAGGGGGTGATCTCTACACTACCCTCACTGAGCCAGAGGCTCTTATCTTCTACCACATAAACCCTCTGACTGTCTTGTTTGCAAGTGACGAGAAAAGAAAGAACTCTGATCTAGAAACAAACATAGATAATTTACGGGATGATCTGAAATAGCTGAATGTGTGCCAAACTATGTTTACTAAGCTTACCTCAGTGGGGTACGTGGTCAAATAAGGGGCAAATGGCAATAGGAAGATTGTTCAGCGTCAATCTTCCAAGAAGAGAGTAATTGCTTGTCAAACCATGTTATTGAAATTTGTATGGGTCATTCATTCTTAGGACAAAAATTATTAAAGCAAGTGATTGTCAGCTCATAGTGATAGCCAATGGACCGTGGAACGATGCTGAAGTGACCTCTGCGGGACACAAGCCAGGGTGGAGCATATGGAGATCCTGGGATGCCCAATCGACATACCCCCCCCCCCCATCGGCCTCCTTAATGTAGTACAAAGGAAAATGGGTTGGTATGTTTGACAACAGCTTGGCTGCAGGAGCTGTCGGGATGCATACAGTCATCTCGAAGCTGTTCCACTCCGTGGTTTGAAAGAGTCGTCTTTCTCCAAGACTGGTTGCCCCCCTCCAAAGGCTAGAGAGCCCAGTCTATCCTGCTATTTTACCCACAGTTGGAAGAGGGGAAGAGATGGACCCAAGGGCATTTGCACAAAGTGAACATTAATAGTATCTTGGGACAGGGATCACCGATTCCATTATACCCCTATGTTTATTTAGATAAAATATAACGTGTATAAAAGACGGTGACTTTAATATCCGACACAAGAATTTAACAATGGTGAGGGTGAGGGCTTATCCAATGAATGTATCCTGAGTTGCAAGCATAAGAAATTATCATTTTAGCTAAATTGGCGAGATAGGTAATCTGAACAGTACAGAGGTATTATGAAACTGATTTCAGATTTAACTTGTAATGAGGTGGGGTAGTTTGAAGCTTTGAAACTAGATTTAGAATGCTGATTTTCAAGGTAGACATGTCCTCTCCGCTTCTAACTTTTGTGTAATACCATTTTCATACTCTCATTTCAGCCGATCAAAGCAAAATTCACGATCTATCTATATATCTATCTAAGGTAGTGCGTGTGTCTTTCTAAGTATATTAAAAAATGACGTAATTTCATGCATGTACATGGCTGCCATTGGGGAGGGGGTAAATGGCGCACCCCCACCCTCATCACAAATCAGGCCTTCTTATCTAGGGAGAGGTGGTTCGAAAGTTGGATTCTTATAGTCAATTAAGGATGATGGTGCAGTACAATTTGTATCTAACCCTCACTTAATCTTCCTGTATAAAAAAATGATATTGGTATTTGCTGGTAATTGGATCGCCGATAAAATATATCAACTTGCGTCAACAAAGCTTCTCCCTTTGGTAGCCTTGCACAGGTGCAATGATGTGGCCGATGATGGCTTACTGAGGCTCCGCATTGCTAAGCTCAAGAGGCCTAGGATTCATCCTGTGGCATCAAAAAATCACTCAAGGGTTCAGTACGCCTCGGGGCAGCACCGTCCCATTGCACTAAAAGGAATGGGCCATGCTTGTCCTGACGCTTTCGCAACACTAGTTGCAAGGACTGTGGCAATTTTTGCACCTTTTCCGTAACTGGGACCCCCACATTAAAATCGACTTTGAGTTACATCTTGCTCTTGTGAGGAAGCGAGTAAATAGGAAATATATTCCGAATATATTCTTTTCACTCTTCCCCCTGGAAAATATATCCACCCCCAGAAAGGAGGTAGCCGACGCCCATGTGAATATACACTGTGTATGCCAGCTAAAACTATCAGATAGCACCGAAGATGGAGATTTCACACCCGATAACTTTGTCCGTTAATTATGAAGGTCTTCATTTTCTGATGAAAATGTAAAATAAATGTCTATTGTTTGTTACAATTGTTATTCGATTTTCAATTCACTCACTGCGACATTGAATAAAAGTTACCCTACAAAAGAGAGAAACAAGTTTGGGATATTTGGAACAGTTTTGCCAACAATTTAATGAAAATCTAATGTAGATCATCCAATACACCAGTGTTTCTCGAACCAATTCGGACCACCACCCACTTTAGGGGCATAATTTCACCAGTGCCCCCCCCCCATAAAGTCGACCAAAATGATACACGGGAAATTAAATTGAAAAAAAAAAAATGTTTGCACGCATTTATTTTATAACAAAAAAATGTAATTCTAAAAAAAGTATCAGAAAGTACTTGATTATTTAATATAAAAATATTTCGAGTGAAGGATGCGTCTGATGACACGAGATTAATATTTCTCATCTTCTAACATCCCCACTACCACCCCCTTGCCATCAAGCGCGCCCTTTGGGTCTTCCGGGTGGTTGTTCACACTTTGGAAATCACTTATATAATAAGCCTTCAAGCTAACTGAACCAACCAGAGAATATTAAGAGACAGAGCCACTTCATGTGTAACATTGCGGCAATAGCAATTGACAAAAGCGATTGTCATTCAGTGGTCGTTCGTTATTGTAGAGGTGCCCATGTCAGTTTCAGGACTGACAGATATAATTAATTGGTGGTGTTGATCAGAACCAAATTCGTCAATAGTGCCAGTGGTTGTGGTTGGTGTTCGGGTACTGGGAACAAAGTCAGGATGCTGATTTTCAAAAGCAACAGATCCTTCTTGTCCGGACGTTTGGCACAACACAATCTTCCTACCCAACACCATTCGGCACTGTGGTGTACGTACCTAAATTGTATAAATACTATAATAACCCGGCATTATTTTCTATTTGAATGTCTAGTCAAAATATAAAATAACTTTTAAAAAAAAATTGGCTGATGATTAATTACGCAAAAATCATCATCATCACAATAATAATAATAATAATAATAATAATGATAATAATAATAATAATAATGATAATAATTACTATTACTACAACTACAAATATTGATAACATCATCATTATCATCGACGTATAGAAAACTGTAAAATGCAATGTGTATTTGTGTAAGTGTGTGTATGTGTAAACACTTTTCAATGAGCACACAGATACTCCACTCTGTTCCTGAGCAGAAGTGCCGGGAAGTGATGCTGTGATCCTAGGCAGAGCGTAGAAATACACTTATCCTTGGCAGAAGTGTCGATCGATACGTTATATCCTGTCATTTTTGACGGGTAATATACAATGAAATTGATTTAAAAAAAAACAAAAAAAAAATAAAAAACAACCCAACTATTATTTGCTTTGAGCAGAACGCAACAACGAACAGGTGATTATGGAACGTTACAATCTGATGGATAAACCGAATGTTTGTGTCGTTTAATGGCAGAATTAATCTCGGTTTATTAGGGATAAAAGGTGATGCAGACCATTATTACTGTGTAGTAAGTCCCATTCCATTCGCACCGGGTGCCTCGCATTTATGGCCTAATGCCAGACTTGGCTAAGCTTAGTAAATACTTACTAGACCCAACTTTATCTGACACAATGTTACTTTTGTGGAACACCTATTGCAGATCTTACTAACTAGAAATGGCTTGCGAGATAAGCATGGTTACTCTGTTCATCTAGACCAATGGTTCCGAAACTGAGATTTGCGGACCCCTTGGGTCCATTAGGGAATGGTCAAATTTAGATTGATACAATGGATTTGTAAAATAATTAACTGAGCCCAACAAAAAGCCTATCAAAAATTATTATCATAGAACACAGAATTGTATCATACATATATTAGAATTCGAATAAGAAAGAAATGATTTTTAAAAATCAAAAGTTACTTATTATTGTGGTTCATTGATTACTTTGAAAACTAAAGCTAAGATAGGGGTCCACCAGAATACTAATAGAAGGGGTCCCCGAGCTGCCTCAGTTTCGATACCCCTGCTCTAGATTTAGTCAAGTCGTTAAAAAGTAACCGGGCGTTTGGTTTCAAGCAAGAAAACAGCCTTTACTGTGATATTTTTGCTTACAAAAAAACTGAAGCTGAAGTATAGCTATTTTTTGTAGTTTAGTCTGACACAAGATTCAATCGGAGAAGGGTGCTTAAGAATAATCGCCCATTACACAATTATTTACTAAGCCTAACTCAATCTGCTACAAGGGTACGAACTCCTTACAGTAGTAATGGTATGCGAGATTCACTTGCTCAACAACGCAGCACACCTATTTTTTGAAAAAAAAAATTACCAAGCTTAGCTCAGTTTGGCACAAGGCCACAATTGTGGATGCTCCGTAAGAATCGAATAGCCAATGGTCAACAATATTCCTAACCACTTTGGCGAAGCGTTCATATTCGGTATTTACTTGACCAGGTGCAAATGTGGGGCACCTGGTGAGAATCAAATTCCCAACAGTAGAATGGTCTGTAGAAGGAACTTGCAAACCATATCTCCACAGTGGACGCCCCGATACTGATGTATACACGCATGTTCTCCAATGAAGAAAAGACATGTTTTGGAAGGGTTCTTTTTTTCGTCACACGTTTCTTTCCGATGGTGTCGGGAGTTTTGCTGAACTGGAGATATTAGGGTAGAATGTGAAGGTCTTTCTGCGATTTTCAAGTCTTTCTTCACCTTTGCTGACGAAGTTGTTGAAGTATATCTATTCACTGATATCTGTCCTTCCAGCTGTCTGTCCATCCATCTGTTAACATAATGTCTCCAAAAATTACCAATGTAATTCAATTAATTTTTGCGGAAGGAGGGACAATGGACAGCGAGAGAAGCGACTGCATTTGGGGGAGGATCCAGGAATTTGTTTTTGGTTGAGAGATACATTTAATATTCTGCACGAAAAAAAGATTGAAACAAAATTTAAATTTCAAGGGGAGTAACTCAATATTTGTACATATTGCTAGTACTGCCTCCTCCTCCCTGCTCCCCCCCTTTGTTTTTTAATTTTCCTTTTTTAAAATTTTATTTTCGTTCTGTTTCAGGTGGTATACGGCGTCGTCAGAGGTATGTGCCATTCGAATGATTTCTAGTCATTAATAGTCGCCGCGTTCGTAATTCTCGATGCGATCGTTGTGATGGTGGCAGTAGCTGTTCTGCTTAGGGTGAGAGTCGAAAAAAACGTTTAAATCGAGGTGGTGGTAGTAGTAGTAGCAGTATCCCAACAAAAGAAGGAAAACAAGCATTTCACTGGTTTCGTTATTTTGAGGATTATGAAGAAAATTGAATTGTTGTGAGAGGAGAAAGAAGGAAAAAAAAATTCGTGTGTTATGATACCAAAAGAACCCAGCCGGTGACCATCGTCAGTATCGTTTGAATGACATAGCAGCCCGTGGGTTGGGCCTCCACCGTCAACGCCTCTTCATTAATCCCGACTGTTTGACTACCGCCACTACCCGCCTCAGCATTGAGCTATCTTTAGACTGCCGTACATGCACTCATCAAGAAAATGAGGCACATACATACTGCTTCATGTGCATGGGTTATATAAGATTGTATAAACAATAAACATAATCGACGGTTTGTATTGTAATAAAGATTTTTTTAAAAAGCTTTAGATAAAAAGCAAGGAAATAAACTATGTAACATTCTTGGACATCCCTCCCGAGCTTTTTTTTTACAAGAGTATGAAAAGGAGAGCGTGTTTTCTCCTACTTTTTTCCCCCCGATATATCTCAGCAACATAACTTGTCTAACAGCACAAATCTACCCGTTCGTTTCGTGTCGGGGTAGATACACGACCGGTAAAGATACTAGCGACTATAGAGTGATCAATTGTGACACACACGCAATTAAGTAAAGAGAAAAAGACTTCGAATCAACAGGAAAAAAATTAGATGGTACATATATTTATGAGCAGTTTTTTCGCAAAGGGCGAGCACTTTATGACGTTTATAGCTTAAGAAAAGCGAATGGTGCATTTCTTTACAGTTTTAGTTCAACAGACCATAAACCTCTGGCAAATTCAGAATGGTGAGCAGAAAACAAAAAACAACGCTGGACTTGATATAGTATTGCTTAGCATTGCTGAATTAACTTTGAATATCAAAAGCACACACGCGTTTATTGGAGATTTGAGTTGATTTGTAGAGTGTGAGCTTCCGAATAAAGAGCCGTTGTCGCGCGAGACAGAAGTCACGGATACGACAGATAAATCTATGCGTGCTTTTTTTTCTTCTTATCCTTGGCAATCAGGAACAAATATATCCCAGTGTCTGTGTAGCTTCAACTATGTGACTTCATGCGAAGTGAAAGGAACGGTTATACTAACACGGAGGCGATTTTAAGGGAAGCACCGGTTTTTAAAAGAACAACGTTTAAAAATATACATCAATCTGTCTACTTAAAGAGAGGGGACTCAAATAGACAGAACGTGTGAAGGAAGAAAAGAGGCCGTGAAAAAGGGAAAAATAGTGAGGCTTGAATTAAAATAGCATATTCCTTTGGGGGCGAGATATCGCCGGTCTCACAAGCACCGTTTGTCATGAGACAGTGAATCTGTGGGAGCAAACGTTTCCCCTTAACCCTGTCTTTTGCATCTTTCTCTCTCTCTCTCTTTCTTTCTTTCTTTTTTTTTCCTTCCTTGCGGAGGGGCGCCCCCCTAGAGGAAGAGAGGCTGACACACATACAGGAAGACACAGTGGGAGGTAAAACCCTAAGCTGATGAACGGACTGGCGGATAGGCATAACCGGGCCGAGCCAGCAAGCTGTAGCTAGCCAATAACTTGCAAAACTGGCCTGGCTTAATTTTATTTAACTCTGCTTCCAAACGCAATGAACATTCCAAAATTATCCAGTTTTAATCATTAAGCGAACCCTTAATTGTACATATAAATACACAGACATATATACATACATCTCTCTCTTTATATATATATTTATATATATATATTTATTTATTTGGCATCCGGAGAGGTGCCAGTCTCCTTTTCTTTTTTTTTTCCTTTAATTTTGGGCAACCCTTTGAAAAAAGAGAGAAAAAGAAAGAAAAAGCAACTCTGCAATATCCTAACCATTAAAATTACCATCGGAATTGCTTTTCTGCTCGTTTTGTCCCACGTTAGCTAATACTAAGATCTTTTCGCCCTCCTAAGTCGTTCGGTCGCCACCCGGCCGATTCGATCGGTCAGCTAGCAAAAATCCCCACCTACCCGGACGACGGACGATCTTGTCTATGTACACTTGGAATTAGTAGCAGAATAAACGTCATCACGGAGGAATATTCTTCACTTTCGGAACGAGGTGTCGCTAGCCGTTCGCGCAGTCGACGCCTCGTGTCTGGAGGACGATGTATGGACAGATTTTTGTCCATTGCCCTTCTCCTCGTGTGCGCCATACGCACGGTGCATGCTTCTTGGTGGTACGTACTCGACATTTTCACCCTTTCTATTTAATTGTCTTGTGTTATTTTTCATTGTTTTTTGCCTGTTATAATTTACAATGGATGAGTCGAAAATCGTGCAACATATTAATTACATGTTAAACACGAGCACACACACACAAAAGAAAAAAAAGAAAAAGAAACACGCTTAAAAAACATAAACAAAGCAAAAAAACAACAACAAACAAACATGTTTTTAGGTTTTTGAAAGACTCTCTTGGGGTCAGAAGTATTTAATTGTTTATTTATTGAAAGGGAGAACGAAAGATGTGTCGAATGAAGAAAGATAGAGGGAGCAGGTTTTGATATTAATTTCATGAAGATCTCTCTCGAGTTACTCTCCCTTTACTCTAAATGCACATTTTTGTTTGTTCCAGGACCAGTCTCCTTTCTCCCAGTGTATCGTAGGAATAATGTGATCACACATGCAACAACACGGAAAAATAAAACATAGCTCTTTTCTTTATATAAAAAGGAAAAAAAAAAACTGTGTGTATGAATCAAAATTTGTACAACTTCTGGCGATCTCGAAGTTCAGCGTTCCGAATTATCACGGTTGTGAGGGCACGCGGTCAAGCATATATCATATCTTATATGATCAAAGCGTGACAAAATCCAAAATTAAAATAAGGGTCAGCTATTTCAACTATAGGTGTGCTTATTTTTTTTACTTACTTACTTTAGTCGGGAGTACGCTATCCTTTCTGATCTAAGAGCTGGCGTCTCTTCTCTTCGAAGTTGTATGAATAAAAATACAGCAGTGAAGAAAACGAAAACAAATATTTGATACTTTCGAGAAAAAAATTCAGTGAAAAGTTTAAAGATAAATTAGATTTGAAAGTTGGTATTTCGTTGTAAATGACCGAATGCCGTCACAACAATACTGATCTTTCGGGACACTAAGCTACGATATATCGCCTAACTTCCTGGTATTTTTTTTCCTATTTCATCTGCTTAAAGTTTGATCTATTCAACTGTTAAAAAGAAATATATTTTTTAATCGCAAACAAAAAAGCCAGGATTAAAAAAAAAAAAAAATACTGGTAGTTAAATTCGTTCTATATTACTTCAGAGGCCTTGACGTCTGTAGTTACGTATGATTATTTCGTTTTAGAGTTACTAGCCTTCTTCCTGTCATTTTGTTTTACAGCTGGTGAAATTTCAACAACAACATTGCTGTTTCGTATATTTCAAATATAACTGATGGACATTGTAGTCTGAAGATCAATTTTAAAACTATACCTTCCCCTTTAAAACACGGGTTTTTCAATAAATCATACGAATATTCGGCGACGTAGCTAGAGATTTGGGGGTCCAGGGGGCTGGGCACCTTTAGGTGGGCCCTCTTCAATATTTAATGAAAGGGAAAATTTGCAATATATAGAGTTGATATCTGGTGTTAAAAACAATTCCCAAAAAGCTGATTTATGATTGATAATGCAATTTGCGTATGTACAATTAATGTCAGTCAAAATGCAGTAGGTGAACTATAAATTACAATGCTTTTGGGGGTCCCGGGGCGTTTTCAAACAGCCCTCTCCTCCCCTCTCAGTTACGCCTCTGATTCACATAAATATTGCTACTTCATATCAATGTGTATAATTTTCAAGTATTTTTTTTTACTATTAATATGAAATCTTATTTTTTTTTTGTGTTGTTGTCTGTTACATTGTTTTGGGTCAAGTTAACGATGGCTTATGTTGGCGCTGTTTTCCCTTTCGTTTTTTTTTTTTTTTTTTTGCGGGGTTAGCATTCTGCTCGACAAAAAAAGAAAAAAAGACACATTCTTTGCATTCGTAACGAAACAAAATGGGTTTATAAATAAAATAAGATATCGCGTTTAATTTTCGTTTGTTTGCGTTTAAAAGAAACTTTTATTATCTGAATGTCTCCTTACTTTCTGCTTTCTTTATATAAATAATTTATCAACATTAATTTTTCGACAATGTTCACTTTCTTTGCTATTGATTTTGACAAGGTTTTTACCTTAATCTTGATTTTTAGTTTTTTCAGTCATAAGAGAAAATAAATCGAAATCTATAATAAAGATATTGCGTAACAATACTTCAGCCAATAGTGAAAACAAAAAAGAAATCGAATGTTCACGTTTGTTCGTGCAGAAAATGCTATAATCACTTTGTCCGAAGACTGACAATCCCAAAAGCCCTGAAACATGTCTTTTTTTCCCTCTGTACAAAGACTGCATAATTATCATTTGGTTTGATATACACATTTTCCAGTTGATTTAATATTTCTAGAATAAGTATCGTTGACATTTGATCAGAAACACAAATAATGTAAATAAACGAAAGATCGTGTCATTTTGAAAATATGTGGTCTTGTAGACTTTATTTTCACCGCAAACTATCCAATTCTCTCGGTTCATAACAATATCAAACACGCAGAAATTATAGTAAGACTATATCGTATAAATATTTTTTCATAATTTAAAAAAATGTTAAATTGAGAATATAAAACATTTGGAACTGTTAAGTGATCTGAGATGAGAAACTGTTATCATGAATTCTTCTTTCTTCACAGATTTAATCATCCTCGTTATTTTTTTGAGACAATAGATGAAGAATAAGGAAAATTAAGGCCTATGAATATAAAAAAAAATTCTGAGAGGGTTACCAGACTCTAGAGGGTCTCATAGCAGCAATACTTCAAACCAGATTATTTTCTCTGTCATCACTCTTTAATCTTATAAAATATGATACGATATCCTGGAGCAAATATTGTATCATTCTTTTTTTGTTGTCATTTTCGAAGTCGTTCTCTCGTCTATGAGTATTGATAAAAAAGGTTAAACAGTAATCTTAACATTCATTTATGTAGAACTGAAACAATGAACGTCAAACTAAGAATTTATTTTGTTCAGGCAATAATATGCTACGACCCGACAGAAAGAGAAAATAGATGACATCAGATAATTATCAATATAATAACAAATAACTTTTTGATCACTCATGTTGTGGAAAAAAACGGTTCAATTCTTTCCTCTATTAATTAAGTGAAAATTAATTCAACCTTTTCATTGTAAATGTTTTATAAACACAAAATCGCATAAATGTTTGCAGATATAAATCGCATATGAAATAACTTCCGACACAGAAGTTTACAAAGAATAAAACGTGGGGACCATTTATTATTATTTTTTTCACGTTGTGAATGATAGCGATGTATTGGATGTAGACGATCTTGAGGACCATTCGTAATTTACTAATGTTATTGTTGATCTAATGTTGAGTGCATGCGTCTGTACCGAAGTTTGACAAGCGTATACATTTCTATTGTTTTGATTAAACGTACCATTAATTAATACAGTTCGACTTACACCTCTATCCTTACTCTCGTATTTTGCGTGGTATTTTCTTTCTCAATTTAGTCATTACAGAAACGACTGTATTACGTTCAGTATTCAATTAAACCTAGGTTTGGGGATCGTAGAAAAAAAAGGAAGAAAAAAAATATATTATTTTTCTTCGAAGGTAAATTGACATTTTTTCCTCCAGTGATTTGTGAATTAAACAACCATTAAACATCGGTGTAATGAAAATCGTTGTATACGCGCACTGAAATAATATATTCACCCGTGACCGTATACATTGTACACTGTACTTTTAACTCGAATAATACCAGTCCTTTCTTAGTGACAACATTCGTCTTTTTCATACAACACCCTACATTTTTTGCTGGGATTCATACATTAACCCACTGTTTTCGTCGGATTCATGAAAATACCCCCAGCGGACAAAACCCCGACCGAATCCAACGCCATTATGATGTACGTACTTAAAAATGAATAAATAAAAGTTTCGGTTCATCATAAAATACAAAAAAATGAAAACTATGATAATATTGTTTCTTCAAAGGTTTTTAAAAAAAATACAGTTTAAGATTAAAATCTTGTTTATTTAAAATCCCACTCGGAATCTTTGTTGTTGGTACGTACAAAAAAGCTTTTTTATTACTATAAAAATATTACCAATTCTGTTCTTCCTACGACCTATGGTAAGAAATAAAATCACAATGTAAGATCTATTCATTCAAATTTACAGAAAAAAAATACTCAATTTTTGCCTGGTAGGGATTTTGTCCAGTGGCGTTTTTGTCCGTGTCCCGACTTGGTCGTTATTGTTGGATATTTCATTCTGCCAAAGTATCTCAACATTTTTAGATTCAATAGCGTTTGAAATGATCATTTACTATTTGGTATACCGTACATGATTTTCGTAATTATCATAATTTTAAGTTCATTCTCCGTAAAGGTTAAAGTCTACTTTTAGATTTAATAGAAAAAAAACTAATAATCAAGAACGGCCATGTCATAATAAATATTAAATTCCAATCTTGGAATTTTTGATTTGTAGTATTTATCATTTTGAAGGAATCCCCTGAACCTATTATATATATGTCACTGTTATTTACAAAGCGTTAGCTTAATCTGGTACAAGGTCACAGTTCTGGGGTACTCAGTACTTACCTAAGGAGCAATGGTCTAGCTCAGAAGTTCCGAACCTCATTTGAATCATGTCCCACCTCAACAACTTCAAAAAGTCAATGTCCACCTTACTATGAGAAAAAAAAAGTGATTTAATTTTCCATGATATAACTCTTTTAAAGATATAAAAAATATTATTTCCTTTAAGAATAATCTTAAAACCGATAACCCTATCAAATTCCTCTTTAAATTATTTATAACCCTTTTCTGTGTCAGATTTGCATAGTCGAGCAAGTCAAAATTCTTAGACCACCAGACCCAGGAAATAACAATCAGAAGGTCTGGGCAACTGATGGCCGAGTTGAGATAAAGTTCGAGATAAACTTAGACATATAGTTAAGCATTAACTAATATGGAATCTATTATGTAATTAGGAATTGATGGATTGGTATAGTTTGGAATAAGTTATACCTTAACACGACGCAGTTTTGAGTAACGGAGCACTTTTCGCTCTTGACAGCCAAATTCTAAATTGCCCCCAAATATATTCAGGTTGCCCCCTTGTGGGCGTGCACCTTGTCTTTAGAATTACTGGTCCAGCTTTTTAACCATTATTATCCTGACGAGGCATCCAAATTGCTATTTAGTATTTTGATTTTATTTAACGATTACCCTAATCAACATACTTGCACCATATACATATATATATATATATATATATATATATATATATATATATATATATATATATATATATATATATATATATATATATATATTGTTGAAAATAGAAAAATACACTTCAAATTAAAAAAAAAGGAACTTCGGTGGAGGCATCTGCAAAAGAAATTAAACGGAAGAGGTGCTTTCTAACGGCGCATGTTGAACATTCTTGAAGAGAAATGAACGAATATCTTCGTCTGAACTGCGATCGAAAATGTGTTACAATTATACGCACATAAATAGTAATGCGTTAATGCGTATATAAGAGTTTGCTAGACACATGCATCCATAACACATTGACATTTCCATTTATTGAGAGATCATAAAATCATATGATTAGAGAATGGAAGTAAATCTGAGAAACATTCTGGAATGTAAACAATATATTTTTTCTTTAGCAACACGTTTGTGAAATATTTCACGCATGCGTAATACAAGGAAAATAGTTACAATGAAAATATGTATAATATATATATATATATATATATATATATATATATATATATATACGAATGATAAGTAGTGGATTTATGTGTAATATATATACACACATGTACATATATACACATATGATAAGTAGTTGATTTATAAGTATATATATATATATATATATCATGCATATTATACATATATGTGTTTGTGTGTGTGAGTATGTTTATCAGATCAGTATAGGAAACTCAAGATCATCGAAAAATTAATCATAGCAAATATGGATCTTAGTATATGAATATTTACCAAAAAAAAAAAAAACGATTCCACCACGAAAAATTTCAACATTATAAAGAATGAAATTGATTTCTAAAAAAACTCATTTGAAATTCGATGAACAAATAGATAAAACCTTTTCATTTTTATCAATATTTTGATCTTTATCCAGTTATCTTGAATATTGAATGAATAAAACGTACAATTCTATTGCTCACACACTTTCTATCTCACTGATACCAGACACTTTCTAAGCAGTAACAACTCTATATAACTTTTTTTTTCAATGAAAAGTATTTCTTCTGCAAGAGAGATTTTGCACTTAATTTCATAGGTAGATTGTTATTGCCAAAGAAATAATTATTGCACTATACTAACGTGCATATTAATAAATAATGTAAACACAGTGAATGTTATAAATAATGGCATCTTTACGGACAATATACAAGAGAAATGTTATTCTGCACATCAAGAGGATAACTAATTATGACACGTAACAAAATAAAAGGTTTTGACCCAAGAACAATTGAAGACATATATGATTGATTTCAGATATCATAAATATTACTTTCATTCTCTAAGAAGTATGTGTAATGGGTGGGGACAGAGTTGGCCTAATAATTGATTAGGGAAAACGGAATCGGTAGTTGAGTTCACTTTGCACACCCTGATGCTGCTACCACGCAACTCAGTGTACAACCTGTAGCATGCTAGTTGGAAAGGAGATGGACACCGCTAAGTAATCCCCTTGCACCGATAAACGTCAAGAAATACTTTGCAGCGTACCCCGACAGAGTTCTATTACATAATTCGATTTGAGATCAATATGTGTGTGTGTATATAAACAGATGTTTTTTATAGACAGTGAGAAAACAGAGATTGGGTAAATCGCATTTGTTCACATTCATTTTGTATATATATATATATATATATATATATATATATACAATATTACTGTAATTCTTTACACATGCACAAAAATCAATGATATTGTTATGTCTTATGTATACATTTAATGGATTATAAAAACACTATATTTCATTTATTATGCTATGTTATGTTTCATATCGAAAGAATATATGTGATTTATTTTGGTCTTCGGTAATTTCTGGCCAAGGGATGCAATATTTCATTTCGGGTGGAACTAGTATAGACTGGACCTCACTAATCCAGCAGAGAGTTGCCTGGGTGGTGGTGTTGTTGAACAAATGGAATTTGAGATTTAAATATATATACATATATATATATATATATATATATATATATATATATATATATATATATATATATATATATATGTGTGTGTGTATGTGTACATATGTAGATAAACAGATATAGTGATGAATATATATATATATATATATATATATATATATATATATATATATATATATATATATATATATATATATAGATTTAGATTGACATATATATTGGTTTGTATATATATATATATGTATATATATTGATAGATATAGATATATTGATAAAATATATGAATATACATATGTACATTTGTTGAATTATATGTGCATTGATAAATATATATATATATATATATATATATATATATTGATAGATATAGATGATAAAATATATGAATATACATATGTACATTTGTTAAATTATATGTGTATTGATGAATATATGTATATGTATGAATATTGATATAGATATATTGATAAAATATATGAATATACATATGTACATTTGTTGAATTATATGTGTATTGATATATATATATATATATATATATATATATATATACATATATATACTGATGTATATACATTTTGATATAGATATATTCCTCTATATATATATTAATAGATGTACATTATCATACATATACATAGATATTTATATGTATAATAGATTTATAAATATTAATATACGTATATATACATATTAATTGATATAAATTTGTATAAATATTAATAGGTATATGTATTGATGTATATATATATATATATTGATATATATAGGTACATAGATAGATATTGATATATATATATATATATATATATATATATATATATATATATATATATATGTTGATAGATTCATAATGATACATATATATGTATTGATTGATAAATATATTGCTATAAGTATATTGATACATATTTTGATTGAAATGTATACATTGTTATAAAAATATGTATGTATATATATATATAGATATTGTTATATATATATGTATATATGTATTGTTATCGTTATATAAATATTTTGTTATATACATACATATATATATATATATATATATATATATATATATATTCACGTAAGTATATTTATATATATATTCATATAAGTATATTATATATATATATATATATATATATATATATATATATATATATACATTAAAGTATACATTAATGTACATATATTCATACATATATATTGGTAGGTATATTGATGTATATTTTTTGATAGATAATTTTATCGATAAACATATGTATGTATATATTGATGTATATATTCATGTTTTTATACTTATATATATATATATATATATATATATATATATATATATATATATATATATTTAAAGATACATACATAGAGATAGAGCGATGGATGGTTATAGATAGATGTACATAAACTAATATAGAAAGCCTGATATATATTTATAGATGAATACTTATATATAGATACATATATATATATAGAGAGAGAGACATCAATATCTGAACACAAATATATATATATAGACCTAATTATATACGTAGAGATAGATACATACATATTTAAAGAGTGACTGAGATACACATGCACTGCGTATATATATATATATCGAGAGAGAGAGAGAGAATCAAATTTTCCATTTTAAACTTCGAGGAAAATGCATAATAAACCTTGAAGAAATGACATTCGAGTACAAACTCGTAACTGTCTTGTTACCAACAAAAAATAAATCAACACACAGTGGGTGTCTCTGTATGACAATTGGATTGATTTTCTCACATCTTTCCGTTCGTTCATTACTGTTTCTCTTTCTTTCTTTGATGAATGTATACTAACAGTAATCTTACTCTTGAAAATAATCATTCAATAATAACAATAGATATGCTTAATTATTTTCACATTACATTTTGTTTAACATTCTCCAATAAGCGTGCAGATTTTACACTCTTATCCAAGTCAGGGGTCCTGGAACCAACTCGTTAATCATTGGCATAGCATATTTGATCTTGAGTAGAAATGTTAATCCATACGTAATTGATTCAGTCATTTTTTACTGATTCTCAGTCAGAACCTTTGTAAGTATAATTGCTATCTATATCTCTATGCCTTGTAGAAACTGAATCGCACTTTTTGATATAAAAAGGCAAAAAGATGAATTAAAAAATTCAAATGAAAATGTTGCTAATATTTATTATTATATATATATTTTTGCTTGTCCTACGGATAAAATTGACAATATCAACAAATCATCACTGAAAGATTTTATGTAACATTGTTTTCCCCAAAAGAATAAAACTATTTTTTAGTTTTTATAATCAAAATTTTTTTTTCATATTGTTTGATATCTAGGGTCTGTTCCTTTGTAATGCACAAATCGTGTCATGTTATGTTTTGTCCTTATCTAAGAGAATATACCAGATACCTTTAACATATTTTTAATACAATTCCAAAATATCTCAGCATATCATTCATATGTTGCTCAACTCAACTACATGGGCACCAAAAAAGTTACAAATTGTAGCGATGATCTCAGTTTTTATAAAATTCCAATAATTATAACAATGATCGTGCTGTTTTATTTATGAAAAATATTACGCACTGTAACAATTTGTATATCTTCTTTGAAGTGTCAATTCAAGTTTTAGTTTAGAAGAAAATGGCATAAATTACCTTTGCGTACTGAAAACAGATTTTAGACAGTCTTAATGTCAAATTTTCCCAATCAAAATTAACTTCAATTACGCTTTGGTTGACGTCTGCCGACTGAAAAATTGAAAATTTGTAAATTTAATGATTACTTGACTGGATTTTGTAAAAGTATGACTTACTAATAACTTTAAATATGATAAAAATACGTATTAGTTAGATGTTTGTGTCTCTTATTTCTCAACTCTATTTAAAGGTTAAGTGGGTATTTAATCAGTTTTCCCCATCCATATGTGATGAAAGCCCGCTTAAATTTATGTCTCATCGAACAGCTGATGTATGGATGACTAAAATTGACAAAATCCGATATCACCGACGATAGCAAATGTATATTCCCATGTCTAAACAACTGCAATTTGGGGGTATATTCATCAATTTATTTCTGCTGCTGCGAAAATATTTAGTTTGTTAGTGCTAAAAATGACTTCAACGAAGTGGCCGGTGATGGAGAAGCGAATAATTCATTGAGCAGTGATAAGAAAAGCCAGATCCTTGTATATTCGGTTGAAATCCAGATGGCGCAAAAGTACAACCATGAATGTATTTTTTCTTTCTCTAGCAATTGATTTTGCAGTGTTGCAAAATGTATAATTATCTAGGTGAATAAAAGGTTAAATAAATCCTACCCATGATATCACGTGTGGCATAAAATGACTGGTAATTTAACTGTTCAGTGTCTGTACTTCTCTTCAGTGCTAGATATAGACTAGATGAGACCCTTAAGCGATATGAAACCCAGAGGCCCTTGTTTAAAAAATTTGATTTTTTTTCCACAAAAAGTGCTTTTAAAAAATGGCAAAATCGGCTGAATCTTTTCCACTTTCGGCTAGATTTATGGCTAAAAATGTCATATACCTATTTGAAGCCCAATTATTAAACAAAATAACTGTTTGCTAAGATTGAAGAAAAAATAATCAATTAAAATTGTACACTTACTTAAATTAAACTTACCAGATTTGTAGTGGATTTGCTAAAAGATGTGCCTGACTCCAGAACTATTCTCAAATTATAAGTTTAGGTTAAAATTCGGTTCATAGAATTATGTAGATAAATTATAAAAAGATATTTTCTTATTTAGTTTAGTTTGAATTGCTTTAATTGACCCTGACTTTCGTTTTCCCTGAAATTTTTCATTTTTTTCTTCTAGAAAGAGTAACTTTTATAGGAAAGGCGAGTGAATTGGCTCTAAAGTGGGTGACCAATTCAAAATGTACGTATAACGTAAAATTGGGCCATTACTTTGTGTCTGTCTTTGTGACACTCGATGCTCAATTCACAGTGTAATATCTGCCAATCTTGACTCATACTTTGATTTTTTTCGGCTAAACCTGTTTCAAAAAATAGGCTGAATTTTTTCACTTTCGGTTAACTTTATGGTCAAGAATATCAAATATATGGGTTTAGCTTAGACATAAAATAAGATAAAATCGGCTAATTATTTTCTTTCAAATCGTCAGATGTTCGGCTTTCTGCTATCTCAGATTTTCATCTGCTAAATAAGAAATAAAATCGGCTAGATCTAGCCGAAAAATGTCTGAGTTGGCGTCACTACGCTGGAATGTCTTACAAAACTTGAAAGCATACATTAAAAAAATGAATAATATATTTTTTTCAAAATCCTGTTGAGTAATCATTAAATTTACTAATTTCCGTCGAATCCTTTATTTCTATTTCGGAAACTTTTATTTTGGGAAGATTTTTAAATACTGAGTTCAAGTTTTACCGTCGACATACATCAATCATGTCGTAATCGAAATTAATTTTGGACGACAAAAACAGGCGTTAAAAAACTGTCTAAAACCTGCTCTAAGAATGCAAAAATAAATTTTCATGACTCACTTCATACTACTTTCCTGGAGTTGCAGCCAAAACATATCTTTAAAGAAGATATTCAAATTATTCCAATACATTTCATTCAAAAAAAAAAAAAATTAAATAAATAAACAAATAAAATAAAAAATACGTGGTCAGTGCTACAATTTGTTATGTTTCTGGTACCTACCTAGTTGAGATGACCAACGTTTGTGCGGACATACCTTAGGGTTATGCATGCAAAATATGGAAGGTCTATCTGTTTTTAAACAGTTAGACATTATCGAAAACAGCATGGCATGTTTTGTGCGTTACAAAGCGTTACATAGACGTTTATCTCTATCATATTTGACTAGTATTTATTTAATCCTATTTGTGATACTTTTCATTGCTACCGGTAGATCATCGTTGGACGATCGTTAATTAAGCGTACCCCCAAAGATAAGGGATACTACTTCGAATTGCCCTGGAAACTTATTCTTTATTTCTGATCAGCGATGCTTACTTAACAATCCAGAGTGACCATGTGGGAGGTGGAAGGCAAAAGAAACATGATGATCTAAATACTTGTCAAAAAATGAATAACCGACACTGATTCATCAACGAAATTTGAATACTGGCATTAGTCAAGAACTGATGAGTTTGTCTGGCATTTACTAAATTTAACAACCGTAGCCACCAAAGGTGGCGGAGATTTTTCCATTTTGTGTTTGCACGTTCCAATGCTCCTTGCTGAACCATTTTGTTCACAGATTTGTAAATTGGCATCAGTACTCCTAGACCCCTTCTAATAATGTTTTTTATTTCTTGGAAAAATACTTTGATCTTTTAGGGGCCTTATTTCGACGAGTATAGTTTTTTTTTTATTGAGATATAGATTCTCGATAACCTGGATCGTTTTTACTCTATTTTAGATGTTTTCCAGTGGAAAACGCCAGTGATGTCATAAATAGAATTTATTCTGACCACATTTATTCTTCGAAGGATTTTTTAAAAAATGACTTCAAATTTTGATGCTATGGTCGCACAATTATTGACTGCGATGGCCAGTGGTATATATACTTTCACAAAGCCATATTTATCCTTGAAAGTTAAAAGTACAAATTGGTCCGATAATCTTACAATAATTCACCAATTGTCTGATAGTGAGAAGTTCGATATTCGATGTAAGTGATGCTAAAGTTTTGACTTAACCGTATAAGCATAGTGCTAGTTTTTTAGCTATTAAGTTCAATAATGCAGAGTAACCTGCTTTCCTGATCTTTATACTGTTGTAAACGTACCATCTGTTCAAGTAACTTTATAGGGAACATGCGTCTTTAACACGAAATGTCAAAGCTATAATGTTCAGGAAGGTTCATTTATTTAATATCTGGTTTTGATTACAAACGTGATCGCTGGATAGTAACTTGAGCTCTGTAGACACTTCAGATTTAGGAAGTTCTTAGTAAAAAGGGCGTCCTTGCTTTTGTTTGTGGCTTGCCTCGTGGTTGGAAGAGTTACGTATCACCCGCCAGTGCCACAGGTCACTGTAGGTGCTCAGGTAAAAGTCAGTATCTCTAATGCTGATTATCTGGGCAAACCATCTGCACCTAAGCAGGCCCTACCCACCTGGTAGTTGGGAGTAACACAATCTTCCTATCTCCATTTTGCCATGTGCTGCGTACTAAGCTAAGCTTAGTTAGTATCAGTCTGTTTGTTTTCTTTAAGGTGAGTTAGTGGTATAGTCATTACTTACCTTCTTCCAGTTCCTACATTTCTACACCTTGCTTTCTCGAAGGCGCGTTTGTGGTGAAGTCAGTATTTATCTTCTTCGAGACTCTATTTCTCTACCCTGTTTTGCATTTTTACAGCCTTTGAGAATCTCCTCAGGTTATTAGAAAGTTGCGTATTTTCTCACAATGCCAATGGTCCTTGTTTAGCCAGGATAAGATTTCGAATACTCTATTTGCTTCAAAGATTGGATCAATACAATGTTCCTGATCCCAAGCTTCCTGGCCTTATTTGACTCCATCTGGCACTATACTAAGCTTAGTAGTTTTTACGAGCATTAGAAGCCATTATCAACTTGAATACTACTATTTGCCTTCATCTAGACTTTTCGATACCTTCGGCAGCACAGATCTGATATAGAGAATTAGCTTTCTGCAAGACTCAAACTCACGTCCCTTGATGCCGGAGCTACGAAAGCTAGTGGTTGGCGGGAGTCAACCTTTAAACCTACAAACCAACCCGATGTTGTGCACTATGCTAGCTTCGTTAACTGGTAGTTTCAGTGTCAGTTAGGTGATTATTTTGAAGTGTTGTAAATCCAATTTTTCAGTGGCTTGTTAGATTTGGCCGAATACAACCGATTTCCTATTGCACTCTTCTGTGGGCGAGGAACAATGACTTGATCTTTACAAATGCACCGGAACATGTCTTAGTATCATTCGTTTCCATCAATGTTTGAATCATTGTCGGCGACACGCGATGTCGATCGCCGTTTATCATATCCTATGAAACAATATGAAAGGGACAAACAACATAGACATTACCAAATGTCATCTTATCTAATAGAAGAAATTCAGATATCGTGTCACCCAGTAACACAATGCAATGAATTATTGCAGAGCATTATATATATATATATATATATATATATATATATATATACATATATATATATATATATATACATATATATACATATATATATGTGTGTGTGTACGTGTATATATATATGTGTGTGTATACGTGTATATATATATGTGTGTGTATACGTGTATATATATATGTGTGTGTGCGTGTATATATATATGTGTGTGTGCGTGTATATATATATGTGTGTGTGCGTGTATATATATATATATGTGCGTGTATATATGTATGTGTGTGTGTGTATATATGTATATGTGTGTGTATATATGTATATGTATGTGTATGTATATGTGTGTATATATATATGTGTGTGTGTGTATTTATATATGTGTGTATATATATTATATGTATGTATATATATATGTGTGTATATATATATGTGTGTATATATATGTATGTATATATATATATGTGTGTATATATATGTATGTATATATATGTGTGTGTGTATATGTGTGTATATATATATATGTGTGTGTATATGTATGTATATATATATGTGTGTATATGTATATATGTATGTATATATATATGTATGTATATGTATACGTATGTATATGTATGTATATATATGTATGTATATATGTATATGTATGTATATATGTATGTATATATATATGTATGTATATATATATGTATGTATATATATATGTATGTATGTATACATGTATGTATGTATACATGTATGTGTATACATATATATATGCATGTATATATATATGTATGTATATATATATGTATGTATATATATATATATGCATGTATATATATATATGCATGTATATATATATATGCATGTATATATATATATGCATGTATATATATATATGCATGTATATATATATGCATGTATATATATATGTATGTATATATATATGTATGTATATATATATGCATGTATATATATATGCATGTATATATATATGTATGTATATATATATGTATGTATATATATGTATATGTATATGTATATATATATATGTATATATATATATATATATATATATATATATATATATATATATATATACTAGCGTTATACCCATAAAAATGACTCGATTATTAATTAATGGATCAGAGTATCTGGGTGCTCTACCTTGGATCAAAGCGTCACTCCCTTGTACTTGTACATACACACGCAATCATCATATAGGGTATGAAAAATCGACCATGATGAAGAGGGGAAACACTTGGGGCTAATATATACCTGTTAAATTCATTATTAATTGTTGCTACTTATGCATTGCCCGGGAAAGAACGGGCATAGGCAAAATTGTTTGAGAAGGTTGTTGAACTACATGCCCGGGTGGTAGTTCAGATTTTTTTTTAAATGTCGTGTTCGGTATGGATAGAAAAGTGCAGGTTTTTTCAATATCGGTGATTCGGTCTGGTAGAGATGGGGTTCTATGAAAAAAACCCCATAAAACCCAGTCATCGCGAGGAGCTGAATTTTCGATGTACACCTATTTACTTATGCTCCATCCCTAATATCGAGCACTCTTCACGCATAGATAACTTAACCCTTGAAAAAAAAAACGATACAGGCAGATACACTCACACGCACACACACATATGTATGTATATATAGAGAGATAGAGCGTCATATATATATATATATATATATATATATATATATATATATATATATATTTATACATCTATATATAGCGTTCTATATATATAAATATATATATATATATATATATATATATATATATATATATATATATATATATGTATATATATATATATATATATATATATATATATATATATTGCGTTTTATACCTATATATTTATATTGCTTTGTAAATATACATAGTGTTATATAGATCTATATTGCGTTATATATCTACATAACAATTGTGTTATATATATATATTTATATATTGCGTTATATACATATATATATATGTATGTATATATATATACGTATACTGCGTTACTTATATATTGCGTTGTACATATATTGCGTTACACACACATATATGTATTTATATATTGCAATGTATATATATTGTGTTATATGTATATTGCTCAAAATATATATGCATATTACGTTTCATACAAATGTTGCGTTATACATATATACATATTGCGTTTTTTATATATACATGATGCGTTTTGTGTGAGTGTGTATATATATATATTTATATATATATATTGCGTTTTCATCTATACATATTGCGTTTTGTGTGTGTATATATATGTACGCGTTGCGTTTTGTATATATATACATATATAGAGAGCGTTTTATGTATAAGTATATATCATTAGATTGGACAATTTATGTCTAACAGATTGTGTTAATTATACAGACAATTTATTTGGAAACATTAGGGAGCAGTCTTGAAGCATCTCTGTTCTACGGACAAAGCTAACAGCACCTTCGGCAAGCAGGTGTTTGTAATAACGCACTTGAGTCAGTGGAGCAGAGTCACGTTGAGACTGCTTACCCGTGGACACGGTTTCAAGTCCTGCACGATGCTCATTTTCTTTTTTCATTTACTTGGTCGGCTGTCCGATTTGAAACTCAGTTAATTTTGATGCCGAACGAAATATGTTTCCAAACAAATTAACTCCAAATTTATCACATTCTGGCTGACATGAATCGTCGAATCTAATGATAAATACATGATGTTTGCAAAATGAACCCACACACACATTCACGTACACACACACACACACACACACACGTGTGTGTGTGTGTGTGAGTTTGTGCATGTAGGTATGTATTTTTGCCTACACCGCAGAGTAATGAGATGCTTGCCTTGCCAAAGACGCTGTTAACTCAGTGGGCAGAGCAAGACTACTTCCTGGTGGCGCTCATTTTCTTTATTCGTTTACGGAGTTGGCTGTTCAATTTGCAACTTGGTTAACTCCGGTGCCAAACGGAATAAGTTTCCATTGTTTTACATATTGCACATATATATATATATATATATATATATATATATATATATATATATTATGAATATATATAATAATAAACATGTATGTATATACATTGCATTTTGTACATATATATTTATATTGCATAATATATATATTCAGATCGGGTTTTATACATTGCATTTTGTATACATACATTCATATTGCATGATATATATATAGTCATATTGAGTTTTATACATATATATTCATATTGAGTTTTATACATATATATATATATATATATATATATATATATATATATATATATATATTGTATTTTTTACAAATATATGCATATATATATATATATATATATATATATATATGTATATATATATGCGTTTCATATGTGTTGATGATTTTCTACTTTTCTCTTCTGCCCAGCTGTCTGATATAATCACAACAAAGGGGCACCCGGTGAGGATCGAACTTGGGAGATTTATTCGATATCACTTTCCGGTATGTGTCTGTGTGTGTATAGAGGTGCTTGAAGTTATTTCCGTTGCACGCATTGTCAGATGAACAAAACTAGTCTTACGCCTAAATGAGGCGGGAATGAAAGCCTTGAAAATCAGCATTAGATATCCTGTTTCTTACCTGGGCTTAAACACAGACTTAAACTCTGGTGGGAAATACATAACCATCTTAGCTACGAGACAGGACACGATGCTTGCGTCTATATATTTGTGTGTGAGAGTGCTTGCGTGTGTGTTCATGTAAGCTATTTTTGTGAAAGGGAGTCTAGTCTCGCAAGCTTTTACATATATAAAACATGGACCCCTGCTTCCATGATCGTCTGTTATATATATATTTTTTAATTTTCAATGTTGTAGACATATTCCTCACTAATATCGAAACTAAAATGAATCACACAGAAACTGGCGAACGTCAATTGGGCAAAGTGACCTTTATATCCAAGGTCATTAAGGGTTTGAAGAATAGATTACAAATTACGCTTTTTCTCTCCCTTTATTTTCAATCCGTGAGAATCGAAGTAATGTTTTCAGCAGTATGCACACATAGAAGCATATGTATATTCATAAGTATAGAAGCATACCACTTGTGTGGATCTACGTGTGTGTGTGTGTGCATGTGTGCGCGAACACACAAACACACACACACACACACACACACATATATATATACGGTGTATAAAACGGCTATATGATTAAAATTGAAGTATGCAAAGAATACACTACGTCCAATGCGATGGTATTATGGTTTGGGGTTATCTACTGAGGCTTGATTCGAACTGTTTTGCTCTTGTATGAGTTGCAGTGAGCGTTAGTCCCCCAGATACCTTTTGTAAACCTTTTATATAAGTGAAATATTCGTGGTAGTAGAGGCAGTTGGAGATTTCTGAGGGCTAACAGTGATTGACGTTCGAGTCTAGCTAAAAGATCGAGTTTCGGTTGCAGATTTTCAAGATATACAGAAATGAAGAACTTGGAAGAAGAGCGCTGCACGATCTTCCCATTCTGCCGCGTTTGATTTTGTCTCCGAGCATGCTAAGTTAATATACATACGCAGAAACAGACACACACACACACGAGTGCAGTAGGTGCTTACTATTAGACCCAACCAAGCAAGCACCTACGGTGCAGACCTTAGAAGGGCGCTGGACTGACTCTCTCCGGAGAAAATAATTTCCAAAAAGATCCAGCAACCGGTTGCACGAATTTCAAGTTTCGCCTAGGACGCATGAAACTCACATGCTGCCCCTGCATACACGAGAGGTACAATACCGAAATTTGGGAGAATATAATGAAAAACATTACATACCCCACCATCTAGTTTCAACAGTCTCCTTCGAAGTAGTCTCTTGCCAGCTGTTACCACAATGGCTTACAAACATTAACTGCAAAAGTCTATACTAAATTCAATTTGGGCGCTCTGTTCAAATTCCTTGAACTTTTGGGTAGCACTTCATTTTGTGCTGGTTCTCGTACTACTTATCTGCAGAGCTTCGTTTCAACAAATCTCCTTAGTATGCATTCTTGTCTTTTGAGTCTTTCCATGCCTATGTTCCAAATGGTTTCCCAATTTTCATTCTTTCTATAAAGGGAAAATTTATCTTTTTGCTTCAACCGAATAAGACGGACCAAAGAAAGCAACAAAACTTTACTTACGTGTCTTATCAAATACACAATTAAATTGATTTTAGGACTTTTAACAATACATAAGACTTCAATAAAACTACACTATATATATATATATATATATATATATACACACACATTGCCGATTGCAGATGAGTGCGATTGGCACGAAATGTTAACATTCATTGGGCGTATGTCCTTGTAATTCTTATTTTTATACATTATAAGCTCTGTTTACGGTGTTAGATATTGGGCAATGTGATTAAACATCTATTGCAGATAAAATGTGTTTCATTCCTTTTCTGGTTGAATTTAACAAATTTAGAATATATATCATGAACGATATATATATATATATATATATATATATATATATATATATATATATATATATATATATTGTGTGTGTGTGTGTATGTGTGTTATGCCGAATCAATTGAATTCCCCAATTGGCGAAATTTATTTTTTTGCAAAAAGAAAGGTTTGATTTCACCTAGACTGCATAAACCTTTGATTGTAATAAATGGTTTTTAATATTTGTTTTTGATTATATGTGTTTTTGATCAAATTGAAATTACCTTTTTTTTTGTTAAAAAGTTTGATCCCACAAACTTTTGCTTGTAAAAAGATATTTGTTTTTTTTATCTTTGTTTCAATTAAATGAACTTTTGATTTAAAACTACGCATTTATTAATTTTAATAAAAAAAAGTTCAAATTCCGTCACTTACTCAATTTCATCGATTCGGCGTAACATACACACACACACACATATATATGTTAATATTTTGTATGTATGTATGTGAGTATATGAATGCATGTATATATATACATACATGCATATATATATATATATATATATATATATATATATATATATATATATATATATATATATGTATATATATATATATGTATAAATTTGACAGTGTGGAAGCGAAAAATCTTGGATTGCGAATGTGTTACATATCAAGAATTTTTTATTATTACAAAGGTAGATTTTTATCTCCTCTCCTCTACAAAACAACCAGGAAACCACTATAAACATCGTATTTTTCTTCGGTTCATTTCTACACCCTTACATGTAAACAGCTACACATTTTTTTTTTGCTACAGTTTTCTGCAACGTTAACTGCATTTGAAAACGTTGGCGCAACTCCAGCAAAATCCATCAAGCCCATCTTCGCAATAATAAATCACCTCACGTCTACACGACAAACATTTACCACAGATACCCCCCGTGCATTGTAACCATATGTCCACGCAAAAACTCAAAAAATGAATTTCAACCGAATTTTCCGACAGGGTGGGCCGTGGAGAAAAGAAAAATCGGTTTAATTTTGGGATGGATCCAGGGATTTCTTTCATGCATACATGCCCTCCTTAATATTTTTCCATGCAAAATCTTCGTGAGTTCTCAATGAATTACAATGACATTAAGTGGAAGGATGGGCCATGGGCTGAAGAAGAATTGATTAAATTGGGGTTGGGGGAGCAGAAATCTTTACAGTTCCCTCCCTTGCATTGTAGATATATATGAACTGATTTTCATTCAGTATTTTTCATGACGATGGCATTGGCTGGAGTATGCCCTCTCTGAATGCTTAAGTGCTTTCTAATTAACTGAGTCTTGATCTGAAATTTTTCCTATATAATGTTCGATCAAAGTGATTATGGGAGAGGTGTCGGTTTAAGTGCATTGACAAGGAAAGAGACTATGTTATATAAAATAATGCTCTTTTCATCATTACATTAGGCTAAGGACATATTGATCTTCCTTCGTATGTGTGTATATATATATATATATATATATATATATATATATATATATATAAAGGGGAGACATACAGAATTTATGATACATGGCCTATACCCATTGCTTTGTCTTTTTTAATTCATTTTATTTATTCATATCAAGGATTATGCACCTATCTCATTGCAAATTATCTCACTATATACTCATTATGGCATCGATAGTTCATAGGATCTTATCATGGAACATCGCAATTTTTGTCCTTAGGTAGTGATTGTTATTCCCTGATTACTAGTGCATAAAAAGTTTAGAAATATTGTTACTTTGCTTCTGCACAGGCCAGTAACATTCCTACGTGGTTTTTCTAACTTTATGTGACTATAAATGTGCAAATTCACCTGTTGTCCGATTGGAAATTGGTACATTCCAAATTATCACTGCTCTGGCAACAAAATCTGAATTTGAAGAGAATAATCGGCATTTTCTATACTTTTTAGACATAATCATTGAAAAAAAAATAACAAAGAAAAAAAACACTAATTACCCAGAAACTAATAGGGTGAAAATTTGCGTGGTTTTATTTGTGTTGACAGTTTATCAATAATGGAGACATTTGTCATTAATATATTGTCAGCCGCTGCATATTTTTACGTTGAAAAAATTGTATTACTCCTTTTTATAGCAATTACTCAATACCTTCGAGGGTTACAATTCGAGAATTCAGCAACTGGATTCCCCTTCATGATACCAATGCATCGGATGTATTTCAAATGCTCTCTTTGTTTTTTTCCCCTTTCTTCCTTTTTTTTCCTCCGTTTCTTCATTTTTTCCCCTTCTTCACGTTTCTTCATTTTTAATGTTTCTTTTTCTTTATTCATTCTTTTTTCCTGTTCCTTTTTTTCGTTTCTTTTCTCGTTTCGTTTTTTGTTTTCATTCTTTTCTCTTGTTTTTTTTCATCTCCTTTCTTTTTCATATTGTTTTTTATCCTTTCTTTTTTCACCCCTTCGCTATCTACCTTGAATATCATTAATCTAAATCGTAGCCTTTTTGTGTGCCAAAATACGCCGTATCTATCATTCAACTTTCTTGATAATCTCTCCCTCTCTCTCTCACACGCACACACTCTTTTATTTGTCATACATGTAATAATGTTGTGATTTGCAACTTTTCTTTCTACACAAATCTTATTCGTTGCAGTTTTTATGGGTGATTTTCGGACTGTTTCAATCTCTCTCAACATCAAGTTATCTCGGATTCAAAAATTTCCAATATTCTCGAGCAAGATCCTGGTACTTCCCCCCCTTCTCCTTGAGAACCATTCCACACTTACAACATCTGCTATTTTGCAAATCGTCTTGCCTTTCATATTCCCTTCAACCTTTAAAATAAAAAGATTCTATTCAAAACATGCGACGTTGTTTACACAAATTTTGGTGGCATTTGGCAAAATTTGTTTCCAGTTGATTGAAAGAACAACTGAAAGCTGTAAAGAGATCAATAAAAAGGAATCTCTGATAATGGACACTGGTTAGTATGTATCTATTTGTATTTCTTATAAATCTACGCATAAAACATGAGATATATTAAGAATGTTTCTTGAATTACGAATGCAATATACGTCACATTTTTTGAAAAAGAATATGACGTGACGTAAAAAATGACATGACGTAAAAAAGAAAAAAATATTCCTCTGCCTTCATCCACTCTCTCTTACCTTTCTATCCTATGAACTCTTTGAAACGTTTCAAATTTGGTCTGAAAGAAAAAGATTTGGCCATTCATAGACCTATCGACGTTTGCCGCAGTATGAAATGAGTAGCATCTATTGACACAATAAAATCAGACTGAAAGAGCATTTATATTTGGATCTCAAGAGAATTGAATACCAATGGCGAAATGTGGGGGTCAGTATACATTGTCTGGGAGTGAATGAAACTCTGAAGATAAAATATAAATTTTGGTGGGATGCTGATCGTTGTAGACGTTTCAGTGATTTAAAAAAAGACACCGTGAAAATCACAAAAATAGAATTTTGGCATGTAAACGCGTATTTGTCGACACCTGAGATAATCGTATTTTCATCGGTGATAATGTTAACATTAACATGGTTTAACACACACACGTCTGTGCACATTATATATATATATATATATATATATATATATATATATATATATATATATATTAGTATAGGGTGCATCGGTAAATTACGCAGTCTGACACGTAGTCATTAACCGATTTTTTTTAGCTGAAATTTTTCTTGTATAATGTTCGATCAATGTGGTTAATATTCACCACCAAATTAAGAGCATTAGAAGTGTAGAAGATTGTGTTATAAAAATAAATATTCGTTGTGTGAAATAAATGCTTTTACCATCTTTAAGCTGGGGACTTATTGACTCGATGTACCTTCTCATACAGAGTAATAAGAACAAAAATATTACTGGTTAGATATTCAGTTATATTTTGGTGTTTGAAGTAATTAGTGTTTTATTGAGTGTGTTTTTTTTTGTTTATTGGACGTGTATTTAATTTTTTCATCTAATCTTTTTTAAGTGATCGCTTTCAATTTCCTACCCACCACCCCAATGTTTAATACAAGTGCAAATCGATTTTGAATTTTCCTCAAGTTTGTTTATTTTTTTGTTGAAGATGTGCTCTCAATTAACAACAGACATTGATATTTATTAAGTACAGCACACTGCCAGGATATGACTTCATCAGCAATTCAAATGTTTATTAAAAGCAAGAATTCACCTATGTGATTCGCCACGTGTATGTTTATACTTTTGTCTGTAACATTTGACAAGGGAAATAACTATAAATGCTAATTAGAGAGTAGTTCCCCCCCCCTTTTTTTTTGACGACTGTTCAAAAAACCTAGGCTCATTCTGGTTGATCATTAGCAAGATAATTCAGAGCAACATAATGTTTTTGATATTTTTTTTAAGCAAATTGTAATAATGGAATTATGAAAAATTTTGACGGCATGGGTGTATTAGCTTTTATCGATGCCTTTGACATGGTTTTAAGCATGTATTTTGAGTAATCTGTGAAATCTATTTAGAACATGAAAACCCGGCTTGAAAAACTCTCTTGCGCTTGACTGACTTGGTCATTGACGTCAGCAGGGTCGGATTAAGTAAGTGCAAGGACTGTAGCTCATGTTATCGAGATACCCTGAATTTGGAAAAAAAAAGAACATGAATAAAATCCATGATTTTTTTTTTTTGTCTGTAATTTTAGTCTGAGTATTGTGTTTGATAGGTAACGTACTCACATCAATTATTGTGTAAGAGGCGTGCCTAATGATTTTTATTAGGGGTGGAAACGAGCAGAACTTTTTTTTGCCGACAAAGTGGTTGTGTTGGCCAGTAATTTGCCGACAGAGTGGGTGTGTAGACAGAATAGGGGAGGAAATTGCCAAGTATACTTCGTTAAAAGCCCATTTATCAAGCAAAATGTTTATATTCTGAGACTCCTGAACAAATTATTGATATGAATTCATAAAATGGATAAGTTAGTCTCATCGGAACTTTTTAGATTTAATCGACTCTAACAGACCCGGAAGAAATTTGCCGACGGAAAGAATAATCGGGGTCCCCCTGACTGTGTTGGAATAATTACCGAAATCAACGATGATGATAGGCAAAAGTCGCTAACCTGAGACACACGATCGTTCATGGGAGTCGAAGGCAGTATAGAGAGTACTACTGTAATGAAGCAAGTGCAGAATCATTGAATCGGAATTGATAGTTTTCTAGCAT
This sequence comes from Thysanoteuthis rhombus, assembly GCA_963457665.1. Taxonomy (NCBI): domain Eukaryota; kingdom Metazoa; phylum Mollusca; class Cephalopoda; order Oegopsida; family Thysanoteuthidae; genus Thysanoteuthis; species Thysanoteuthis major. Next base: position 31,846,731 of record OY735201.1, read on the forward strand.
TTAGCGCGGGGCCCACGAAAAAGTGGGGTCCTTAGCATATGCTACTTCTGCTGATTAGTCGATTCAGCACAGTATGTCATAGACGAACCAATTTCGAACTTTCATACACAGGGGACGCCGACTATTATGATCAGTTCGGGAGAGGGTGTTTAGGTAAACAATAATCGATTGATAATATCAAGCTCATGCTATAGAGAGGAATCTGCTTATGATAATTACTTAGAAAGGTTTGGGATTGACTGATTTTTATAACCGTTGGATAAAATTTTCCGTGATTATAAAAAGCGGCTGAATCTGTAGGTGCTACACTAGAGTTCGAGAAATTAGAACAGATTCCCATGTCTCGCCAGATATTTCACACACCTTCAGAAATCACTCAACCTGGAAATGACCTCATTTTTATCAATTTTCCTTCAGGCAAGGAAATTCCCTGATCCTCTGGTAGGGACTCCAGATACCCGGATGAATGAATAATTCTGAAGCTCAACATGCAGTTGTCAGTAGAGTTTTGATTTGACATTCGTATTGTATGCTCGATCTATAAGATGATTCCCTGTCAATGCGCTTAATCCGGTGTTGAATCTTAGAGAAACCTCTTTAACTCCACAGAAACACAGGTAGATATTTTACCTACAGCATTACAACATTCGGTATGTGTGTGTATGCGCGTGTGTGTGTTTATACAATATACATAGTTATGTAAACATTTCTATTTTCAACTACTGAAAATGGGATTTTATTAGTCAAATTTATATTGTTCCAAAGTATCCACGACTATATGCCACACAAGTCATCTTTAATCCGATCAGTGTTATTTCAACGTGCAATCACTTAACTATTTTAAAAATTGATTTGAGAATCTTGGTGTGTGTGATTTTGTTATATATTAATTTGTAAATGTTATTTCATTTCTCATCATGGGATTCATCAGCTGTTATATATATATATATATATATATATATATATATATATATATATGTGTGTGCGTGTGTGTGTTTGTGTGTGATAATTGTAGAGATATATATTCATGTGGGTGTGTGTGATGATCGTAGAGACATGTATATGTACAAGTCTGTGTCTATGTGATTATTGTATAGACGTGTGTGTGTGTCCGTGCAATAATTGTTAGGACATATATATGCATGTGTGATAATTGTTGAGATATATATGTATGTGTGTGTATCTGATACTAATATATATATGTGTGTAATACTTAGAAAGAAATGTGCGTGTGTTAGTGTCTCTGTGTGATGATTGTAGAGACATATATTTATATACACATATGTGTGTGTGAGTTTGTGTGTGATGATTGTTGAGGTATATATACATTTATGCGTGTGTGTGTGTCCATGTCTGTGTATGATAACTGTAGAGACATATATATGTTTATATATATATGCCTCTGTGTGTGTCTGTGTGTGGTAATTGTAGAGACATATATATATAATCTTTTTTTAAGATCATCTCACACACGTGTGTTTTTTTTCAAAGCAACTAACCAGTAGTTATATAATGGCTTATTGTCTATAAATTGACCTATACTGGTGGTCAGCATGATGGAACCCTGACATGCTGAAAATACTGATTAATAGATTAACATATGAACAGAGTGATCTATTACTCTTGTGTTAATGGCGCACTTAATTAATTTTTCGCATGAGAGGCTTTCATAATTATCCATGAAATAAGTCGTAACGTCTCCTCGTCCTTATCTCTGTCTTTCTCCCTCTTCCGGTATCTAGAAATATTAAAAGGCTTCACACAGTGGCGTAGCCAGAGATAGCTGGAAATTAGGGGTGGGTGGGACATATATATATATATATATATATATATATATATATATATATATATATATATATATATATATATATATATATATACACACACAAAATTATCCTCATTGGATAATGTATATAGAAATGCAGCAGGTGAACTATAATACATTAATCTTTTTGGGGCCCCTTCTTTTGGGAGCCCCCAACCCTTGCCAGGCCTCTAGCTACTCATATTTTTCCTGTAACATTATTGTATGAACTGATATAAAAAATTACGTGGTTATACACTTACTGGAAAGTATATAAGTCTGATATGCTCCGGCATGCAAAGGTAGTGGCATCACCCTTATACACACACACATATATATATATATATATATATATCCACAGACAGCTGTTTCGATGTATTACATCTCTTCAGTGTGGCTAAAGACATTATAACATCCGGTACCGCGAGGCTGAATTGAAACCCTCACATCGGACCCGGAGTCCGATATCCTACCTCTAGACTACGGAACTGGGTGGTCTGAATTTAAGCGATATATTCATTTTACCCAGAAACTCCTCATCCACCAGAGTGCTCTATTCCTATGGAAGAGCATTGCATAAGCTTACAATGGATGAGTTACCTCACTTAAAGGGTGCTCAACCCTGAATATGCGGAGTAAAATGTACAGTCTAGTTGAGCAGACGTGCATCTCGGACTAGGGAGTCAATTTAGAATAACGAAGCCCCACCCAGTACCCATGGCCCATACGCCTATGCACCTGCGTTATCTTTCAAACGTACTCATTTTACAAACCTTCGCATAGTTTAGTCTGCTAAAATCGTGCGACCAGTGAAGATCAAACGCACAATTATTAAAACTTAGCAGTTCCGATAAACAACGTAAAGCAAGACTTCAAACAGATTAGTCTATAAAATGCAAGAACATATTAAGGTGGTACATCCGTTCATCTCATTTCGTATATCAATCACAGATGCATTCAAAGGCGGGAATACGTAAGAAAACTCAGCAATAGATTTGTCATGTAAATGAATACTTTCCTCATAACCATGTAAACGCTGAAGTATGCGTTCATCTTTTAATCAAATTTAATGTAATATTAAAAAAAATATATTTGTTAGTCTACACAGATTTAAATTCTGGCGAAACTTACTATATAGATCAACTATTTGCATGGAAAAAAGGATCAGTGAACGAGCGTAAACTTGATTAACCCCCTCGCCCATAACTACCGCCAAGGAAGTTGTTACATCCACCGTCAATTTTTTAAGGAAACACACACAAAAACACCTTATCTATTCTTATTCAACTTAGGCTTTTTTTTACCTTAGCCAATGAAGTTGGAAAAAGATATATTATCCCGTCTCTATCTGTCTGTCTTTCCATCTGTCCACGCAATATTTTCATAAGTTCCCCACGAATTTCTGTGGAATTTTGTGAAAGGGTGAACCATAGGCGATGGAAGACATGATTAAATTTTAATGCAGATACTAGATTATTTACGTGGGCAGAGATAATCGCTCTCTGAGTGCTTTCTAATCTACAATTGTTTCTGGTTGGTACTTCGTTTCCTGCCTCCCTCTAGAAATTTTCTTGTGTATATTTCTGGCAGTTCTTATCTTCTCCTATCTTTACAGGCAATTACAGTTTCTTAAAAAACAGTGGTTTTCAACTGGGAGACACTTTGGCTCCAAAGAGAGGATTTTCCACTAGAGAAGAATCTTATCCGGGGAAGGAATTAAGGATGTCCTCTCTAAATTCTGCTTATGACATGTTTGGACTATTTTCTTGGTCATGTTCATGTACTCGCAATGGTTCGGTCGTATACCCTCCGGCCTCCATCAGGTGTCCTTAGTTTTAGAAAGTGGAATCATTTCCTAGAACGCCGGCTCATATTGGACTAGACAAGTTACATCATATATATATATATATATATATATATATATATATATATATATATATATATATATATATATATATATATATTGTGTGTATGCGTAAGTAAATATATTCCTATACTTCGATATTGAGTTTGGGTCCTAAATTCCGAGCTGTTTTCCTGTGATTAGGTGACCTGTTCACTTTTTTAGGAATAGCCTAGGTTTCCAGATGCTATCTATATCAATGCTCGATCAGCTGATGGGTTCGACTGTTCAAAGTATGTGCACCACTTCCTTCAGACGCAAATAGTTCTAAGAAAACCTGACGAAGGTCAGAGGGTATATGATCGAAATGTTGGGAATTAATGAAAATAGTCAAACCATATGATATATAATGATTACTAGATTGCAATTCAAAAGGCACGAGTTATTAAGGAAACCTAGGACTGCAAGGGGAGTAATCTGAACTGGGGCTGTTCAGAAACACTGTTCTAAGATGTTCGTATCAACTTTTACCGGGAGTAAATCCATAGCCCAACAAAGTTATTAGTTGAATGTCGATCTGGAATTCTCATTGGATAATATTCGATCTAGGTGTTTGATAGAGAAGCGGTTAGTTAAGAGCATTGACAAGGAAGGAGATTATGTTGAAAAATGTGTTCGGTGAAAGGAATTGGTTTTCATCATTGGGCTGCGGTTTATTGGTGTGCCTATACATCAACAGCTTTTTAAACTTTCATTTAATGTTTAATTTATAATTGTCTTCATGTCTTCCTACCACACTCTTATGAAGATGATGTGAATAAACGTCGAAATATCTGTGAAGTTCATCACACATTGTTGCTTATGAATTAAATAATGATTAGCTGTAAACATTTTTCTCACCCAACTATCTACAGGAGAAAGGAAAAGAAAAATTGTCAACTTTTGTATACATTTGATACATAAATTATACATGTATATACATATTTCCCTTACCAGTGGCTGTTTAGCTCTATGGTAAGAGCAACACTACGTTGGGACAACTGCACACACACTTATATATGTATGTCTCATACTGCATTTCGCTCTATTAAAGCTCTTTTAAAAAATTTAATCAAAATATGGAGCACTCAACATCGTTTACAAATGCAAAAAACATATTTATATATGTTTTTTTGTATTTATTAACAATTTATATATATATATATATATATATATATATATATATATATATATATATATATGCACACACATATATGTATAATGTATCCTTTTGAAATTTAGTAGGCACGTACATGAGACGAAAATCTCTACTGATATTGTTAAGCTTGTGAACAAATGTTGCATCTGTCTGATATGTCAAGGAAACGCCATTATCAATTGAATCTTGATCAAAGATTAGGCAGACATATATTAACTTGTCTATCAGAAACATAGAGTCGTTCAACAAGTCTTCAGTCAATTATTAAGCAGTGCCCTCGTTTTATACCTAAATATTATTCTATGAAAACTTATGTCTTTTTTTTCCGTACAAATGCAAACCAACGTATAGAATTAATGTATTCCTGTCGTGATTCGAACGCACGATCAGGAGATCGGCACACGATGAAATTCAAGTTAGACATAAGTTGTTTTTTTTAATTTTTTTTTTCAAATTTACATAAGTACTATTGATGTTATATCTATTGTCTGATATAAAAAAACCAACTGAAAGGGAAGATGTGTATGTACATTCACTTCTAGATGACTACTACTACTACTACTACTACTACTACTACTACTACTACTGTTTTAGCTTCATGGATTAAACTGTGTTTTTAGTTTTTTTCTCTATGCTGTAGCCTTAATTTTTGAATGATGATAATAAAAAAACAGAAAATATGACGAGTCATAGAAAATTGACAGAAAAATAATTCAACACATAAGGCAGGTGGGGGGAGAGATCTACCAGGTCATGGGATAATTTGGATTTAATTTCTAATTCAGACCCAGGCATCTACATTTTACTGGAGTATTTTCCTCCGTGTGCACAATCTGCTATGCAACAAATAATTGCACGTACGTGTATATATGCTACATCCCGAAAACCATTATCATTATTGCATAGATATGTTTCGATGCATTTTGACGGTTGCCAGCCATCTCTTTCAGAGAAACCTGCAGCGGCACTGAGAAAATTGTATGCTGTTTACATGTCCGAGATTTTCGAGATGTAACACCTGCTTCTCTCTGGAATTTTTTTCTCTTCACCTTACAATTGTCACTTTCATCAAAATTCTGTCGGATCACCTCACATCTGCACAACAAACGTGTGTGCGTGCATGTATGCGTTTACCTGTATCAATAAGTACACACACATTTTGTAAATTGTCACATGCGTTGTCTATCTACAATGTACAAATATACACGAATTCTAATTCCCACAAACATTATATCTGTGTGCAAGCGTAGAAGTCCATAGCATCAATTTTAGGTAACGAATATTTATTTTTCAACATAATCTCATCTCTGGTCAATGCCTCTGACCGAACGCTTCTCCATTTAGATCGAACAGTATACAGTTGAAATTTCAAACCAAATATAAACATTAAACTATGTGTCAGGCTAGGGATACTCAATCGTTTATTACCGCAGCTCTATTCACACACACACACACACACACACATATATATATATATATATATATATTCTAATTTTTTCACATTATATGCATGTGTACATTTGTACACAATCGTGCATACATTGTTGTATGCATTATTTGTTTATGTTACTCTGGATGGGGGAAATTGCCTGATTTGCATAGTTTATTTATTTTTTGAAAAAAAAGTTTGATTTCACTTTGCTTACAATTTTTTCTCCAATAAAAGTTAGAATTTCGCCAATTAGGCAACATCACCAACTCGACATAACATATAAACATGCACAGATCTAATGAATTCTCTCAAATATGTCCTTGTGTTTGAATATGTGTTTAATTGTTCAATCTATCTATTTCTAAGTTCTAACAAATATGCGTGCGAGTACACCAAGGTTTAAACAATGCCATCTATGCATATATTCATCAGTATGTCTTCGTTTCTTGTAGATACTTGTAGGAACGCTTGTCTTTATAATGTGAACGTTTATTCAAAATCCCGCCTTTTCCTCTGAGATCGCCAGAAAATAAAACTCCGTTTCTAATGAACTTAACGAAGCACTTGAATTCGAACTCTCGCACATCTACTGACCCGAAAAATCCTTCAAGTGAAGGGCTGTGTTCTACTGCCGATTAAATGTTTTATTCCCCATTCTTTCTCCTAAGTGGAAAAAAAAGTTGTTTGAAGGCTTGATTCTAGGGCAGCTGTTCTGGCATGGGAAGCCCCAGCTCTACTGCATGGTTCCGCCTCATGGATGGTTGAAACGTACACAGTTGAAAAAGAAAAAAAACGGAAAATGGAAAAGAATATAAAATGGGTTTGTAGAAGTTCCATGTGGAAAAATGAAGTAGAATTGAACTTTTTTCCTTTTTCTGAAGCTTTAGAAATAATCATACATACACGCATACACACACACACACACACACACACACACACACACACACACATATATGAGGTACGTCTTCCAAAATAAAAGGGAGAAATCGGTTGAAAATGATGTCTTTTATTTATGCTAATTTCTGCATCACCGTGTATATATATATATATGTGTGTGTGTGTGTATGTATATATTTATGTGTGTGTGTGTATATATATATATATATATATATACGTACATATATATGTATATATATATATATATACTTATAAATGTGTATACATATGTGTGCGTGTATATATGTACGTGTGTGTGTATACATATATATATATATGGGTATATACATATATATGAGTGTGTATATGTATATATGTATACATGTGTGTACTTATGCATGTGTATGTATATACATGTGTGTATATACATATATGTGCGTGTGTATATATGTATGTGTGCATGTGTATATATGTGTGTATATCTATGTATCTCCCTCTTTCTATATATATATATATATATATATATGCATCTATGTTCAATTTTTTAAAAATTGCATTTATTTGTTTGAATATATATTTTATGTGTGCATATGTATGTATATTGACATCTGCACTCAATATTAACAATAACATTCATTCGTGTGCATGTATGAATATTTGTATGTATATGGACATCTGTATACAATATCAAAAATTGCATTTATTTGTGCGCATGTACATTGCCAGAGACATGAAAGGTTGGTCTCAAAATAATCCAGCTATTCGACCACTGCCTCCTATTTCCAAATGATTGAAGTTCGTGCGTTTATTTGAACGTTCAGACCCATTAGTACGATATCACTGTTCACCGCTATTCACTGAGCAAGTCTTAGAAAAAGTCTTAGAACATCTCATTATGAACCATTCTTGGATAATCTCATCAATCTCGGCCGGTGCAAGGATTTCATGCTCCTTCAGCGAGATTTGAGTCTAGGTTGGAGAAGAAAACATGGCTGAATATGTATCTATACCATTAAGCCTTTTCAAAACAAAAAACGATGTAAAAAAAAATAAAATGGCTCATCTAGTTATTTAAAAAGAATTTTTACCTTCTCATTAATATCCCTGAAGGCTGGGGGACGAATGCACTGTTGGGTGGACTTTAAGAGCGTGATGAGCAAAATTATGGGATTACTACCAAAGCCTTGGCAAATGTCCAAGGTATTTGTGTGCCAACGGATATGATCCCTGGACCTCTGCTTCATCCCCAAGCGATGCCAAGACTAACAGGCGTGGTCGGCCACGCTGAGATTTTCATATACAGAGGATATTAACCACAGTTTTCGAGTCAGAGATTTTTTTTTTCATGTTGACCCTCTCTACTGATACGCAGACGACTTTATGAAAATTCTGATTTTTGGGTTCCAGTAGGTAGCGGTCAGTGGGTGTTGACAGAACACACTAAGATCAGAGTCTTCTCGGCACCTTACTCTGTGGAAGTGAGTCCTGGATTACCTAAGCAAGAGCACCACCTCAATGCCTTCTCCTAGAATCCCCTCAAGTGCATTTTTGCAGTTAGTTGACCAGACCACAGTCCACATAATGAGATCCTGCCGCGCGCCAAAATTCCCATCCTGTCTACTTTGCTGAGTCAGTGCCGCCTTCGGTGGCTGGGACATGTCCGATGCATTTGCATTTAAAGATATTTATACAATTGATATAAATATTTCAATATAACCCATCATTGTAGCCCCACAACTAGCCGACCAACCAACCAAGTAGGCTACAGAAATTTTCCCTTTCAGTGTGTATGTCTGCATGTCACCTGGTGAACATGGTTACATTTTGGCACTACTACCTTGAAAAATTGTCTGAGCGCACCCCTAGGCACCATTTTAAAAATATTGATTTTTTTTCATTCCCAGAAGAGTGATTTTGGGGGGGTTCATGGCCATTTTTGGACCAACGATGCTCCAAACTCACGCTAAAAAATTTTTAAAGATAATTTTAGATAGAAGATCTATTTTTTAAGTTAGAAAGATTTGTTTTTCTCGAACTATTTCTTTTCAGATGATTTTAGTTAATGTTTTTGGTAATTAGTTCAGGTGCACGCATGAGCTACGATGATTCATTATTGCTGGGTACAGATATTTTTAATTTAAAAAAATGAATTGAGAACCATGCAATTTGCACATGAAAGAATTATGCTGGGCCTCACTTGGAGAGCCCACAAGATAGCACACACAGTACATCCAAGAAAAGACAAGAGTCAGGGACATCATAGAATCCATTAAAAATCTCAAACGGCGGTGGGCTGTCAATGTTGCAAGAATGGCGGACAACCGATGGACATCACGACTTACGACATGGATCCCCCGAGATCACATGCGCAACTGAGGCCGGCAGAATATTAGATGGAGAGACGAGCAAGACAAGTTCAGAAAGTACTGGCTCCGCGATGCCTATGATAGAGAAGTGTGGCGAATCCGGGGAAAGGTCTATGTCCAACGACAGACGTTCAAGACTGATGATGATGATTTTGATGACAATAACCGTTTGGTAACATTTTCTGTTATAAAAAAAAATGGCTACCTCTGTACTTAAAATCATCCCGTGTCAGATTATCGTCTCAAGATTAACTGTTCATCAAGCATGACAGATTTAAACACTTCCTATTGTTTCTCACTCGACACCTTTACGGGTTGAATCACAGCATCCATCTCCCTCCGTCTTGTTGGGCTCGAATCGTCGCGCTTTGCAGTACGTGAGTCGGCTAATCGTATTGTGTTGATGTGCAAATTACCTTCGTTAGTTATCTACACACCTACAGTGTCAGGTGTGTTCGACAGGTGGGCACATTGAATCGCAAGTAATTAGACTACATTTTTACTGGTTAATACGTTTCAGGTGGTAAAATGGTTTCGTTACAGGTGGCAAGATTATATTGCAACACAGGTGTGAGAAATCAGTTACTCCGGGTTCAAGATACGCAAGTTATTTGAGGCATTTTTTGTTCTTTTTTTTGTTTAATCTATTTGGGATATAAATTTCAATCCGACTGCTTGTTAAATAGAAAAGCCATATCAACCAACGTATTGTAATATTTTGGCAAGCACTTTTATTGCGCACTTTAGATTATTAATAGCTCTGATGATATACATTTATACAGTTTAAAAGCATTAAGAAATACTTTCTGATACGAGATGTTTTTACCTTTTTTTCATTATACCTTTTTTTCTTCGGTCACGTCTTTTTAATGACATTGTTTCAGCCATTGTACTCTCCGGCCTATTTCAGGTAATAGTTGCATGTGCCAACATTCTGGCAATATTTAACTTTATCTATGAAAGTACTGGCTCTGCGACGCCCATCATACAGAAGTGTGGCGAATCCTGGGTATGGTCTATGTCCAACGACAGACGTTAAAAGACTGATGATGATGATGATGATGATGATGATGAAACGTTTCCGTTCAGCCTTCCCAGGTCAGAAAGTATGACGACTAAAACGTCGTAATAAAGACAAGAAAGACGAGGAAACTTGTTCGAAAGAATTAATGTTCGATAGGAGAAAAATCCAAATGTATTAGATGAGCTTTTTTTTCTTTCGTGTCTGTTAACAATTGTCACCAATGCAGTATTAGTGAAAGAATTGCTCGTGCAATCGTTATTCTGTGCCTGCGATGATATAATGTCAGATTAAAAATAGGAATCTATCATTTGCATTGAGAAATTCCATCATACTCATTCGAAATGTTCTCATAACTTTGATTTTCATAAAGGAGATTGAGATTTCAAACCTGTATTGTTAAAATGCTCCAACTTGGAGAATAAAAGAATTTCCAGTACCATCTGAAACCTATTAATCATATTGTGGGGCCTGCTTCGCACTCACTATGATAATAACGATCCCATTTTGATGTACTAGTGCAATAAATTTTCAAGTGTGCATGCATCTATGCATGTATATTCCATAACCCAGCAAAAAACAGCACGCAGTGGGCAAAGCTTTTTTTAAAGTGCTATATCCCCCAAACGCTCTATCTTGTAGAATAAAACAAATCCGAGTTATTTTCAACAGTTACATATTCTTAAAATATGGTTTAATGTACGATATAACTATGATGCAGAACTAGACTCATATTTATGTTCATAAAGTATGGCTTTGAAACAGAACATAATAACATCATCAGAGAATTTTATGACACTATGATTGGGTCTTTTATTCTGACCGTACTTTGTAAAGTTGTTTTTTTTTTTTTTTATATGACTTCATATTCTGATCATTCCTTGAAAGTTTGGGTTAAAAGTGAGGGAATCATTACCCCTCTCTTGGTCGTCAAAATGTTTTTTTTCCAACTTGAGGGGTTAAGATCTGGGGGATATTTTTTTCTCTCTTAAGTGTAATTAATGAGGGGGAAACTTCTCACTTCCAGTGATCAAAAGTAAGGAGTACATTTTTTTCTGTTTCAGAGGTCAAAATTGAAGGCAGACTTTTTTTTCTCCTTTTAGGAGTCAAATTTGAAGAAAAAAGTTTTTTTCTCTTTTTTAGGGGTCAAAATGGAAGGTTTCCTTCTCTGGGAAGAATACTAATCATGGAGTAGTCTCACTTATTTAACTATTTGCAAATAATTATAATATCAATTTGATACGAAGTATGTGACTTGACATCGAGCTTGATGGCCGACGAAGGAGTCAGCATTTGCACTCGCCACGATGGTAATGATCCGATTTCTGTGTTACTGCAACACAGAAAAATTGATAATCATAGCACGAGTTTGTTAGCACAATACCATTAAAATTTGTAACTTGTATTTAAAGCAATTTCAAATCCAATTTGCAACTTCAATAATCGTTGTGTGTGTTCTACATTCTTGCCTACCCCGATAATAATGATCCGATTTTTGTTAGCGTGGGAGTATTTGGGACAGTTGTACGGATACTGGAGCAATTAGAGATACGAGAAAAATAATGCGGTTCTGATCACTTCACTGTTCAAGTCATGCAGAACACTAAGGACAGTGCTGAAAATTTGATCTGTCATTTGATCTTCGACAATGAACACTTGAAACCATATTTGGGGAGATCCTTAGAGAAATGAAATCCCATATCATTGCAGATCAGAGCAAATGCATCAGGACCGATCATATCACAAGTTGCGATCAAATCGCATTGGACACGCCGGTCCTCGAATGATCACCGATATCAAGTGCCGTAAGCAGCTGAGGGTCATGTAGGGATCCTCCCGTGATGATCCTGTTGATCTTCCTAAGGGGTTGACCGATCTCTACACTACGCTCAATATTGCAGGCCAAACCATCCCTACCTGAACCCTCTTACTGGCTTAGCTGCAAGTGACAAGAAATGGATGAATTCTATCAAAATAAAAAACAGCAAATGCCTTCTTTGAAGAGAAAAAGATGATACTATAATTGAATGCAGGAAGCTGGCTCAAACAGAATGAAAAAACGGACACGATTGAATAGGAACAGTGATTCATTGATTCACAGGGAATTCGGCAACTGGCTTGAATTCGACCATGTAAGCAAATGACATCAGTTCATACCAATGTCCGCCCTGAAAAAATGAATGAGATACCCTGGTACGTTGACATCCAGAACAACCACCTCATCCAAGCGAGAAGGTCAGATTGGATAGCCGTAAACAAAGCAAGGAGGATCTACCAGTTGCTAGATGTGGCTGTGGAAAATAAGCTGGAAAAATGTCTCAACCTTGCCAGAAAACTGGAAAAGCAATGGAATATTTAAAGCTAACTGTTTAACAATCATTGCTGGAATGGTCCCGAAGAGCATTGCAAAACAGCAAGCAGAATTGAAGATCAGATGGATCCAAACCATCCAGACATCACCGTTCCTGAATTCAGCTAGAAAAAAAAAGCAACTGAGAAGAGCGCTGGATTATTGAATAATTTGCTGTTACTTGATCCCCAACCGACAACCACCAAGATACTGCTGGTTTGAAAAATTCATTAGGAAATATTGAAAGTAACGGAAGTCTCATTCAAACTAATTTGCATCTGATATATTTTTTAATGACTACGAACCAAAGTGGTATGAATTGGAAAAGAAAAAAAAATCACGAAAAAAAATGAAAAAACAAACAAAAAAACAATAAGTAATTACTTTTAAGTTTATGGCAATATACTTATCTTGACTCTATTCCCCATCAAACGTGTGCACGCACGTGCTCCTATGCAAATATAATCGTTAAAGCCCATTAGAGCCAATGATAATGTATTGCTAATGGCCGATGCATGATACTGCATATGCAAGTTTTGACGTGGATAAACACAGAATGCTAGAGAGTTCAAGAGAGAGTGAGGGGATGTGCACTTTACAGCCAACGTAAATTAAGATTCACAGTAATGAGTTCTCCCTCCCTATTGTACATATATAATGTGGTGTGTTTATGTGCGCATATCCTTGTGCAAGTATGCATGTCTTTGTAAGTCTGAACATGTGCATAATGTGAGTACGTATATATATATATATATATATATATATATATTCTTCAGACATCGTAAATTAAAACTAACAGGAGTTCTCTTTGTTCCGCATACACGTTTATGGCCTCTCTCTATTCTGCAGTACATATATTTCATGTAATGAATATGCGTCTGTTGCACATGGATCTGTAATACATGGTGTGAATATATGATGTGTACAGTGCTCTTTTCTGTATCCATACCCGATATGTGTATGGGTGGGAGACGTACCATTGTGCGGTGGCAAACAAGCTAGTACCCCAGACCAGTTTTTTAGTGGTGAGTTTTTTTTCCATTTTCATTGCCTCCTAACTGTTGTGGTATTGTCCAAAAATTAGCCTCGTTAAATAAATGACTATATATATATATATATATATATATATATATATATATATATATGGAGAGAGAGAGAGAGAGAGAGAGAGAGAGATGTGCGTGTATGAGTATATGTACAATCTGATATGTGTGTGTGAATATATGTACAATCTGATAAATATATATGTGTGTGTGTGATTGATTATAATCTTATGATTATAATCTTATATTACAATCTGATATATACATATATGTGTGTGTGAATCAGTATATGTAAAATCTGATGTGTGTGTATGTATATATATATATATATATATATATATATATGTGTGTGAATGAATATATGTACAATCTGAGTATCTCTGTGTTTTCGTAATGAATACCTACCCATTGCTATACTAAACGTATGTCAAATGTGATGTATACTTGTGCGTACATACACGTGTGCATGTATTTCTGTATGTGTGTACGTGATCATTATTATTACGTGCGTTCATATCAACCAATATGTATTTCCATTATCATACGTGAGTACCAAACTATGGGAGGTAGAAGTGACAGCAATTCAATTCAAGTCTGAGGTTCTGCTCGATGTGATCACGTGACCAGTTTCACACAGTTGTCGCGGTTTTGATGGAGACGGAGCGTCGGGGGTGGGAAGTGTTCACGATTTGATACAGTCGCTCATCAAGTCGCTGGCAATATAGCGGAACATATCAAAGATTGCATCCATTTAACCCCTTGACAGAAGAAGCCTCTCGCTTAATTTACTGCTTGGATTTGCACAAAATAACCTTTTCACGACATCCTTAACACGAAACACACTCATGAAAATTATACGCTTGGGAATAGGTAGGGGGAGAGAAAGACAAAGAGAGTGTGTATGTGCGTGTGCGTCTGTGTGTAGTGGATCAGAGACTGGGATAAAGAAAGAGTGGGAGCTTGAAAATGTAAGAGAGAGAAAGTGTGAGGAAAAATGAGTGAGATAATAAGATGTTCATGAATTGGAAGAGAGAGTGAGAGATAGAGAGAGAAAGAGAGAGGGAAGAGAGAGGGAAGAGAGAGGGAAGAGAAATAGGAAGAAAATGAGAGAGAGAGGAAGGAATTGAATTTTCAAGGAGAGAAAATATCGTTTAGTAAAAAAAAAATATCGAAGGGGTCGTTGATAAAAGAGAGCAGGGATTGGGGAGAAATTAAGGGAGAAGAGAATGACAGGGAGAGAAGATGTCCCGGATCACACCTTGGAAGTTTTGCATGGGAAACGTCTATAATATGTAATACTTACTAAGCTTAGTCTGGTACACAACCAAATATTGGAGCACCCAGTGATCGAAATCACTAGAGTAACAGTATTTTGCGAGATTTGTAAGAAGAGAAGAGGAAAACCCTTAAGAGAAATGGAGGATAATGAAAGGAGCACCGGATAAATAATGAATAAAACATCTATCTATCTATCTATCTATCCATGATACGCAGTGTGTGTTGGTTGCTTTGTTGCTTGGTTGATCTGTCTGTCACGGGGGAAAAAGGAGTATATTTTCACAGCCCCAAATTTACCTCACGTCCTATTCCCCCTGTTCCTTTCCCCACCTTTCTGGTCACTCATCACTGTACACCACCCCTTCCACCAGCACGACAACCCCTCTTCCCCCACCAATCCATTCTATGTAAAAGGTGGAAATGAGACAGCCGAAACTTCTTGAAAGAGATTATTTTGTTTGTTGGAAAGTGAAACTATTCGTGATTAATTCTCTGTAATTGATAAAACAGTCGTCATTCCTGACGACTCGGCTACACTAGTTGAGAGATAGCCGGGAATGGATAGATGAGGTGGGGGGGGGGAGAACGAAACGAATTGAATGGAAGGGAAATTATATACGCTGGGAGGGGAACATCCATCAGAAGTATACTTATAACAAAAAATAAAAGACGGAACCGGTCTGGTTAGTCACTCTATAGAAATCGTCACGTGATCAGCCTCTTGTAGCAGCATACCGTGTTGGGGATGATCAATTAGATAAAAAAATGGAAAAAGGGGTGATCAATGAATAGGATGCTCCTCTCACTAAAATGTCTAAATTTTCAAAGAACCGAGCCAACGTACACTGAGAAATCAATCAAGCATGAACGAAAAATTGCAAATTGGTCTCCCTCCCCACTAAAATCCTATGGGGGGGGGTAAAAGAAAACTAAAAGCACGTACACATTAGAAGGACTAAATGTTCAGATTTTCATCCCTCTAGCTTCATTGGTACAGCCAACACACCTGACACACATATACACATAGACAGCTAGCCAGCTGGACCAGCTCGAAAACTGAAGAAACCTATGCCGACAGTTTTGGTTGATGGTTTCTAAAATAAAAAGATGACTAAAGAGTAGCAAGGAGTACAGCAGAGAGAAAGGTATCAGTTTGCATATATATATATATATATATATATATATATATATATATATATATATATATATATATATAAGATGGCAAACGGTTGTATTAAAAGTTACATGGATTATTTTAATATATATTTCTTATGTTGAAATCTGTTTTAATATATATTTCACATGTTGAAACCATAACCGGTTCACAAATCATGATTATATTCGCATTTGGTCACAGTTCATATACAAGACCCTATCACAATCACAATCTCTCTCTCTCTTTCTCTGTCTGTCTCTCTCTCTCTCTGTCTCTCTCTCCATTTCCGGACCATATATATTTGTTAGATTAAGGTATAGCTTTGCACTTGGCATGGTCTGAATATTAGACTCAATTCCAAATCGTGATTAAAATGAAAATTGAACGAAATGAGATAGGTAAATAGATGTACCTCGTGACTTATGAAGATTTTACAAGTACATGAATGTACTGATCATTTGTAATTTGCGTCGATTTCACTATATTGAAAAAAAGGCATTCCTTTGTTCAACATGCTTCTGTTATGCCCAGCTCGAGCGCCTCCTGTGAAGCGACCACCATTGGTTGCTTTACAATCGTGGTCCAGAGTCATTCAAAGCGAAGCATAAGAAATGTCTCGAGGAGATATTTCCAAACTGTATGTCGTAACACACTACAGTGTCGCCGATAATCTCTAGGTGTGTCGTGAAATTAATTAAAATTTTGTATATCTTTCAGAAGATACTTTTCTCGTGTCAGTTGTACTGTTGGGATGACACTATGCATTAGGGTTGGCAAACAAAACTCGAGGAATGTGTAGTAAAAAAATGTATTTCAAAAAGTGTGTCACCCAAGCAAAAAGTTAGGAAAACTCTGGTCTAGAGAATACTCCAGTTGCTAAAAGATAATCAACATGTGGTGTTTGTTACGTTGTATAAGTTAGTTAATTGGAAAGCAAAACTAAAAAGCTGTTCATGGTTCTTGATTCATGATTCATGGTTCATACTTTGACGAGTACCCACTCCCGCACTTTTTGTTCATAAGATGTTCAAAGCAAACCACCCTTTCCCAAGGTTTGAAACTTGAGCAAAATTACCACTGTTTATTGAGTGAGAAGTTTTTCAATAAGAAGTAGACAGCAAAACTCTTGTTTGTCCATTTTTCAACCTGTCTCCTTACTTTTCCATCTCATACATACGTACGCGGACTGTTGGATGAATTTGAAGTTCTCCTGACAAAGCTTTTACCAGGTGCTGACCAAGAAATCAAGAATGCTCCTAATGCTGAAACACTAATATAGGGCACCTCTGCAATACCTCTCAATATCATCAGATTTTGTTGTTGTTTTTTTAATTCCTTTTCGTGATAGAATTATCTTCGGAACTACAACATGTAATCTCGACAGGAAATATCACATCGCCGGCTGCTTCCTTCGCTTTCGGAAAATCTAAAATTCTGTGCAACTTTTCTTGTTTTCTGGTTTGTTTCTGTCACGATAAAGCAAACAAAAAGAAGAGGATAAAGCAACAGTGTCAGTGTGTTCGCATCTACATTACAACTATTAACTATTACTACTGCAGCTTCTACTAATTACTCAGCAGGAAAATGATTTTCCCTGAGAGAAACTGGTGCTAACCTCATATTAATAAAAATCGTTTTTACCAAATTCTGTTGTCTTCACTTCAAAAACAGAAAATATCAAGAGTTTTAGAAAATCAATAGTATGAATTTCGTTGGAGGTATGAGTCTTATTGTTAATGATTAATAAAAACAACTATACTGAAATATATATATTTATAATTTATCCGTACGTGAATAATCCCGCCATTTTTACAGGTACTATGATAGTAAAATCTATAAAAAAGGGATCGCTCGACAGAAGAAAAAAGTGAAAAATCTTGACGTTTTCCACCACCTTTTAACGTCTTGTTTTTCCTGATAAAAAAAGATTTTTCCTAAACCAAAACAGTTTATGAACAGCAAAATGAATGATTTGACAGGAAGTGCTTCCGACAGATACAGACTGGTGATTCTAAGGTACAATCGCCGGATAGAGGAACGAAGATAAAATATATTTAAGGTCCCCAGAACATTTTCTGGTGGGGTTTGGGATTAGGAGGGCGTGGAGAAAAGATTGGTTTTAAATCGCTGGAAGCGGATTGATGAATGGACAGACGGGATAGACACTGTGGGGTGTGGTCCTTGTTTTTGAGGTTGGTAGATTAGCGTTTGGTTTGAATTTTATTTTTGTGGCAACTCCCAGATTCCAATCCCCAACCAAAACCTTTTTCTATTTTTAAAAGAAAGGTTTTAGATGTGTTGTTTGAGTATGAATAGAGGTGGGAGGTCGTGTATGCGCGTGTTGAATAATAGAAGTAACATTTACGAATACATACACGAAGGATTACACGTTTGCTCGTATTATATTTTCAGAGACAAGAACACACACACACACATATATATGTTTATATATATTCATGTAAACAGCCACCGGTAATGCAAAGGTCCATATATATATATATATATATATATATATATATATATATATATATATATGTTATAGTTATAATAGGTCTGTGTTTGAATTCAAATATTGATTATAGTCATAGTTTCAAATGCTGATTTTCAAGGTTATAAGCCGACTCACACTTCGAAGATGGGCACCCAAAAAGGAATCTTTTTCTCACGTGGTCTCTGGGTCTGACAAAATCAAGCTTTTTATTCGATGGATCTATGATGTACTGAAGTTGATATCGGAAATATGAATCTCACGTATTAGTTCTTCCTACGTACTGAATCTTCCACGCATAAATGTATCCAAAGATATACATAACAAGTCACAAGACCATAGATCTTACTCTGGTATACACTCGTTGTTCTAACGACACTCATGCTACTATTTAATAACAGGCGTTTTTACTATTTCAGGGGATTAGTTTTTTTAGTTCATTCATTTCATCTGCAGACCTATAACCCGTGTATGGAGCATTAGACTGAAAGTGTAATAAAATAAGTCATTTTTGTCCATACTTTCTCAATACTAATATATTTCCACCCATTACAACGGCAATGTCCAATCCCCTAGTGTGCCACAATAGAGAGAATCTATTGTATCATTGAACAAAACCCACGAAATATCAGATGCAAATCAATATAACAATATCAAAAACTAATTACGGACTTTTGTTAAAGTTTAAAATTGTTGCAATAATTTAAATATCTTCTTTAGAGTTTTACTTTTGGTTTTAGTTGAAAGAAAATAGCATAGATATGTCGTAACAAATACAATTTTTTTTCGTATTTGAAACAGGTTTCATACTGTGTTTGATGTCAGCTTCGTCACCCAAAACTAACTTATTTTAATTTTAACTCAGTAATTACAAATAAAGTTGCTGTTAAAAAAAACACAAGATTCAACGAAAATTAGTTAAGTGGATGTTTATTAAACAGGATTTGAAATCAATACTACTTTTTAGTTGAATATAGGGAAAATACATTTGTTCAGAGTGTTATCTGTTAACTCAGTTCAATGGTCAAGTACGTATTGAGTCAACTTTCCTCATCAGTATGAGAATATAGTTTACAAGCGTCTTATGGGACAACTGAATTACAGTTGTTCAAAGATGACAAAACCTGATATTGTTCACAATAGCAAAGTATATTTCCAACAGTAAAACACCGTCCTATGCCGAGCAACATTATAGTCAGATTATGAATCTGACTTGAGAGTGTATGATATATAGTGTTATGGAGAAATGCCCTGTTCCCTAGCATTTGTCACGATTCTTTTTTTAACTGCGACCGTGCCACCAATGGATCGGAATTCGTTGAGGTAGTGTTTTGTCTTCTTGTTCGACTAGCCACAAGAACACACGCATGGAACGCCAGAAACCCAAGAGGGAAGATTATCAATGCTTTCTGTGTATTTTTCGATAATGATATTCTCGGCCCAACGAAGGAACTGCATGTGGCATCACTTATTGTGTTGATATTCATTTCTTCTTGCCATTGAATCCTCCTGCTATGATTATATTCAGAGCAAGGAAGTGTTTCTTGCCTCTTGTAGTCTTGTAGAACTTTGATGCTTTTCTCTCTCTGTTCTACATGGAAATGATCAAAAACAGAGAAATACACCAATTCGAGAGTTCAGTGTTCGAGCTTAGGTAGAAGGCTGGATTTCGAAAACTGAGTTTGACGACAAGCTGACTCCCCCCAACTAAGGATTGGCGCAGAAAGTCTTCTTATTTCGTGCTAAACAATGATTATTGAAAATAAAGACAGAAAATATCAAAAGCACTAGTGGAAGAGCGATGGTCTGCGTTGCTCACCTTGCCACCCATCGTTTTCGGGTTCGGTCTCCATGAAGAGCTATGAATTGGACTTTGAGTGAAAGATGGGCTTAGTCTGCTAAATATCATATTATAATTTGCAAATATTAATTAATCGTAGGAAAATATCCCAGTGAATGAGAAATGTTGAGAGATCAATAGAAGTAGTTGGTTGGTGACTAAAGATTTTGTTGGAGTGCTAACAAATCCAGAAAGTACTGGCACCGCGACGCCCACGATAGAGACGTGTGGCGAATCCTGGGGAAGATTTCTGTCCGACGACGGACATTGATAGACTGATGATGATGATGATGAATCCAGTACTTCCCCTTCAGGTGAATGAAATTGTGTCGTGGGTGGAGGAAACCAGAGGTGGGTGATTTCCCGGAGACGGGCCTGCTGTTCTTTGCTATCTTTATGTAAACTACACAAATTCTGATAATTTCTCAGCGTTAGTTTTTTGTCACTCAGAAAGTTTTATATACATATATCAGGATGTTCATGAAAAAACATGAATAAGATAAACACTCCGGAAATCAATTAATTTATGCTTTTTACTTCTGATACAAAATGAATTATTTTAAAAATTACACACACAAGAGAGTCAGATGCAAATGATCAAAAAGATTAGGAAATTTAGTTGAGGGTCAATTGAATTAATAATCCATACTGTCAGCATTTGACTTCTTGTTCATTGCGTTTCGATGGGATCCCCAAGTATCATGCGACAGGATACCAGTAGCAGGCAAAAAATCTATTACTTGAACTACTGATCATCGTGACGTGACAGTGACGATACCATGGTGATAGGCGATGGGACAGAGCTCTGAAAGGGTTAGATTCGTGCACTTCTCAAGGGAATTAAGTGGAAAATATAATAGAGCTTTGACTGGAATTCGAACTCTGTTAGCTGACTGTGTTTTGAGAGTGCTAACTGAAGTGGAAAAAAAGTAATGATTAAAAAAATGATAGTATTTCAAGACGAAGAAAAAAGAAATCAAGAAGGGATAAAGCAAAATCAGAAACCAAGAATCTGAGAAATGTTAGAAACAAGCCTGGCTGCTGTAGGGTCAAACTCCACACCAAGTTCTAAAGATGATTTCTACATCGTTTGTATTGTATATATGTATAACAAATTGAAAATTATATATTGAAATCAAGTTAGGCTGTGCATATATGTATGATACATTTTCATACACATCTAAGACTTGTCAATTTAGCTTAATCAGTAAGACAGTCTCCTGGAAAACAGTTGATGGAGAGTTCAAATCACAGTAGTAGGGGAATGTGAATTTTACACATCGATTTACACCCCTCATTATGATGATGGTAATTGATTCTTCGTGATATGCTATTTCGGTCTTCAAAAGATTTTATGAGAACGCTCCAATTCCAGATAGCGCGGGGGTAAACCTGTGAGTATTTGAATAAATATTCTTTGGTATTGTCTTCTTAAAATAACAAGAGAGAGAAAGGGGTTGAAATAAACAATATTCAGTAAGTACAGAAATACACTGTATTTACGATATTTTCATTTTACATTGTATGCGCAGAGAGAGAGAGAGAATTTCGTTTGAAATTTCAAGAGAAAACAAAAGATATAGGAAAATGGACTGAAAATGATTGGAAGTGTGCGTGTGTGTGTGTGTGTGTGTGTGTGTGTGTGAGAGAGAGAGAGGGGGGGAAGAGAGAGATAAAGAAAGAGAGATTAACATCAGATAAAACAACAATAGAGATAATGATAACCAAAAGGTTGGAATGGGGACAAGAAAACGAAACACAGAAAGAAAGGAAGAAAAAACAGGAATTGGACGAAAAAGGGAAGAATGGAATAAAACAGAAGATCCAAAGAAAGACAAATGAAAGAAAGCCCAACAAAACTGATCAAAATAAGAATAAAAAGTGAAAGGAAGAAGAGAACGAGAATGCACGTGATTTGGCGAGAGACGATAGACTGGCAGGACGAGACTTACATTCTGTACAAATAGATGTTAAACAATTTAAATGTGGCCGATGGCGTCCAGCCGGCTTAAAGGTCAGAGGTGAAATTTTGGAAAGCAAACCAAAGGTCAAACAAAAAAAATTCTCCCTTTCAAATTACTTTGCAGTTTTTAGGGATTTGGGAGGCAATTTGTGATTTTTGTGACAGTTTTTAGTTATACATCAAAGAAGCCGACAGTCACATCAAAGGGATTGGTGGAGAAAGGGATACGGGAAAGAGAAGAATAGGGGCGCCTTGTGGAATGAGGCCCTTTGGAGTAGACACGTCGATCACACGCCCGGCCCCACGCAAAGGGGCACGACATGAGCAATGATGTTCTTATGAGATACATTTGTTAAATATACACACAATATGTAATCGCTTTGGTCTGAGGTACGTAAACAAGAATGCAGCAAGATGAGGAAGAGCGTTTACGAACTCACATGCGCTCTCTGTGTCATACTCACTCTCACTTTCGTACACATACATACACACTCTCCCTCAGTCACATAGACACACACGCCCGTGCACACCATGTCTCTTACACACACACACACACACACACACACACACTCTCTCTGTCTCTGTCTCTGTCTCTGTCTTTCTCACACACTCACTTCCTTCTCTCTGGTTCATTCACCTATACTCTCACATACGCATGCCTTCCCACAGGCTCACACTCTCTCGTACCTGGTCGGGCTCATACTCACGTCCATGTGTGCTCCCTCAGAGGCCCATGTATATAGGCTGCCTCCCCGTTTGCCATTTGCCCCCATTCACTCTCTTACTCACGCGTATATACACCCTTACTCACATACACATGCACATGTACTGACTTTCTCACGCACGCACACACACATACACATACACACCCTGGCTCTCTTCCATACTCAAAATTATACTGACACATTTTAACTTAACGAAGGTATGTTTTAATTAAAAAGTCTTCAATTTTTTTTTCTGCAATATTTTATCTATTTAATAAGTTTTCGATCGACTATACCGTGTCGTACGGGCAACCTCGTTCTCGTAGGTAAGTCTGGGTTGAGATGACCGAGCCTACCCCTCTCACGACTTCCTTGATCTTACTGTTTATGCTGGATGCATAGCAGAGAGGCAGAGGTTCTATTTTTGAAGTCTTTGATATAACAGTTGATTGAACTACGACACACCGAACCGAAGGTGACCACCCTCGGTAAATTTGAATGATAAACACTGAATTCGTTTGTAGGGTTCGTAGATTCAAGCTTCATAGGTGATAACCGAGTTTCCCAGTGTCAATGACGCTATTTTTTTCCCGAAATAAGTTACGAAAATTTACCCTGCTTCCTTCTGACCGAAGGTCACCTTTTTTCATAGGCCTATCCTAACCTCCAAGGAAGGTAATCTATGCTAGACAGTAATCTGAGCTCCTGTATAAAACCTTTGAACGAAGTGGTTAAATTCTGTTTGATGTGAAATAGTAAATAAGCTTAAATATCATAAATAATAAACAAAATATGCGTTATCAGAAAAATGAATTCCTGTGTCGGTATTCTGAGGTAGGCTAGGGTGTAAACTTACAGCGTCTCCGTATTATATGAGAAAAAGAAGAGTACAAACTATAAATGGTCAAGAGGAACTACATGTCGGTAAGTCACCTACAAAACATCTTGGTAAGGTGGGTGTAAATGCTGAAACCTTAATTTTTATGTGTATTCTTCGCAAGACGAATTTCGGGGTGGGTGGGATGTCCTTGAGGTAGGAGCGTCCTCGACGCCGAGAAATATAGTGAACAAAATGAGGATAAGCTACCGATTCGTAAGTTCACAAAAATAGACGAGGGAAACGAAAAGGAAAAAAAAATGGAGATGAAGAAACATGGAGTTGAACGAAGTCTGTCGCTGCGTGGAAACCAATTGCTGCATCTCCGAACTTCAGCTAAAGGAAAAAGATAGAATATTTTCCGAACCTGTTCCCACTTATAAACGTTTACTAAGTGTAATAGTTACGTTAGAGGAGGGGAAGGAGGAAGTGAGGTTGACTATCGCTCGTTCCAAGACAATAAATCTTTCACTGCTGAATTTCATGGTGTGAAAGCTTACTCTCCTTTCGTAAAGCAATACATTTGTACATGCGTCCACGCATCCCTGTAAGACACTTTTCAGTAGGTCTGTCGGTCGGTCGGTCGGTCTGTAGGTCTCTAATATATTGAATATCAATTTTCTACGTCATATCATGATGGGTTGATATGGAACTTGGCCCAAACTTTTTGGGTGAAACATCCTCATCTTTCCCCTTTCCACCTTTTACTACTACTACTACGTTTAGAATCCCTTCGAAATCGGGGATTATTTGTATCGAGAAACTCAATCACGCACGCTTCCTTCTCTGCTTTTATCCCCTCTCTTTGAAAGATAGCAACTTCTTTCTCCTATTCGCATTCATCTTTTCCTTTTTTTCTCGCGGAATAATGAAAGATTTGCGACATTTTAGACAGTTTCACGCTAGAGTTATTTGAAATTTAGGTAAGACCTTCGAGTCAATCGGGTGTACCATTCTATTCCTCCTCCACTTCGGATGCAGAGGAAATTCGAATGCCGTGGACATGGGACTTTATCATCCAAAGTTACAATTTTCTCTCTCTCTCTCTCTCTCTCTCTCTCTCTCTCTCTAGCCGGTGAAAGTCGATGGACTTGAGTGTAAAGATCGACAAACATGATTCACTAATAATAACTTGTAATAGCTGGTATTATATTGGGTATCTGTAAAAAGTTAATTGAGGCGACCATGCGGACAGAAATGGACGTAAGGATGGTGGACACATTGCAGAACACTAAATGTTGAGGAATATAGGCCCCCTCATTTCAAAGATGGGTGCAACGATTTATATCACCACCATTTGATCCTGTGTCGAATAAGGTTAAGCTTAGTGAATGTACATATCTGTAAGACGCATTTATTCACTTGGAATCGGGATATCTTCTCAGATCTCGAATTGGTGAAATATTTTGTCAACCGCTCCAGGACAACCCTTACTCACATCACCATCATCTACGGATTGCCCTGAATTGCTGTGGGGAGGGACATAAAAAAATCATTTTGACCAGTGAAACCCACAGAGATAAGATAGAAACTTTTTTTAATATCAATACATAAATAATATATTATAATGATAATAATCACAATGCTTCTTTCGAGAAATTCGTAGACTATCACCTCTAATACTACTACCGTATTTGACGTTATATGAGACGCTCACTTTCCCTCTAAAAATGTCTCAAAAGGTAAACGTAACCTTCTCTGAAGCCATGTGGAGAAAACTTGATTTACAGTTTTAGTTTTTACTTCTATGTCTATTCTCAACCGTTGTGATAATGTCTTATATCTCTGTATCGATGTGATAAAGATATTTTTAACACATTAATTGATCAAATACTTCTTTATGATGTCGGTGAATGAGTGATTGAACGAGGGATGGGGTTTCTTCTTCAATCAAATCGTGTGACTACCGGACAGGCAGCGGGACCATGCTCACATTTCCGCTGATATTAATGAGAAACTGGCACAACCGGCACTGTCTCCTTGGACTGACTGTTCCTTGCTGGCAGTTGAAAGTTGATCGACTGAAAGGTTGATTCCCCTAAACCGAATGCCCGAATTTTTTTTATATGCATTTATCATAAATACGGTAGCACAGGTATACTGAAACAACGTGACCTGATCACGTGCTTTGATTTCATTGGATCATATTTTAACATTGATGCATTATACTGCTGCGTACTACCATAAATTTCCGCTGTCATTCCATTATGTCAATCATTTTTTTCTGTTTTGGGCCAAAGGTGTTCGATTATCCTATGGTCTTGAATATACATCCCGTGGATAACGAATCACTTCAAAAGTATTGCAATGACTCAAATATATGTCTTTGCAACAATCTTCAGAATTTTCATAAGTCCAGCCAGTTAATGAAAATCTCCCACTTGAGGAACGGTGACTAAATATTAACGAGTCAAATCAGCAAACCAACGGTCACATCAATAAGGATCGACATTACAACAATGTCGAGATGACAGGGATAATTTTGTTACTTCCCAACGGCACCAGTGGTCGGTGTTGGAGCTTCGGTAAAAGCAGATTCATTCGAATGCTGATTTTCAAAGTAATCGATCAGCTCTCTCCATTTGAATGATTGGCGAGACTTAATCTTTTTTTTTTCATCCCCATTCGGCTCTTTGCTGAACTAGACAAGACTTGATAAATAAGTAATGAGTATCACAGACCCGAATGTACATGTACGCTCGCACAGTTTGGAAAAACCGCGTAAGATTCACTCATAGGAACGTAGGGGCGTTTAAACTCGAAGACACGCACAAGCGCGCATGTAGATACATTGCTTGTGAAATGTATGTCAAGATATAAGTGCGCACATGTGTATTACCCTTTGGTTTTTACGCATTCGTTGATGAATTTCGTGTGTACGTTACACAGGCACATACGTAAATAGGTCATGTAAAGACGAAGACCAATGTGTGTTAACCTGCGCCACACCTGTTATCTCTTTTCATTCAAACAGTTGTTGTAGCCATTTTACGTGTTCTTTCCACGATTGCTTCTCGTTATTTTGCCTTTTTTTTCATATCTCTTCATTCCTCCTGTTCTCTGTTCATTTTCTTCGGCTACACTGGATGTTTACAGAGACATAAAAACGGGATGACACACACACAGACATACACATACATACACATATATACACAAACACATATATGCACACGTACATTTACAGACATAGGCACACAAACTTATATTTATATGTATATAGATTGATAGATAGATGAACGTATGGAAGACGCATAGAGTGAATGTAAAAAATGATTTTTCTTTCATTTTTATATATATTTCCTAATCGGTTCCGAGCGTTTGGTCAGCCTCAGAAGGGGAAAGCTTAATTGAAAGGGTTGGTTTTGTTGGATCCTATTAAATATATTTTTGTGCGTCTCTCTTCGGTAGACACCTCATATTTCATCTGTCAGTGGGGCTCCATCCGATTCTTCGTCTATCAGCTGGGCCTCTCCTAAAGTATATATATATATATATATATATATATATATATATATATATATATATATGAACGGAAAAACATTTGTGAAAAATTTATTTGAAAAATTGGTTTGTTGGGGACGTCAAAAAGCCGCAATAAAACGGAAGAAAAGAATTTGCTTTACATTTGTGTATGAATTGGTGCTTACGCATGTGTGTAAATGAATATCTTTCATTATCATTAACCATTATGAATCCACTGCTGGACAAAGGCCTTTCCGTTCTCCTCTCCTGATGATCACGATTGTACCATGTCTTAGCAACAAACCTCTCTATTTCATTCCCCCATCTCGTGTCAGGTCTATTCCCATTCCGTTTACTATCCCAAAGGTATCAATCGGTCAACCTTTGGCTCCATGTGTTGTCATTTCTTCCTGCTATATATATATATATATATATATATATATATATATATATATATATATATATATATATATATATATATATATATATATATATGTATATATATATATTCGAGGGGTGGAGGTCCTTGAGCATAGTACCTTAGTCGGCCTGGTCGTGAAATATGTCTTCGATGGAGTTTCAAGGTGAACTGCAACTTGTGCCCCATCGATCCCACTCTGAACCAAAGGTTTGCGAGCTATGGTCCACTGATGTGTGAGTATATATATAAAACTTGAGTATCCCTTGTAGAGGGATTGTCATTTTCGAACATCAGTGCTCGATTTCCCATGAGTGCCCTTCCACGAAGTGCTCATGCTAGACTAACTTGAACTTAGTAAATTCATATATATATATTCATGTATAAACATCTATGAATAAAGACTTGAGCCTACAAATGCAAATGCATGTGCACCTTGTTACATTCGTTGATATATAATCAAATATATGCAGAGATATATTGAGCCGTACAACCAATTGATCTAAATTCTTGATTTAACAACATACATACAAATTAGAAAACAACAGCCACGCTATCCCTATTGAATATATGCAGTTATCTTAGTAGAAAGTCCGTTGACCAATGAGGATCCGATTCTGTGTTTAGTGCCTTCCTAGGAAATCTGTTTTTGAAATATGAGCATTCGATTGGATTCCAACACTGACTGCTGTAACTCAAATATACGACTTAGAGTTGAACTCTTATATAGAAAAAAAGGAATTATAAAATTAAGATTCTGAATATTTCATTAAATGATTTGGTTTCAGGCATTCAAGCAAGTTCTTTTTATACTATTCTGTTTGAAGTGTCCCAGAACCGAGTCTCTTTCTTCTTCTCTCTCTTTACTTTTCTCTCTTTCCCTCCCCCTCCCTTTCCCTTTCATTCTCTGTCTTTTTATCTTTCCTTCTCTCTTTTTTATCTTTCCTTATTCATCGTTCTCTGATTCTCTCGTTGTCTCTACGTACAGATGCAATATATTTTATAAAAAATGAAAAACGACCTTTATGAAAGAAAAAAAAAAAACAAAACAATATCCCTAATAATAAAATTTGAAGAAGAAAGTGTGAACATCTCATTAACAAGAATCAAAGTAAAACAAAAAAATGCAGTTCCTGTTGATATGTACATATATGTATAGATTCTTGAATGTGCGTAAAAATGTGAGTATTCGCTAATATACCTTGACACACACACACGCGCGTACACACGTGTGCGCACGCATACACATAGGTGCTTACTCGTGCGCACGCGCACATACACCCTTCCTTCATATCACTGAAAACATCTGATTTTTCAATTTGGGATGCCAAAAGAGCGAGGAATTGATTTATATACCATTACAATTGCTGAGTGAAGAGTTTGGAAGCAAAGTCTCTGCCAGACTCCAAAACACTTCTGATAAGTTCCAACTGTTGTTTTTTTTTTTTCTCCTATTTTTTTTTTTTTTTCAAAATTTCCATTTTACCTCATCCCGTTTCTTTTTTTCTTTTTCAATTTGTTTTGCGAGAGATAAAAATAAAATGAAAAAAAAAAAAAACTACAACATTTTAAAAAAGAAAATCCTAACCACAACAAAAAAAAAAACAACAAAAAACAAAAAAAAACCCAAAAAATCCCTGTACATACCTAAATAATGGAAAAGAAAAATGGCAAAATTCTAGGCTCACCCCACCACCCCCAAAAAGAGTACACACACCGAATTTAAACAAAAACCACAGGATTACAACAAACACAAAAAATTAATAAATCCAAACAAAAATATTAAATAAGCATTGCTGTTAATTTTCTCCGTCTGAGTTGGTTTTTGGAAACGTTTCAACTATTTCTGTCCAACTACGAGGCACAAGTCTCACTTACAAACCAATGAACGCTCCAATGCTTCGGACATATTACGCATATCATATCCTGGTTGAGCATATGTTTTGCACCTGACCTATGCAACCCGGTTCGGAGAGGTAATTTGTCATAACTTGTCTGCGGAGCCGTGTACTGTACTTTTATAGCCATGTTTATTGCAATTGCCCTCTCTCCCCCCTCTCTTTCTCTCTGTAAGATACAGTGAGTGCAAAAAGTATCCGATGTATTTCAAAAGGTTTATTCTAACTTACTTATACACCTTCAAAATGACAGAATTTGGATTTCCAAATATTTTCTGATTTCTGTACATAACTTTCCAGTGTTCAATCTTGTTTCAATGATTTTTTATTTTATTTTGGTATTTTTAAATTCATGTCCCGGAATTCTGTCAATTCTGGAGCTGTGTAAGAACGTTGAAATGAACTTTTTGAAATGTGTCGGTTACCGTCTGTTCTCAATGTATGTCTCTATTAACTTCTATTTCTTTCAAGCTATTTGTATCTATGAATCTGGCGTGCCACTCTCTATGGATTAATACATACATCTCTTTTTTCATATGTGTGAATCTTTATTTCGTTTCTCTTTGAATTATTCGGCCTTATACGTTCATCTCTCTTGTTTTGAGTACAACCTTTCAGCCAATACAACCCAGCCTTCTTTAAAGACATGTTTCATCAAGTAATCTTTCAATCTTGTCAACGATTTTTATTTCGTCACTGTTACCGTTCAAGGAATTTTAAATGCAGCATAATAATCTGGTTCTGACATCTGTAAATTGTTTCGATTAGTTTACTGGCGAAAATTGAAAAAAAAAAGAAAAGAGATGAATAAAATTCAATGTAACGTATACTTGAAGGAGGCCAAGAAACTCATCAGTTTAAAAATCGGGTTTTAAAGCAAAAATATGGACATACTAGTCTGAATGATCATGGACTATTTACTATACTCAATCTTGAAAACGTCGACAATACTAGAAAGGTCAGAGAGTGCACTAATACGGGTGTCCCCAACCTTTCTTTTTTGCACTGCTGACCTGTTGAATATTAACAATATTCTTTCCTTGAATGAAATAAGAATGCCAATACGGACACATTTTTTATTTTTTAAACGATCCAACCCCAATCAATCGTGTTTGTACTTGTACATTACGGTCCCTGTTCCCTTGATAGTGAATGGGAATGTTTGACCAAGCATACTAGTGAATATATAGTTACTAACAGGGAAACCTACCGAAAAAGTTACATAATTTATTACATGAATTGATTATGAAGAATCTTATGAGTCCAAGCTGTTTCCAATGAATTTTCTTTTGACTGGCGACATCAATGTGGTTTCGTGTTTAAGCTGGCATGATCAAAAAATGTTTATATTGGCTCCTGATTAAAACCATTCCCGAAATTAGCCGAATAAAACAATTCACTATTTCTCAGATATTGTCCGAAGTCCTTACTAATATCAATCAGTAAAATATCTAAATGCCCTTCCTACGCCTTGCGTTCCGTCAGGGTCCAGTGAAAGTAAGTGACCCATCCCGCTGGTAACTACTGACATCTGTTGTTGGTCGACCACTAGTCACAGCTAAGTTAAGGGAATTTCTTTTTTTTTCCGTTTGCTCTCTCGTCTTACTACATTGCTAGAAGCTTATGTTTGCATTTGTCTCACCGTCACACACTGGCTCGCATTGCCCGGCCACCAACAGTTAATTTCAGATAAAAATTGAACACGTGCACATGGGGTGATTGTGATGAAAAGCGGTCAAAAACTCATATACTACATACATATGCATGGGCTGGGGGGGGGGAGTGTAAGGGCCTTTTGCCCCATCCCTCCTTGGATTAGGCCTCCGCTCCGATATCGAGTAGGTTTGGATATTGGAACCTTATAGAGACCAGGGATCTAGGTGTCACTATGAATAGTAACAGCTGAGGATGAGTCACAGCTCCAGTACTCCATAGTCCATTACCTGACAACCGACGTCCGGATATATATTTTTCCCCTCTCCCCCGCTGAGTAATATCATTTTTTCCTCCCCATCTCAGGGAAAATTTCAGCGTTTGTGCTTGGTTATGTAGACTCGCTACGGTGTTCGTGTCTTTGAGAAACGAACGCACACAGAATCTGTCACGTTCGGCATGATAGATGCCACGTTGTGATCGGAAATTTTGCGAGTGCAAGCTGGTAAATGTACCGAGAACTCTAACTGTTGCCTTCTAAATGCCCACCTTCTCAATTTACCTCCCTACCTCGCCCTTAACTTTGACTCCCGTGTAAATAATTGTACAACTAAATACATTTCCCTCATATGAGGCGCACTAAAAAATAAAAAAAATTCGAACTCCTCCAAAAATCAGTCAACCTTCATCTGATATCCTGATGTGTATATCTTCCCAGTACCGGACTCACAATCAATCAACACAATAGTGACCCTTGATGACCCCATGACGAAGTTTACATGATTGCACTTGATTAAATTTAGGATTACAAATGAAAATGATAAAAAAAAATATAAAAATCGATGTATAAAAAATCAATTACTGGGAACTTCTCGTTCGATAGCTTTACTTTATTTGCTTCCAGACATTTAGTGACGTATACAATTTATATA
The DNA here is from genome assembly GCA_963457665.1 of Thysanoteuthis rhombus. Classification (NCBI taxonomy): domain Eukaryota; kingdom Metazoa; phylum Mollusca; class Cephalopoda; order Oegopsida; family Thysanoteuthidae; genus Thysanoteuthis; species Thysanoteuthis major. Next base: position 31,879,333 of record OY735201.1, read on the forward strand.
CCGTAACATTTTGTTCTTTGCAGCTGAATATGGATGAATCATCAGTTGAATATAGAAACCCAAAACCTTTGTTAAATCTGTGATATTATTACTGTACTTTGATGTCGTAGATTCAAGACAGTCATTGTCGAAGTTCGTTTTGGTGCAACGTCGCTCTTCAGCGAACCGTAGAATGTTTTGAACATTGAGAATTTACGATGGCTTCTGCTGGAGGGGCGGAGTTACAAATGGGGCATCCCCCTCCTGTGATCAGGCCTTGACACTTGAAAGTTGGAAACTTATTGTCAATAAACGATAATGGTGCAGTAAAACTATGTCATGTAACCAAAACTTGATTTTCCCAAATAAAAAAACTTGGCATCTGGTCATGCATCACCGTTAACGGTCAAGTGCATCATCTGACATCTAGATAAATTAATGGACCTTACTTGCTTACACTACAAATGGCAGATGGAATGCCTATCGTGTAACAGGGTTTTCAGTAAGATACATTCTAAATATACCTTTTTACTTTACCCTGGAAATATATGCTTTTGCACCTCCTGGGATATGAGCATTGGCCACATCCCCTGGAAGTGGCTGCGGACGCCGATGCTTATTTTCACCATGTCTTACTACCTGAACGTTATCTATATTTCCAAAGAGTTCCGTGAATCTGGAAGTAAAAAAAGGATTTTTTTAGTCCACTAACTAACTAACAATAATTTCAAAGTACAGAAACCTGTAAAGAGAGAGTGAGAGAGAAAAAAAAGATTTTTAGCTGCGAGCAGTTGTTACAACAGTAAATTGCTCCAAAACACACAAACACCCCAACTGTTCTTTTTCTCGCCGTAGCATCAACCAGACTGCTGCCCTGAATATTCAATGAAGTTGAGTGAAGTAGTAGAAAATTTGCATGAAAAAAGGAGCAAATTTCAACCAATCAAAACAAGAAGTAAAAAGAGGAAACCGGCTGGAAACTTCTTTTATAGCCGGTATATACAATGTGCAATCTTGTATGCGTGTATATATATATATATATATATATATATATATATATATATATATATATATATATATGTATATTTATATATATGTATATTGTGCGTATATATATATGTGTGTTTATGAAAGTGACAATTGGAAGCTGAAGAGAAAGTAGGTGTTACATCTCAATTTTTTGTATCATTCCTTGGGCAAAAATCTTGAGATGTAACACCTACTTTCTCTCAAGTTTTTCGCTTGAGTTTTTCTCCTCACCTTCCATTTGTCACTTTCATAAACATTCTGTCGGATCATTGCACATCGATAACACAAACACACAGACCTCCCCCCCCCATATATATATATAATATAAAATTCTTTGGTTTGAAGTTTAAGGCTGACCCTGGGCAAGATGCACTTCACCTGAAAAAAAAAAGAGAAAAAAAAAGCTCCATTGCTCAAGTTTGGGGTTATCCTGCACACAAACCCCATCATCTATTGTCTTACTGCTATGGAAAACCCTTCCAACAACAAATCTTCGTTACTGGGGCGAAGACATTATATATATATATATATATATATATATATATATATATATATATATATATATATATATATATATATATATAGTGTGTATTTGTAATTGTTACACTTCTTGTCATCACAATGAATGTTTCACGAATCCGATTTTTAAGCGGTATTGTGACGAACTGATTATTACACTTATTTGGGCCTCCGCATTACCACCGACCGTTTAGCTCAATGGTAAGAGCAAGACTACGTTGAAGTGACTACTCTATCGGTCACTGGTTCGATTCCTGCAGCAGACCTATTTTCTCAATTGTTTATTCTATTTACGCTGTCTAGTTCGAATGATATATTAACCGTGAAACGACAGAAGATCATTTCAAATCAAAGCAGTGATATATTGTCCGGAGGGGAAATAACCACCAACTGCAGCTCAGGAGAGCAAATATTTAATAAAGTTCTCCTGAAATTAAATGTTTGTTTTAGTCAATTATTTGTACACACTCCTATGTCAAGTTGAGCATTAGAGTCACATTGTAAATAGAAGCCCCCCTCCGAAAAGATTTAAGAAAAATTCTTCTTAAAAGTGACAAATTACGAGAGGAAACAAAGGTCATATGGACTGAAAGCATAAAAAAATACGTGCAACAATTTGTTTTCAATTTTCTTCAAATATTCGACTAATTTTCGATGTATATTTACGTATGTGTTTGTCTGGCGGTATGTGCAGACCTCCCCTGGGTGTGCGACACCCGATATGAGAAACAATGTGTAAAAGTACTGAAATATCATCTAAAATCCCAACGTGTACACTCAATTAAACCTATTTTTGACTCAGTTGTTTCTGTTCGAGGAGATATATTGAAGAACATGTTGGAGTTATTTTTTCCCCTAGCCACACAAGTATCTCAAAAAAGTAAATATCAAAACAAAAAAATATCAAATGAAAATGTTAAAAATAATTAAAATCTTAAGTGAGGTTTCTCGTTCATTATGAGCTTATGCAATGCTCTTCCAACGTAGGAATAGAGCATTCTGGTGGATGGGGAATATATGCATGAGTTGATATATCGCTTAAATTCAGCCTTACTGACCGTCCAGTTCCGTGCGGCAGAGATAACATGCCAGGTTCTGGGTCTGAAGCGAAGGTTTTGATCCTACCTCGTGATACTGGATGATATAGTGCATAGTCTATAGCCACACTGAAGAATTGTAACACAACGAAATAGCTGTATGTGGATGGCACAATATATATATATATATATATATATATATATATATAGAGAGAGAGAGAGAGAGAGAGAGAGAGAGAGATGTTAAAAATCATTTGAGAGACAAATACTTGGAGATCTTTTCATTTTTTACTGATTTTTAAGAAATAAAACTTAAGCAAAATGAGTCATCTCCCTTACATATATCTTAATGATAATTAGAAATGACCTCTGAAGCCAACTTCATATAGCTTATTACCTTTGCTGTCAAAAGATGTGCCCTTTATACCAAATGTTAGCTTCTTGGGTGCACAATTGTGCCTTATAATTGCTCCAACTGGTTAGATATGATTATAAATGACCCCTTGTGATCTCGAATTACCTCTGAGTTCAACTTTACATAACCCATGACCATGACTGTTGAGATATGTGCCCCTATGCCAAATTTCAGTTTCTTAGGGGCATTAGTGTAGCCTACTATTGCTTCATTTGCCTTGAAACGAAACCGAAGTGATCTGTGATGACCTTGAATGACCTCTGAAATCAACCTCGCATTACTCATGTTCTCTGCTGTTTAGGATGTACCTTCCAGCTTCTTAGATACAGAATTGACTTCCGGTTCGGTCGGACGAAATGTCAGGGTCCAGTTTTGTGTAATAATTATATTGTAAATCGAACACTGTTGTAAATCCCTTGTTAATCATCCGTCCTATATCACTCCTGGTTCTCACACGCGAAATTGTAGCCTTCCAAGTGGAATAGACAGACAGATATAAAATGCATGTAAAGCAAAGCTTTTTTTTATGATGGAATTATTCATTCATTTGGGAAAAGTACCTGTATTTGACGATAAAATATGATTGCTGAGATCGTTGTGCTTTTTCCACCAACAGTAGGCCGAGTTCAAGCCCAGTTTAGAATGCTGATTTTCAAGGCAGGCATATCTCAACCATTAGGAATATTGACACAATACAATACTACCACTGGTGGTCGTACCTAATTTAACTCAGATCTGGAAAATAAGCTTGTTAGTGATTCATCCTCTTTCTATCATATAGTATTAAATATATCAGCGGCTCTTTGATTCCTTGGTAACATTCCTTCCTTCACGATCAAGCCTTCCGCTATCTGTCCCCCATTTTAAAGTATTATCAAGTACATTTTTGACCGTCATACTTCCCATTGGTCTTGCCGCTGAACCACAGCAGACCCACCAGTTCCCATGCGATCATCAAAGTTGAGCAATGTCGAGCCTGGTCAGTACCAAGATAGATGACTGCTTGGTAATATCAGGTACCGTGAACGAGAATGGTGAAGTGAGTGACGCCACAAAGTGTTTGTTGCCTCTAAATCTACTCACTATATCGAAACAAGAGCAAGGGAAACATGTGATATGAGAAGCCCCGACGAGGACGGCTGATGACGTAGCCAGCGTATGGACATTAGTTCGTTGAACTTTTCATTACACGTTCATGCCTAGACTGATATTCTGCGCCATTTCCTCTCTTGACTAAAATTCCTCCCCGGGGAGTCAAGTGCCTCCCGTTCGAGAATTACTGTTTCTGACTGAAAGCATGATTTAAAAAAAAAAAAAAAAAGCAACAGGTCTGGTTGGTCACTCAGTAGAAACTGTCACGTGACCGACTTTTGGCAGCATGGTGTGTTGGGGATGATCAATAAAATTATTTTTTAAAAGCGTGATAGACGAATGAGTTACTTCTCTCGACCTCTTTTTCTTTTTTGCAACGATCGCTAAAAAAAGTCCAAATTAATAAAAAAACAACAAAAAAAAACCCCAAAAAAACAAAACTGAACAAAACAGGCGGACAAAAAAATAAGTGACCAATTAAGCATAAACCTACATTGTTGTTTAACACCCCTAATAAAAACCTACATTGTCGGTGCAATTTAATTTTAAAAAAAAACAACACTTTTTCCTGCACTTGGGTCGGGAGTTCATCTTTTCAGCCCTCTTGCTGCATTGGTGTGGCCTGTGCGCATGATACATAACCAGCATGTTTCAAGTTTTGTGGACAATTTTGGTTGACGGTTTTTGATTAGTGTTAACTAATTCTTTTATTTATTTGCTTTAATTACAGTTTCTAAGAATTTGTTATCGTTGCTTCAGTATTTCAAAGATATTGAAAATGAGATTTCTCTCACTTCTCTGTGCTTTGCAAATATCAGTACTGGCATATCTGAGTGGCGTAAATCGATGTAAAAATCCATATTTTGATTGCTAATTTTTCAAGATGGATAGGCCTTCCCTTTGCAGAAATCGGTAGCATAAAAAACTCCGACCTTGTAATTTTATTCATGCATCTGAAAAACCTATGTCACTAACATTGTTCATAATATATATAATGTGTGTGTGTGTATAAATTGGATTATCTTGTCATTTGAATCATGCTTTTACAAAACGCTTGTGTGGTCTGTGTATTAAGTATTCACACCTTCTGTCTCGAGTCAGGGGTAGAACAAGGAAAAGAAAAAAAAAAATACCTGGCCACGGTTTAACCATTCTTGTCAGTTCGTTATCGTTCAATCAGTCTCTTTGAAGCTGAACATTTCAGTTTTTAAAAAAAATCCCTGTACCATGGAGTATCTTGTAACTTCTTATCGGTATTGTTTCTTTGTAGATTTCAAATTTTTCCACTTTTATTGATCGGCAGATTGCATGCTTTGAAGCCTTTTCAATATTTACGGAACGTATTGTGCGTTTAATTATCATATTCCTGACTCTCTCTCCACCCTTCTCTCTTTCTCTCTCTCCCTATATAAATGAATATATATATATATATATATATATATATATATATATATATATATATATATATATATATATATATATATATATATATCGCTCTCTCTCTCTCTCTATATATATATATATATATCGCTCTCTCTCTATACATATATAAATATATCGCTCTCTCTCTCTCTCTCTATATATATATATATAAATATATTGCTCTCTCTCTCTCTCTATATATATATATATATATATATATATATCGCTCTCTCTCTCTCTCTATATATATATATATATATACACACACACAGATATATAGATATCTATAGAGATATATGCCAATGTATGTATCTATTTATATAGATAGATATGTCTCTCTCTACATAGACAAGTAGATATATATCTATACATATGTCTGAATATAGAGATAGATATATGCATATTTATATATATGTGTGTGTGTATGTCTCTATATATATGTCTACGTACACATAGGTGCAAATATGTCTATATATATATATATGTTTCTCTATTTATATAGCTATATGTCTATCATGTATATAGATATATCTATCTATAGATAGATAGATAAATAAAGGTGTGACTATACAATATACCTAAGTACATGTAATACATGTAACCATGTGCGTATTTACAGCTCTATGTGTGCGTTTCAATATATATATATGTATATATATATATATATATATATATATATATATATATATATATATATATGTGTGTGTGTGTGTGTGTATATATATATATATCTAGAGAGAGAGAGAGAGAGAGAGAGAGAGAGAAGATGAAGAGATACAGAAATAAATATCTCTCAACCTCTCTCTCTCTCCCTCCCTCTTTCTCTCTGCATATATATAAAAAGAGAGGTGCGTGCGTCCTTTTATTCAATGTACATGAGTCTATGGCGTATTTGGGATATTAAAAACCAAAACATACGATACTCTTGGTTACATTATATCTTCTTATCGATGCCCGAATCAAATATTTCGAACAATGGCATTGCGCTGGCTTGTAAGAAAGATAAATATTTGGATAGTGCACTCAGCCTGAAATTTAAACATCTTCTTTATGCGCCGTCGTGGAGAGAAACAAGAGGGAGACAATTAGGCCTTATTCAAAGGCAATGAATCATCAGAATGTGAAACTCTTTAACACTTCTTCTTCTGTGCCTCGATCCTGACTTGGAAATTTTCCGTCTGATGGTTTTTATGAACTTCGGATTCTCTTTCTACTTTCACACGAGCGATAGAGTGATTCAGGTTTTGCAGCAGTGCGCTGGTGATGGCCCTCTCATCACGATCCGACGTCTTCTTGGGGTCTACCATCTCTCTTCTTGGCTCCATAACTATTTATATCACGCAAAATTTCTGACATCGATTAATTTGCTCAGCTATCGATTGTGAGAGAACTTGATTCCGAAGTTCAACAATACTAACGCGTTCGAAAGCTTTGGTCTCTTTCCCATACTGTGTAGACTTGACATAATTGAATTGAATTTTGAAACCTTTGAATCCCGTTAATTGTACATGAGTTCAAAGTTCATATATTGTCTCTACTCGAAGTAAATACAACTTGTATATATTTTATTTATCTATCTACATGTATATGAATAAGTTATATATATATATGTGTGTATGTGTGTGTGTGTGAATTTGTATGTATGCGTTTGAGTATTTGTATATTTTTTATTTATGTATATGCTTGTGTATATATATGTGCGTATGTATATCTCTCTTTCACTCACTCTCTCTTTCACTCTCTCTCTCTCTCTCTCTCTCAATATATATATATATATATATATATATATATATATATATATATATATATATGTATATATACAAAGGTTTGGCGAACCTAAACCATAAAATGGTTTGTTCAAAGAAAAGACGAATGTGATAGTTAATGGGTTTTTTTAATTTTTAAATTTTTTTTGTCTAATCAGTGTTAAATTTGACCAAAATGCACACTTGTTCCCATAATCATACTTACAGGTTGTTATAAATCTATTTAATATAATTCTGCAACATCTTTGGGATCGAAGTTGTTGCGAGTTTTTGTCCGGTTTATCGGGCAAAAGCCGGACAGATCTTTAAGGCAGGCCAAATCGTCCGACTTGGAAATATTGACACCACATTATCTTTTTACTAACCTAACTGTCAGTACATTCCTATATTTAAATATTCTACGATGCTTACATTTATCAATTTTCTTCCTTTCTTTCAACATGTATACGTCTATGTATGTGTATACCTCTATGCATAAACGTAGATCAAAAGCAAATAATGCCTTTATGTTATTATCTAAGTATCTGAACTACACATGTGTTTTATCATTTCAAGAAATTACTTCAGCCAAAGATCAAAGTGTAGTTTCTGCTTGCAGTAGTACATCCTGTAGTAGCTTTTTGCCGGTGCAATACAGTGGCTAATGATGGCCTACCGAGGCTCGGTATTGCTAAGCGCGAGATGCCTAGGATTTATCCTTTGGCCACAAAAAATAACCCTGTCTAGTCTCGGGGGATCAGTAAGCTGCAAGGCAGCACCTCCCCATTGCATAAAAATGCAAATGTTGGGCTTGCCCTGACGACTTCGAAACACTAGTTGCAGGGACTGGAATATTTTTTTTAGTTTCCCCATGTACGGAACCCTAGATTAAACCGACCTTTTCTTACATCTTGAGGGGAAGCAAGTGGATGCGGATCAGTGTGTAGTGCACCTATTGTGCACCCATAACAAAATGTTAAACTCACATACACAGATCACAGATAGATAGATAAATAATTCCTCTTTCGATTTAAGAGATGCCTTTCATGGATAATTATGCAATACTTCGCAACTGCTTGGCTAACAGTAAAAGTTATATTTTGAGATTGAAGAAGATAATTACTGCACATACCAGATTTGAAGGAAATGGGTTACACGTGTATTCGGAGAACCACCGCTCATTGCAATTCATCAAGGCCACATAACTGTTCATATTGAGCTTCGGAAGACTGCCCCTAGTCATAATACCAACACATTGAACGCAGTATAATATTTGCATAGATAAAAAGAAAAAAAACCCAACTCAATGCCTGTCTTATATACTGGCATATACGGTGTTAAGGAATCGTGGATGTTACAAATACGTGAATGGACTGGTTCTAATTGACAGGGTGTGTGAAGAACATAATTATTGTTTGAAAGTTTGTTTTTAAGCCTCAGCTCATACCAGTCTGTTAAAGTAATATTTTAACGAGAAAAGTTCTCCTGAATCCCATTTGAAAATTCTAGAAATATTCTCGAATCAAGTGTGAGTGTTAGTCTGTCTTTCTTTTGGTGGAGGAATCTGTTACCGCTGTGTATGAGTTTTGCGCGTATTATGGCACGGGGTGATATGGTTTGAGGCGTGAGTGTCGGGGTCCGGGGCTTGAGATCCAAGCACGTCGATCTATCATCTGAGCACAATACGGGAGGGTGGGGGCTGTGCTAGGGGGGTTTGTGGTGTGCATGGTAGGAAGGACGAGAACGATCTGGCCAGAGACAATTACACGCTTAGCTCATCTTTCTGACTACAAATTTACAATTGGAAACTTTCTGATTATTTATCTTCGGTGGTGCCTCTGGTAAATTGGTCGGGTAACAGAGGAGGGTCGGGCCCTGAGAGGAGGAGGAGGAAAGAGAATGCGGTTGGAACAAGGAAAGGATAAGAAAGAAAGGAAGTGTATTTATAGAATAGAGAGAATGTAGAAGACATCCCTGGTTAGTCACTCAATATAAACTATCTGGTAACCAACGTCTTTTGGTAGCATGCTAGGTTGGGGGTGATCAACAGGAAAATTGAAGAAAGGGGTGATCAATGAATAAGTTACTTCTCTCGTCTTTTCTGAGGCGGTGATCACTGGAAACGTCTGAATTTTAAACAAGAAAACAAAAAAAAACAAAACAAAACAAAACAAGCATGGATGCCAAGGGATCAATTTAGCATGAATTTACATTGTGAATCGAACTTCCACTAAAAACCTATTCTGTGTTTGAATTTTCAGCCCTTCAAATCCATCGGTGTGGCTTGTGCGCGTAATAAATTCATACATAGCCAGCCAGACGAACTTGGAAACTGGAGTAACCTATGTTGACAGTTTTGGTTGACAGTTTCCATTAAGAGGTTAGCGAGAAAATGAAATCAAAAAAAAAGTGAAAAATAAAAGTTTAAAATCAAAATGAGGGGATGTGGTGAGAGGAATCAAGAGGGGGAGAGGAACAAGCGACGGCAAGAAAGAGGATTGTGCGAAACATGTGATAGGAAGAGAGAGTGGGAGAAAGGAGAAAGGATAAAATGAGTGGGGAGAAGGAACAGGTGGAAAGAAAGAAGAGGGAGAATGAACATTCGAGGGGGGAGGAAGGGGAGTGGGGAGTGGGGAGAGTGAGGAGAACTTGCGGTAAATAGTGGAAGAGGAGAGAAGCAGGAAAAGGCAACGTAAGAGGAGGAGGAAAAGGGGAGGATATCGAACCGACGGAAGCAAGTGGGGAGGAGGAGAGAGATGGAGGGAGAGCATGCGAGAGGAGGCTTGGGTGGGAGACTGTAAACATTCGTGGTAGGAGGAAGAAAACGGGAAGAGTAGGAGTTGAGAAGAGGAAAATTATCGGGACTCAGACAAGATTGAGGAAAGGGGAGATGGAGAGACGGAGAGGAGAAGGAAGAGGGAACGCGTGGAGAGATGGAAGAAAGGGAGGAGGAGTAGTTGAGAAGTTGGAGAAGGAGAAAAATATGACGTGGAAACATAGCGAAACAAGAAGACCGTGGGGTAATGGTTAACGAGCTAATATCGCAAGCCTTCACAATGGTTGTGAGAACGATCCTCACTGGGTGTGCAATACTTGTGCTCTTGTGCTAGACTAAACACAGGCAAACTTTGCGAGCCGAGCAGGCCCCGTGAGATATTTCTCATCAGAAATCGGGTCAGACAACTATATGTGCAAAGCTCACCAAAATGAAACTATTTTTCGAGTGAATTCATGCAAGTTTTATTTCTAAAATATGCAAAGAAATCACTTACGAATTTTAGCGAGAAACATCTTGATACAAAATGTATCATGTATCATGTCAATTATGCGCTACTAGAGTTAACAATTCAAGGAATCTCCCTTCTATACCTAACCTCGATCGAAAGAAAGCGTGAATGAATGAGTAAAAACAAAATGGAACAAACAAAATCTCAACTAAAAAGGTATTATGCTGGTATAATTATATCACATTAGGCATGTTAATGTAATAAAGTGTCGCATGTGGACCGTGGCCAACAGATCACCCATCCATATTGTGGACTAAGCTAAGTTTAGCAAATACCGGGTAAGAAAGCCTCTTGTTTCTGTTTTGTGACTGGGGTAGTTGCGCCTTTCTCGCTGTATTAGGCCTTGTGCCAGACTAAGCTAAACTGAGTAAATATCTGCATCTACACTGATATGCACCTACTTGGTGGTTGCACGTATATTATCAGACCAGCAGTCAGTGTCCGAGTCCAGGTAAATCCAGGATTCGAATATCAATTCCCAAAGCAGGCAGGATCTTTCCATTTAAATGATTGGCGTAACACAATCTAACCTCTATTTGACTCTATGCCAGACTAAGTTGAGCTTAGTAAACATCTGCGAATCTTCTACAATCTTATTCCGTTTGTTCTTACCTGCGTTCGAATTTCATGCTTCCAAAAGTAACACGAGGGAAAAGTTAGGTAGTTAATAAGAGGTTAAGAAGAGAGAGGACAGAACGCTAGGTAGCTTAGCGAGTAGGAGAAAGTTGGGAGTTGAATGAGAGTGTAGGAAGGAAGAAGTGAGAAAAGGATTTTAAGTAGTTTACTATGGGGTAGGAAGAGTTTTGCATATGAAACCAATCCATGTTTGTATATCATTAAAACAAAAACATCAACTGGCAACGAAGATTGGAAGGGATAAGGAAGAGAACGAGAAGATTTAGACATAAGATGAGAGAACTGCAGAGGCATGGGATAATAGATAATCTTAGTTGTCAACACCCGTTGAATGTCCGCAGGCCTTGCTAGTATATATTGATAAATATGTTGATGGAAAGCGAATACATTGTTTTATCAAGAAGGATATTGATCACAAAGATCGAACGTTATACAATGGAATTTTCGATCAAAATTTGGCTAAGTGTCAATCGAGGGACTTATTGATCCAACTCGTATGCACTCTTTATATTATATTTGAACTCTCAAGATTTGGCATCATTTAGTCGTAAAACATCGAGTATTTTTTTTATTATTATCAAATAAGAATTTCCTGTTTATCGCCATCTTAATTTTTCAGTTGCTTTTTATCACAATTTTTTCTCGGTTTTCAATGTATGGTAGAGAATGAACAGCGCAAGTTAGAAACAAAGAAATAAGCCTCGGTGAGATTTGAACTCGCGTCCCTCTTTATCAGACGGATTGGAGTTAAAGCCTTGCTGCTCATACCCACTGAGGTACGGGAACTAACTGGCTAGCCGAAATCTAAATTTTAAACCAAGTCTCTATCCCGACCTCTTCTCTCCATGTTTGTTTTTGAAGGAGGTATGACTTGGAAATTGCTTCCAGGGTTCGCGCTAAAAAGGTCGTGTGCCTCGTTCCTTCTTGTGTAGAGATATTAAGAGAAAACATACTTACACAATGTGCGTGTATGTTTAGGTAAGCGCGAAAACGTGCGTTAATCCCATTTGCCTTGATGAACAGAGTAAACAACTGTAAACATGAGAGATAGAATGATTCCAAGTAGAAATTCAACGAAGCGAACAAATATAGCTTCGAATGATGTTGGCAGACAGAAACGAAGCGGTTTTTAAATACGGAGAAATGAATTACCGCCTCCCAAAATGCAAAAACAAAAAACAAAAAACAAAACAAAAAATAGCGAACAAGCTAAATAAATACAACCCCCAAATATTCTGGGAAATATTCTTGCTGATATTTGTGACATTGCGTCATTATGTAATATGGACTGTAGTATGCGAGGTGCTACTACCCAATAGTTCGAAGAATTTGACCCTTGAAAAAAATGACCCTAACACCTAGTTTCCATCCTCTTTTTCGAGTAGTCCCCTTAGGCATGTATACAGCAATCTCACGAAGAGTATCTGCGAATGAATCTGTTCACTTTGTCGACATTCAGATTGTCGGCACCAAGATTATCTAAACTATTATAATAAGTAGTAAATCTTTTCTTGTCTATGATTATGAGTAAAAATATCGGAAGTTGTAGAATTAATGAAATATTTTCTTAAATACCCAGGATATTATTATATTATATCAATAGATTTATAAATGAAGAGATCAACGTGTACAAAATATTATTTGAACTGAATGAAATACTCGAATAACAGTACAAGACCCAACACTTCTGAAGTTGACTGTTCCCAAGCTTGGAAAATTCTCCAACGGATTATCTTTTCAAGCATTTTAGACTTATCATCATCATCATCATCATCATCATCACCATCATCATCATCATCAGTCTTTTAGCATCAATCGTTGGACATGGACCTTCCCTTGGATTCACCACACTTCTCTATCGTGGGCGTCGCAGAGCCAGTATTTTCTAAATGTGTCTAGTTCATCTTTCCATCTTGTATTCTGTCGGCCTCGGTTTCGCAAGTGATCTCTTGGGATCCATGTTGTGAGTCGTGACGTCCATCGGTTGTCTTCCAATTCTTGCAACATGGCCTGCCCATTCGTGCTTTCAACGAATTTACGACCACAATTTTATAAAGATGTCATTATTATTAGAGGATCGTTAAAAAACGGTTATCGCTCTTAATGGGCCATATTTCGATTAAATATCTCGCGTTTTTTGTTGTCTATATCATCCTCCGTCTTACTATTAAGAAAACGGCATTTCATGTGTAACAAACTGGTACAACACACGCGCGCACACGTGTGTACAAAGTAATTTATTTTCTTCGTTACTCCCGTAAAGGTTTCCAGATGTGTTTAAAAAATGTACAGGGTGCATTGGTATCTTTAGACTCGCAGGATTGCACCGAATTAAAAATTTAGCAATCGACACAAAACGCACATCGCAGACATCCGGCTTGTTTGCTTACCTCCCTAGTTCCAAACCCGTACCCTAACCTCCCTGGTTCCAAACCCTTACTCCTTGTTCACTTACCTTCATGGTTCCGAAACCCTTACCCCTCGTTCGCTAACCTCCCTGGTTCCAGACCCTTCCCCGTAACCTTACTAAACGCAAATACTTGCCAATAATAAGTAATTACCCACGATGTATTATTTTCACAGTGTTGATTCCCCACCCTGTTCGCTGTAATAATAACAACAGTCCACCCTATATCTTTTCACACCTGGGTTGTCTGTATCACCGAAAATCAACTCCACTCTTTAGGTGTCGTCTTTGTTTTTTCATTAGAAACCGTCAACCAAAACTGTCACTAAAAATATCGACTTGATTTTCTCACCGTTTTCGAGTTGGTCTATCAATCTGTCCGTCTGTCTGTCTGTTTAGCTATGTACGTATCACGCGTACGGGCTGCACCGACGTAGCGAGAAGCCTGAAACTCTGATCATTCATTCATTACGTTTGGAAAAACCTTGTTTTTGTTTTTTTGAATACACCCAGGTAGATTTTTAGTGTTGGGGTGATTTTAATTTGCAATGTATGTTTATGCTAAATTGATTTCTCGGTTCGTGTCCGCCTGTTTTTTATTGGTTTTTTTGTTATTGTTTTTTTTTTTTGTTACTATTTTCGTTTGTTTTTGGTTATAACTTTATTTTATAGTGATCACTACCTCAAAAAGGCGAGAGAATAACATTCATTGATGACCTATCCCTCCAACAATTTTAATTGATCACCTCCAATACTGCATGCTGCCAAAAGACATTGGTTGCATGACGGTTTCTATTGAGTGATTAATTTTTTTATGATATACTTATTGTTTTTTTTAATATATTTCCCCTTCTGTTATCTTTCTATCTTTTATTCTAATCATCTTTTTTTCTGATATCTTCCTTTCCAACTGATGGTAGCCCCCTTCATGGTACCCCCTACACGCTCCTTACTTACATCTGGCTTCCTTTTGTTTTTTTCTGTGATCTTCTCATCATTACCGTTTTCATGTCTTTCTTTTACAGAGAAGGAGCAATAGGCAGGGCCACCACTAGGCACGCGCACATAACGCGCTGCGCATAGGGCATCACGTGTCTGAAGGGGCTCTAAAAACTGACCAACATTTTTAAAAAAAGATGGTTCATAACTACAATAGGCACCGTAAGACAACTATAAATAAGGTAATTCAAGATATGTGTAACATTTTGAAGTAATAAAGTGAATATGGTACCCTTTGCCTTTTCCTCGGTCTGTAATGAAACCGACAACCTTCCTTTCCTTCCCTTTTGATCTTCAATCTGTTGCCTCTGGTAGAAAAGTTTGGTAGGTAACCATGGACGTTCGCTGCCACTTTTGCAAGAGGGTTGAAGAAGATACATGTATTCGGAATATATATCACTGTAAAATAAACATGACTTCTATTGCAAGCCTCCGAGAGGTTCCAACTTTGAACCCTCGGTGAGAAGGCCTGATCCAGGAACTGGGGGTGATCCGGCGACCCTCTTTGCTCCCGACCTCCACTGGGCGCCCATATTTGTAACCAATGTACTAAGAATCGTTTTCCTTGGTGAATGTATATAAAATTCATATATTCTTATTTTCACGATATGAGTCCTTTCCAGTTAATTATCACCCATTCTTATGAAAACAGCAACCTCCCCTCCTTGTTATACCTTGCGTTGGGATCTTCAACCTAAATTTTGATTAATTTCCGAATTTAACTATCTATTATTATATCTTTTCATTTCAAAATGTCTTGGAATCATAGCGAGGGGAATCGATCAAAGCGTAAAGGTGCAACATTTGATTGGTTAGCATGAATCACGAGGTGGGACGCGGGGCTGGAAGAATAGAAGGTTGAGAACCACCCGTTTACTCAAACGTAGGCATAAAGGTTTTGGCAATCTGGGTTTAGATATTCGGGGTAAAACATAAACAACTGGGCTCATGAATGTAGCCCCGACCATACAAAATACTTGCTCATTTGGAGGGAACGGGGCAGACGGCTAAAGGAAAACATAACAATAGACGGGTAGAAGTTGACAGAAATAGAAGTAGAAAAGAAAACGTGGCGAGATGCCCTCAAACATTTCATGGTCATCACTCCACCCCCTGTACGCACACACACACACACACGCACACACACACTTTGATTGTGTGATGGAAAATCACCTGGCCAAAGTAAGGGGCGTTAAATCTTAGACAGCAGACGTAAAATGAATTGACCCAAATCATTTCCACGTAAACAAATCATTGCTTCCCTTATCCAAGATTCAAAATATTACTCCATCATTCCCGACTGTACCCCAGGCACAAGCTATAAAGAGTTGATGTTAATCCTTGCGCGGATTGTCCATTTTGAGCCAAGACCAGACATCAAGGAATACTTCCTTAGGTATGAGAACGTGGTGGAACCACAACTGACCTCAGCATGTCCGATGTCATTCTTGTCGAGTTGAAGGGACCCCACATTCCATTTGAAAATTGAAGAGGACAGGCCTATGACAATGGAGCAAACATAAAAGGATAGAAGCAAGGTTCGACTGCTACAGCTCAATGAAAGAGCACTGCTAGTTCCTTGTGGGACACATACGATGAATCTTGTGATAACTGATGCTACTGTCATTCCAGGATTGACTATTTCAGTATCTTGCAGAAGCTCTTCTCTTTTTTTTTCATGTGCTATCTTGACCAAGCGTGTTAACCTGACGCTGAGATCTTAGATGGACTCCAGTTGTCAGTAACCAAGACGATCCCATCACTTATATCCCCCCGACTTGAGCAATCATTTTCCAATAGTATTATAAACACTGCTTTGTTGTCGCTGTACGAGAGGTTTCATTCACTGAGCAGGGTCAAAGACAAATTTGAAGTGCATCTTGAGATCAGTGAAGTCCAAGGAGGAAGTACTAAAGAGAAGAAGACGTTGAATACAAATGCAGAAGCTGATGTGGATGGATTTGAGATAGCACAGGAAATTATGAAGCTGTCGTAACTATCACCACAGACAACTATCCATGAGATTCTGACATTCCTGCATGAGAACAAACTTTGAGATCAATATCCGAATCTCTAGATTGCTCTAAAGAATGCATTAATTCTTCCAGTAACACTTGTCTCTACTGGGCGAAGTTTTTCAAAACTTGAACTCGTCAAAACATACCTGCATTCATCAGTCGCACGGGAACGTTTAAGTGATATTGCTGTCACCAGCATCAATGCAGAACTCGCTAAGAAGCTGTCATGAGATGACCTAATTAACGCTTTTGCAGCCAGGAAATGTACACGTGTGTCTCTATAACCAGTGCATGAAAGCTTTTCTATTTTCTGTTCAAAGTACCCGATACATGATGATTATCATTCCTGGGAAAATCCTCTGGTACACAGGTTTCTTGAAGCAAATACAGCTGTTTGTTTTGAATAAACAGAAGAAGAATGGGTAGTTAGCATGAGCGGTAATAGCCACCATGGCTGAACAGACAGAGCAAAGAGCAACACCTGCAGAAATCAGAACTGCATCAACAAAAAAAAAATGAGGAAAAACAGAAAGGAATGATTGCCTAACACCAAAGATGTTGCACCCATACCCACCACCCCACCCAGGAAGAAAACAACAAAAACAATAAAGACTCAGATTTCGCCGAGTCCCACTTTGACTTACGTTTTCTTTGTCTCCAGCAGCTGCCCGTTAAAATCGTAATCTATTTTGCCTCTTCGAGTGCTATACTGGTATCGCGAAATTTGTTGGCTGGGACTCTCTTCACTGAGTGTTGTTACAGGCTGAGACTATTAAACGACTCGACAGCAAGTTGTCTCTGTATTATATCAGTGTGCTGATATGTTTACATCTTTGGTGTGCTCGTTTAAGTGCATAGCACGTTGTTAAGAAAAGTGCTCTGCACATTTCTTTCATTGGCTTTTATCATTATTTCACACCAGTGAGAGATAAAGTTCCAATTTATAGCCCCAACTGCTCTTTTCTGAACAGTTCAGAAGATTACAGGTTTAAGAAAGAGACAGTCTACTAAAGGAGCTTTGTCGAGTCTCCAACAACTGCAGGAAAATACTTATATACTTTGATAATCTTTGTCTTTTCACCGTTTGTAAAGTATCGTGACTTTTCTTCTTTTTTGTGACTTATTGTATTGTACTGTTTCCTTATTTTTATATATTTATTTCATATCTATTCTCAATAAAATATTTTTCTTTGGTTTATTTTATTGAATTATTTATTGTCTTCGCCAAGTTTGTAAACTATATTTCTGCTGTTTGAAGATCGCATTTGTGAGTTATTCTTGGGAGGAAGCAACATGAAGCAATTGTGTAGCAGCCCTGGCAGTAGGGGCAACGTCTAATTCTCTCTTCTTCTACTCTTTCTTTGAATTTCTCTTCCACTCCTACTTCATCCTTTTCTCCCTCTTCTACTTCTTTGTTTTCTCCTTCTCCACCCCTTCTTTATCTCTTTCTCTTTCTTTCACTCCTTCTTCGTCTTTCCTCTTTCTAAAACCCTTTCTTCTTCTTCTTCTTTGTTATTTTCTTCTCTAACATATTCCCTCTTCCTCCTCCTCCTCCTCTTCTTCTTCTTATAATAATAATAATAATAATAATAATAATAATGATAATAATAATAATAATGTGAAATGATCAATAACTCCTTGCTTGTTAATATTTTAAAGAAAAGAAAAACAGCATTGAAATTCCCAACGCTTGTCTGGAATCTCCTGAAATCTTGCATGTATTGCCAAATCTAACATATTTCAATGTTTCTGTTTGTCATATAAATCTAAAAACATTATTCATACTGCGGAATGTGCAAAACATGAGCTTGTTAAACGTGGGATTTACATCTACTTCAGTAAAAACAAGACTTGCTGTTTTGGCCAATGGGTACATGTCTTAAAGAAAGTGGAGGAAAGCCTTGACGCTCTAGCACACCACAAGAGTGAGTCGATGTTGAGGTTAAAAACTTACGAACCAGACGGTTCAAATAAAAATTTCGGTAAACTGGTTCGTATCCACCATAAACTCTTCGGTAGTTGTTTATCGAATATATAAAAATACACCACGTATTTTTTTAACATTAATGCGTGACGTGACAGAATATGTATTTCACCTTTCAACTTTAAAAAGCAATCTTTTCAAAAAGGCACCTTGCTATAGGAACTTTGACACGTGACGTACAAATTCTATTTTGTTTTTCTTTGCAGAAAGCACGATTAACGTTTGAAAGTTATTTTACATCTGAATTTTGACTGACGAAGATGTACAATTTACCGAAAAAATTTTCAGTTTTGTTCGTCTGTTTTAATATGAAAAAATATGATATAGATTAATTTTTCTTATTTCTCCAAATAATTATTGTAATCTGAATGATAGCTCTTCTCTCTTTTTATTGTCGTGGCTTGTCATGAAGGCTTGGAAATATTTTTGAAAAAATCTTTATGGAAGGAATATATTTCGCGATTCTATTTCATATGTTGCTTGTCTCATGTTGGGGAATGATAACGAACCTCACAAACCCCACTCTTGGTATGGTGCTCCAAGTAGGCAGCTCTTCTTACAAAGAGTCACACGATTATGTAGTCACGTTAGAGAATACACAGATGCGTTAAAACTCGATATTTCTTCAGCTGAGTTTTCCACAGCAAAAGGACAAGAATGACAGTTCAGTGAGAAGATACTATTTCGCTGGACTATTAGACTAATTTTCTGTTGAAAAGCAGACAAACGTATTAAAAACGTGTTTTTTTATTAATTTCGTGTGCTTCCTATCTATAATACATCTGTTACCTTTTGAAGAGTGATTTTTTCTCCAGGCAACGTCAATATGTATATATATGTGTGTGT